>NKCI01000051.1:0-220590 GCA_003946985.1 Fusarium duplospermum
CTGTGGCCCGCCTTACCCGCCAATCTGGCACGCTGCGGGAGCCAAGTTCTCAACGCATGGTGTCATCTCTGAGGCTCTTTATCTCCTCCACGTCCCCATCTGAGTCAAGATCCGCCCCCGTGGCATGCTGAACCGGACCTGACCGGCATTGCGTCAAATATCTTGTTCCTCCTCTCTCCAGTCAGTCTCGGAGTGTCTCATCTCTCTGCGTCTCCTTGCAGAATCGTCACATCATGCCATGCCATCCAACCCTCGTGGCCAGAGTGGCTGTCCAGTTTTGACCGCTCATCCTACGCCTTGCATCATCTTCTGTTCCCAAGTCCCCGTTTCCTCTAGTTCCCGGCTTCCTTCTGACCCGCGGCTGTGGTCCCCGGAACCCGTGCTGCGGTGTCATGTACTTGGACCCAACTTGATCAACACTAAGACACTGCATCTAGAAGCACGTATGCCCCTTTTGTCCAAGTGTCTGATGACGTGCCGAACACTGCAAGGGACACAAGGCTCAGCCCCGTTCAGTCCGGGGATGATATGCTGCTTCGTCATTATTGGTCCAGTGTCTCGACTCCATCGCAACTCGTCTAGTCATCACGATTCTCAGATTGGGTATCAATTCTGACATGGACTTGCTGATCTTGATTCATATCGATAATAAGTAGTTTCGTACAGGTAGACTAAATATACCCCAAGAGTCTTTTTCGCCGTGCTGTGTTTTCTCGTCTTCTCATGCTGGGCTTCAAGGTGTAAACAGACGCCCCCCAAAATTGGTGTAGAACAGATGGCTCACATCCAACTCGAACTGTAGCCTGACAGATTTCAAGCATTGGTCATATTGACATCCTCATCAGATCCGGTTTCCTTCCGCATCTGGTATGCCATCATCCCCCACACCAGCTTTAGAGCCTCCAGCCGTTGACTGATATCAAACAGATCATACCAGGGACTCCTCCACGCCTCCACCTTGCCCCAGCTACGCTTTGACGGGTCTAGCTCGCGAGCTCCCTCCAGAGCCTCAAGCAGGCGGTTGGGTACCCTCACTCGGAGGATAGAGACGTGATGAAACAGTGAGCTCACCACAAAGATGTCATCGTAGTCTGCGCCCTGTCGTCTTCCGATGGCTTCATACTGGGCCTTCTTATCCCAGGTCGATGATGGTGGGCGGATCATGCGATAGTTGTCATAGATACTCATGTTCTTGCGGGGCTTCTTGGAGACAGGCGGACCATTCTCATCGCTAGGCTTGACGTCTTTGTCACCCTGAACTGAATCCTTCTCAATCTCACGTCCGATGGGTCCTCCAGGACCGCCTCCCCAGCGCTTTTCGGTCGTCCACCATTGTCCTTCTCCGAACCGCTTCTCTGTCTTGCCCTCGCGTGCGCGGTGTTGCGCCGTGATCAGCGCCGCCACGATTTCTCGTGCAAGGTCCAGAGATTGGGCAGTTTCGGGATCCGGCACGGTAAAGTCGGTGGTTCCTCTGGCACTGACACTGGCTACTGGTCCATGAACGACACCTGCACGAGCAGCTTCGCGGGTGGTTGGGCTTTGGAACACAAAGAGACAGCCCGAGGGGCAGTAGGTCTTGCGAGAAGGTGTTCCCTCAGGCGAGCTCAGGTGAAGACGTGGCTCAGTGCGCGAGGGCGACACGTTGCAGCCAAAGTCATAAGCAACAAGCTTGATGAATGCCGTCATAAGGTTATTGCGGTAGTCAGGGGGCATACTAGAACCAGCACTGGTTCGGTAATAGGAGGGACCGGTGTCCTCCTTGGGGGTCACTGGCTTCGCATCACCCGAGCTCGTTGCTCCGTCACTGACTTCCGGAGAGGCTTCAGGGGATGGGGGCAGTGCCGGAGGTTGGGTGGGGTCGTCCCAGAAGGAGGTGAAGGCTTCAAGACAGCGGAAGAACTCGTAGGCATTTCCCAGGCGAGCCTGCTGCTTCCCCTTGGGCACAGGTAGTCTTCGCACAGTTCGAAAAGCGTCTTCGTTGATACTCGACATCTCCTTTTTGCGTTCAAGATAAGTCTGGCACCCAGGAGAGAGGTTGCCGTTCCTGATAGGCCTGCGAGTAGATGCATTCTTGTCACGAGCCTCATCGAGAGAGAGCCGATCCCACTCATCAAAATCAGGGATATATGAAGGGTCGGGCACCAAGTCGGTGGGCTTTGCATCGAGGTTCAAATTAAGACCAATGGCAGAAAAGCCATGGGCGCCGAGGGCGGCAGTTGTTCGACCCGTGTTCTGAATCAGGGAAGAGAGAGCCGAGGCGGCATCGATGGGGTCGTCATCGTGGGCGAAGGGCTGAAAGCGAGGAAGAGTGACGGGCGTAGGAGGCGGAACGTCCTTTGGATCTATCTTATTCTTTGACGGGACACCCGCTGACATGAGTTTAGCCAGGGTCTATCAAGGTGGAGGTACAAGGTAAAGAAAGTGTGGGGGAGGGGCAGACGACAAAACAGGGCGAAGCTTGGTGGAGGTGAAGTGAGGGGGGAATGCGGTGTTTTGGGAACATGGCGAGGTCAAGAGAATCATGGCGAGGTGAAAATCGCAAGAATTGGGCAAATGTCAAAGGAGAGAGGGTCGATGAGCAAGAGGAAGCTATTCACTGCTTACCAAACGAGGCGAAGTTGCCAAACATGGCTGCGGATGGAAGTAGTGGCGCTGCTAACGATGTAAGGTACCGCAGCAACAGATGCTAAGCAAGCACAATGAACGACGTCGGCGTCAGTGAGGGACGGGGCCACGGCCAAGCCAAGGTACCACGAGGCACAACGAGACACACAGCGGTCGGAGAATACTCGTCAGGAGTTGGAGCTATGGGGATGGAGGCTTAGACGTGTAGAAGGCCTCAAGGTGCGCCAGACAGAGCTCGTTCGTTGATTGATGCGTGCGAGGGAGAGAGAGTCAGTCAAGCGGGGGAAGAGGTTGGAGCAGCCCGTGAAGCGATGGGGCAGCGATAAGACGGTGTAGATAGGTAGGTAGCAGTATTCGACAGTAGAGGTAAAGATACAGAGACTATGCCTGCAGAAGGAACACGGGAAACGGCCGTCCAACGACTCCAAGCAAACACAAAGTGATGCCAGAAGCTCAATCGAACAACAGCATTGAGTGGATGGATGAGATGGGAGGGAGGGGGAGCTCTCAAGTTCGCTCGCTCGTTCTGTGGCGGTCGGTCAAGTCGGTCGGTCCACGCGGGAGCAGCCGCGGGGTTGGGTTGAGAGGAGATGAGAGGCAATGGAAGCGAGCGACCAACAGAGTCGCAGCGGAGACGGGCGAGTCAAGCAAGGATGGAGCTCTTGATTGATTGATGATTGATGAGTGGATGGATGGAGGAGGATGGAGTGATGGAGTGGAGGCCATGATGTGCAAGGTACCTGAAGCCACGCCGCTTTTAGGTAGTAGACCTCCACTATCACAGACAAGCGTCGCTGTTTGGTGAGCTCTAATTGGGTGATGGTCCGTTGCATAAGTCCAGGGTTCACAAGTCGACATGGATAGCTTCACGTTTGCAACACTTATGTGCACTTCAAGTGTTTTCTTCGTTTGCAACTTCAATTGAGCTGGTTAACGATAGTAATTCTAGATAGAAGACGTTTGAGGGTGGCGGCATGTTGGTTGGGGAATATGCAACCACCCGAGTGTGTCACGTGAATTCGACTCAGACGGTGAATCAATTGAACGGCCTTGCATAGAGATGAAGAGATGACCCCTCAAGGCTCTCTCCTCAAGGTTATCTCAAGTTAACTTTTCATGAAAACTCTCTCGCTCTTAACTCGCGACTCTCTCGCTGCCATCCCAAGTCTCTCACCATCATTCCCGGCACCTCTCGTCCTCTCCCATATCCAAGCGGAAGCCATGGGTCAACAGTTCTCGGTCCATCGTTACCGCCATCTCTCATTTGATAAAGACCCCGTCTCTACTCTTGATGAAAACCTTCCACCCTTTCCAAGAATTGCCCGCAAACGCCGTCCTCCCGAAGTTTCGGCCGGCTCGCTAGATCGTCTCCCAACCGAGCTTCTCCATCAGACCCTCACACATCTCGATATCCGGAGCCTAATCAACTTCCGTCTCACCAACAGAAGAACCTCGGAGATTGTCGACTACCACCCCCAATTCAAAGCCATATCTGCACATGCGCGAAATGCATTGAGAGGTATCCTTGCTATCGGCACTGGCCGTTGGATAACATGCGCTGCTCTTTACGAGACCCTCTGCACATCCCAGTGCGACTTTTGTGGTTGTCAAGGCGGCTACATCTACCTAATCACTTGCAAACGAGTCTGTTTCAAGTGTTTGTCCTTGTGTAGATTCTGTCACCCGCTACCCCTAGACACGGCCGCCTCTGCCTTTAGCTTGGACGTGTCTATACTCCGAACACTTCCCCATATGACAGCTCTTCCAGGCACCTATGCACCAAGCGAGATGATTACTAAACCCATTATACTGGTTGACTTCGACTCTGCCAAAGTTGCCGGCACCCAATTTCATGGAGGCTACAAACAAATGGTTTACCATGAAGGCCTCCGTTGCCTGGACCGACTCGTGCTATTGGGTATCGAACGCGGTTTCATCGCCGAGGAAGCAAGGTCGGCGTCATTTGCAGCCGCCTCTCGCGTTCCGTGGTTCAACAAGAAGACCCGGAAATTTGAAGACCTGTCCTTCTGTGATGAGTGTCTGCAGCATCCCGAGGAATCTGACGGGAGAGCACGGTCCAGCTGGCGAGTACAATACACAGAGGCGTCTCTTGTCAAGCATAAGAGGACTTGCGGATTCCAGGGGCTCAGGCTTCGGTCTGGAACTCTTATACAGAGACGCTAGGTCAAGGGTGGTAAGTGAGTATATCAAGAGAGCTGCAATCAGGTGTACTAATAATGATACAAGGGCAGTACCGTTAACTTTACATCAAAATGGTTCCTTGGAGTTTGGAATGGGCTGGGCTAGTATGCGACATGTGAGGCATCAGGACAGATGTTAACAGCAAGGCGTTATGGTGATCTACCCAGACAGAGCTCTTAAGCTTCTCAAGAAGAATGGAACTGGATTCTTGCTTGTAATTGGCAACCGGTGATGCTTTGTTCCTGTCACTGGTTTGAGACGGCTACGCCTACGGATGGATATCTTGCTGAACTGCATCTCAGACATGAACAGTGTGTGCTGCCAATAAGTAACAAGCGTCTTCCACTTCACCCACGCTTGCAATAGAGCCATAAGCCAGGTAAAATTTCGACCACTAACCCTTACACCTACTATGATTATGAATCTAGCTTGTAATCATCCAATTTACGATATGTTTCATCATGATTCATGGCGGCATCACCTCGAATGCACTCGCACACACCTACCCTGGACCTCACATACTGCCGTGGTGTGCAGTTGTTGCAAAGCTCATGGATGGTAACTTTTTAAGCAGTAGAGCTTTATTTCTGGCTATATTATTGATTAAGTAATGCATATACGCGATCAGGTATTGTGGGAGGCATTGGTACTGCTTGGCTGCTTGGCCAGGGGCGGATCACGACTGGCTTGGAACAAGGCGAACACCCACTCATGCCCGGTAAAGAACGCGCGGTGGTCTGGAAAAACCGACACACTAATGGTTTAGGAAACTGGAAGGTGTTAACTTCTGAGTGTCGGTTGTACGAGATGCTGAATGCTGGAGTTTGAAAAGAGGATGATGATAGTGAGAGGGCAGAGGAAAAGGGGGGAACAACAACTCGAATAGCACACAGGGCAGATAGAGCACACGCATGTTAAAATGGCCAAAAGCCCCTGAAAGAGGTTCACGGAATAATTTAGTATGGCACTCTGGAGATACGATGTTGATCATCCATCCTGCGAAGTTGGACGGTCTAATATCCTCCAGTTCCTCGGCTTGAGGCCGAGTCTGAACGCAACCCCCGTGATTTTAAGTCTACGAAAACTATTTTCAGATCTTGTCGTGATAGATAAATGTTTCTACTCTGCGATTGAAGTATGCCTTTTAGCACGATTTCAAGAACGTGAAGTGTCAGGAGGACAACCCGTTCATTAGATGCTGCGTTAGTCTGCATCACATGCGAGGGCCGAATAGGGGCACCTGTTGCGTCCCAGTCTAGGACGGACAAATTATTGTGATCAGCGAGGATGCGGTATGGCGGGAATATGATAGATTGACCGAAGCTAGCTTCAATTGCTTCATGTGTGCCCGTGTATTGCTCATCCAGCTTACACTCAACCTTCAGTCAGTACCGCACATTTCGGGAAATGGAGCCAAAGTGCCCGCCCACAATGGTAAATCACTCATCTTACGCCATCCTCGATCAGACGGAAACACTGATGACGTACTCAAACAGCATGTTTTAGAGAAACTGTCACATTTGTTGGATAATTCGTCAACTTGGCCGACATGGACTTGGCCCACCCTACAGAACCAATTGCGTTTGCCAAGTCAGTTTCAGTACCATCTCGAATTCATGCGTTCCCATGCCTCATCACGTGGAAGTAAGACCGAGGCGAAGAAGAGCAAAAGTTTCTGTTTCGTTAATCGTACGCAGGATGGCCATGGTTAACAACGGATTTAAGTTTAGCTGGTGAGTTGTGGCGACATGTGGATCGGGATGGCAGGGTGAACAGGCCAGGAACATGGGTGAAGCCGGAGGAGATGCTTGAGCGGATGAACTGATGTGAGCCAGGATGCAGGGAGGGGCAGTGGCATAAGGATTCAATGCAAGATGAATGAAGTCTTATGAAGGTTAATCAATCTGGCGGGAGTGAGGCAGAGGTGAGGATCTTGATGGCTGTTGATAATAGGCTGAGCCGATGTTGTTTAAGAGGAGGATTTCTTGGTATTTCAAGATGAATCACAGGTAATTTCGGGCGAGGACGGAAGGGAATGAATGTCTTAGAAGAAGATAAAGAAGCACAACTGTTTATGTTGTTGATGCTAATGCCGGTCAAGCTCCCAAAGAGGAGTATTTTTCAGGTACAGCATGCAGGTACGCGACAAGCGAGATGGGAGACGAGATTTTTTTTTTCATTCCACCTGGACTGTCCGTCATCGTCATGTTCTAGTGTGCGGAAGAAAAGAAGGTCGTGTTTTGTTTCGTGGGATATTTTTCCGTCTGTCGTTCTAGCGGGTCTATCTTTGGTGTTTCTCAGGACCACCAACCATTATGGCCATGGGTTAAGCCTCCATCCCCAGCTTGGCAGGTACGTACCTCCTGAGGAGTGTCAGTCGTCTCAGGTGGCTGACGGCAGCTCCTCCCAAGAAGGGAAAAGGCAGGTGTGAACAGAGGAAGGCGCACCAATAACGGTGCCCCACCCTGCCTGCGGTGCGGTGCAGACTACGGTCGGCGCTGGGTCTCTCCCTCAGGTTCTGGTCGGTTCGGTCTTGACTCTCTTTTTTTCCATCAACAACAACTTTGGGCGTATAAGGGGCCAACCATCATCACCGTAACCGTTCCCGGTCGCATCACCGAGGCCATACGTACATATTTCAGCTGTGGCGCTTAGAGGAAAGAAGAAATGTGAGAAACAGACAGAGAGGCAGCGGACCCTCTTCTGATATCGTCCACCGTCGCAGATATCGACATGGTCGTCATACACGTTTCCCCTCAGCAGCAACAGCTACAGCTTCGCCTCGCCTCGTCCGTGACAAACATGACCACGTTCTGGCTTCCGTCCCAGGAGTTTGGGATCGCTAACCTAGCTCATCGAGGCATGGCCCCTCGGCTACTAGTCCTAAGCAAGCATGGGCGACAACGTGGGGTCGGCATCGTGCTTCAGATCTGTCGCAGGACAGGGAACTACCCCTTGCCTCTCACCAAAGCTCCCCTTGCTTGTCACCCCCTGCTCCACGCTACCCGGAGAGCTTTTCTGTGGTAGCTCCCGTCCGGCTTGTCGCCCGATGCCGCCTCTCGTTCTACTTGGAGTCAGGTAAAACGCTGGAATGGCATAGCCCCCCCTTTGGGTTGCGTTGCTTGTTGTTTAGGGTGCCATCCCCCCCCTCAAGTTAACCTCAGCGACGTTTCACTCTCTCATTCTCTCTCTTTGTCTGTCTCTCCCTCTGTTTGTGTTTCTTCTCCGTGTCTCTGTCTCTGTCTCTCCTTGTATCTTTGTTTTGCGTTCTCTACAATTTCTCTTGCTGTCTCTCACTCACCCAGTCTTTCCTTGTCACGGTTCTCAATCTCTCTCTTCGAGCCGTCATCGTACATATTCTCATTCGCATCGAAACTCGACAGGTGACAGGATCATCCACCTATATGAAGATCTAAAGAGCGAGGTGGCCATCGAGGCCCTATGTCAATTTCTGCTCATCCTGCAACTGTCCAACTTCGTTTCGTGCTAGACTAGGCTTCTGGCACTTTCTCACAATCCGCGACTGGCATCGCGAATATTCTTTCTGGTCGATCATGTTAGGCCTCCGGGCTGGGACTGTGTTGAACTTCATCCTTGGAAGGCAGTATGCCGGCATACCACAACAGATCGACGTTACCGAATCCGCTTCACTTGTCGAAAGGGCCCCAGTGGTCATCACCGAGACCGTCATGGAGTCCCTGATCGTTGTTGTCCCAAAGACAACAACTGTACAGGTTACTTACCATGTTCCAATTAATGCTTCGACGAGCGCCACGGCCGACCCGAGCGCCACCCTGCCCTTTGCTTCAACAGCGATACTTAACGCCACATCCTCCACTTACGATCCCGCGCAGGATACCCCTCTCTTCGCCATCAACCCGTCTTTGATCCTCTCCGAGTCTCAGGAGAGTGAGCCGGTTCCTACCACCGCAGCTGAAGGAGATGCTTTGCCTGGGACGAGTGAGGCACACGAGACAGCGGCCCCTATTGAGACCGCAACTACCGAGGAGGCTTCTGCTGAGCCCACTGCTGAGCCGACCTCTGAGCCAACCTCTGAGCCAACTTCTGAACAGGCTTCTGAACCGATTCCTGAAGTGACTTCCGAAGCGGCATCCACAGAGACACCAGAAGAGGCTCGGTTGGTGAGCGGAGAGGACTCTACCTCGTCCGAGGTTCTCCTTTTCGACACCGCGTCGTTGACTTTCACCTTCACAGGCCCTCCTGGCCGATCAACAACTCTTCAGACCAGATCAGGGACCACGATTGCCGCCTCTGCTCCCGGATCGACTCAATCTTCTGATGGGTTTACCCCTGATGACGGTGAGACGGGCATCACTGACCCCCGACCATCGTACACTACGGCAACCCTGCCTGGTGGTCTCATCACGACCATTGGACTCGACGCGACGGCTGGCAATGACCAAGCCTCAGAGACCGACGGTGCTGACGTTATCAGCAAGGAGTCTAATGACACTGCTGCGACGCCCGTCGTTGTGGGCAGTGTTGTCGGATCTGTGATGGGATTGTCCATGCTGGTGTTCCTCTTCTGGTTCTTGAGACGACGTGCTACCAAACGACGCCGCAGGAGCACGCTCCTGACCCCTCTCGGCATTCCCCCAGGTGCGCCTGGTGGCATGGGTGGTGAGAAGTACGAGATTGACAACCACTCCTTGGGTCCTACCCCTCGATCCACCAAGCTTGCGGCCGCTGTCACAGCCAACGCAAAGAAGTTTGGACATAGAATCAGACTCTCAATGAACGGCTCTCCTGGTGTCAACATGAACCGAGGAAACTCGCAGTTCCTCGACTCTAACCCGTCCCACAGCCGAAGCGCATCTGTGGGACCCTACCCCAGCAGCCGAGGAGACTCGTCCCAGGGACACCAAGGATGGTGGTCGCGACTTATCTTGGAGTCTAGCGCCGAGAACCTTGAGGCCCAGCAGATTTCAGAGAAGGAGCGTGGGATGGCACGAACGCCGAGCCCGAACCCCTTTCGGATGCCCACAGCATGGCTGCCGTGCCTCCAGCCAACCCTTTTGCCTCTGCTCGAGACTCCCTGATGCCCTCTCCTTTGGCTCCTGGACGTTCGCCGCCTCAGCGACCACCTCGCCCGGACGATCCCTTCTCGGATTCGAACTCGGTCGCGCCTCTGGCTCCTACTCACCTGCCACCGGCCACATATGTGACGGATGTGCGGAGATCACGCAACCTCACACCTCCTGGGCCGAATGGATCACCCAACCTCGCAATTCCCACGTCCCGCGAGGGGTGGCGCGACAACATCCACTCGAACCCCTTCGACTTGGAGCTTGATGGCCGACATGTGCCTAGCGTTAGCAACATTCATCCCATGCCGCCGCGGTACACAGCTGCCAGCTCCTTCTACGGCACGCAAAAACGGGCCACAACACACTCTCGCGCCGAGAGCTTCACTTCACGATATACCAGCGGAGTGAGCATGCTCGACGACTGGCCTGTTCCTCCTACCGACTCGAGGTATAGCGGAGCGGGCTACCCACCGTACCGACACTCCCGAAGCGAGAGCGACAGTGTCCTGGGCCGCCAAAGCGTGGGCCAGGCGATGTAAGCCTTGATGGAGCATGTCGTATAATGTCATGCGGGGCGAGTTTTCAATTCGTTGTTGTCTCGACGTGGGGATAAGCGTGACGGTTCTTGAAGGGTGTCACTCGCCCGCTGCATATAAAAAGTTGGGGAAAATACCTATTTAGATGGATACCAAAACAGGGTTGATATTTGGCATTGGCATGTCAGCGTTTGTGCTTACGATACCACAGAACTACGTTTTCTTTTTTGTATAGAACAAGGCACATTTGTACATGTTGCTATGGAAGGAAGTGACGAAGTCCATTAGAAGAACTTTGTGTGCATTGCTATGCCCCGTCGAGAATTTAATGATAGAGCGTATTAATGCAAATGTTTGTGCCCCGAATCAGGTCTGTGCATATTTTGGTGATTGTTGAGTGTTTCGAATTGATTGGCTTGGCAGTGTTGATCAATGAACGAGTGTATTGATTGGATTGGTCTAGGTAAGCTGTTTTCATCATATGAAGCCAGCTCTTGCATCTACCTCTGCATATCCAGCTGTCCAAGTCGCCATTGTATCTCCCACTTGCCGACACATGGGCATGTACAGTGAAGACAAGTACGTGGCCTTCTCCTCGGGCATTCCGCCAGGAAGGCATGGGGAAAGACGAGCAAACGATATCAACATGGGTTCCATATAATAGTTGCTCTATATATAGAGGGTCCCTGGCCGAGTGCCCTCGTGATCTAGACGGGTCGAATTTAGAGGCGAGAGCCGATAATAGCTATAGTTGTTATTGTCAAGTCATAAATGAAGAGATTGGTTAAAATTGAGAAGTGCCTGGTCATAAAGTGGACAGGTTTCTCATCATGAAATGAAGAGGATTCTCGCCAAATGCCTAGACAATGGCAAGCAAAGTTGTCCCCCCCCCCCGATTCTTTGACTTTCATTACCCTTGACTCATCATCATGTCGTCTGCTATTCTTCCTGTGACTCTCACCGGAAGTTTGTTTCTACCCCAGTAATGGAACTGTTCGTCATGTCTACCACCGTTGACTCTCCCCTACAATAAGCTACCCGTCAGTCTCGGCTAGGAGGCGCTGCATAAAGTTAAACAGTCTTTGAGGGGAACTACTAATAAAACATGTGAAGATTATACCAAGAGCTTGCCGGTTGACTCATGGCCGAAGAGCACTTTGGGGGAAAGGTTAAAGAAAACACCGCTCCAGTGCAAGAATAAAGTTCCGGACAGCAGTTGGAGAAGCAACATGTACTGAAGATGAATATCTATAATAAGCCCCTTTCTGTTACATCGGATTCATCACCATCAGTCTTGGACTGCAATCTGTCTCTGCCTTGAAGGCTTACCCCTCTTATTCAGCCTCCTTGGGGGGTAGGCACTGGTCCTACCAGGGCGGATGTCCAGAGTGAGTCAGATGCGTCTTAGTTTCCTTCCTCAGCAAAAGAGACTAATGACCATGCAGATCTCCTTGTGCATCATGGGGTCCCAGCCAAAGCCTCCGCCGGTCTACACCTCCAGATACCGCGCTGCGTCTCCTGTTCTCCGCCATTTGGAGTTGGAGTCTGCTCATTACCCCCTCCGCGATATCCTCCAAGCTAATAAAGAATCATTCATTGACAAGGCTAAGCAGGTACTGGAGCACTACCGTATCGTGGAAGGCGACGACACGAATGTGGACCTCCTGCACCGCCAAAGAGTCCCTTATCAAAGGGAACCCATCGCCACGCTGTACATCACTACGCCGTGGAAGAAGGACAGTGCTGAGCTGTGGCCACGTGCGGTCGAGGATATAAAAACGCATGTGGACGGCGTCATCCAAGGCCGGGATGGGATCGACCTACACGTCGAGATGATGGCACCAGAGCGTTTCCAGCTCAAGAAACTGGGTCCCGCCACTGGTGAGCCGCGGCTAACTCCGGACATATGGGATTCCGTCAGAAACATGGTCAGCGAGAAGCTCGACTCTTGCGAGGTAACCCGTCGCAAGTGGGTAACCATTGGTCTGTTCAGACTCGGATTTTCAGACAGGATGGAGGAGAACCCCATCACCATTTACATCGCTCTCTCGTATGAGTCTGACGAGTCACGGTGGGAGGAAGTCATAGTTATGATTGAGAATGAGCTTCGTGAGAGGAATCTGGACTTTGTTGAGGTTCATCTTGAGCATAATGTTGGATGGGGATTGGGATGGGACGAGGAGTTTGGTAATGCTTCCCTCCCTATCCAAGATGAGTACTAAAATAAGGGCTAACATTGATAATAGACTAAACAACTTGGTACAGACGCACAGTAGCCCTGTTTTTATATGGCCTGCAAGTCGATGTTGGAATGCTGCAGAAGCAGTATTAATACCTTCCAGGTTGCGCCTATAACCTCGAGTGTAATGTTCTTGGTCATATTGTCCCTATCTCTATAGTCCACAGTTGGTCTAAACCCCAACTTTTGTTCACATCAATCTGATCATTACCTTTCCCGCTTCCCGTCCGAAGTACAGTACTATAGGAAGGATAGCCCTTCTCTAGCTCGCTTCGCTATTGGACACCCTTCTTTTCGGAGGATAGAGACCGACTGACGGCCCGAAGTGGAGTATCATAGCTGCCGAGCCGGAATGCCTCATCGGACCCGGAGCAAGTGAAGATGACCGACAGGATAACTAAAGCCTTGCCTTTCCAACCCGATTGACATAAGCGAGACGCCCATGCTGCAGCTTTTCTGTCTAGCGAGCGGGGCTATTGCCTTGGCGCTTAATCGGAACGAATTAGGACGAGTATGCCATTGCTAAATCAGGCTGTCGGCTTGTTGACACCAGATATAAAGGAAGTCGATATTCAGCTGAGCCTGGATTCCGAGCCTAACACTGCCACGTAGCTCTGCATCGGTCAACGCCCAAGATGACTTGAAATATTCCCACCACGCTCAAATCAAACTCCCATCCTTCAGCCGCTGTTATCGTTCGAACATGTTTGGTATTGGCCAATCCCCGTAACGCTTCAACTATTACCGCAACCTCCATGTCCCCACCATGCGTCTTTTAAACACGAGTTCGCTAAAACTTGAATCCTTTGCGGGCGATGAAATCCCCGAGTACGCCATACTGTCTCACAGATGGGAAACTGAGGAGATCCTATTCGAAGACATCCAGACCGACAAGTGGCATCAGAAGAAGGGCGCTGAAAAGGTCAAGAAAGCTTGTCTTCAAGCCTATTATGATGGCTTCTTGTACATCTGGGTCGACACCTGCTGTATCAACAAAAGCAGCAGCGCTGAACTCTCCGAGGCCATTAATTCCATGTTCAACTGGTACCATCGTTCCCAAGTTTGCTATGCATACTTGTGTGATGTTCCTACGATGCACTTCACCCAAAGCGAATGGTTTAGTCGAGGATGGACACTGCAAGAGCTTATCGCCCCTAAACAACTCGAGTTCTTTGACAGCCAGTGGAGAAGGATCGGGAACCGCCTGTCTCTGCTCGACCCCATCGTCAATGTAACTGCCATCGATCGGCGAGTCCTCAACCGAGGACAACACGACCGATATTGCCCAGCCCAAGCCAACGACTCAGTTTCCTCATGGTATTGTCGCTGCGGATGGTACGACAGTTCCCGAACCTTTCATCAGCTACTTTCGTCCTTCAGCGTGGCCACGCGCATGTCATGGGCAAGTGGACGAGTCACGACACGTGTGGAAGACCAAGCATATGCGCTCTTGGGCTTGTTCAACGTGAATATGCCCCTTCTGTACGGCGAAGGAACGAAAGCATTCCGGCGCCTCCAAGAAGAAATCATCCGAATTTCCAATGATCAATCCATCCTGGCTAGCCAACACCAACTTTGCTTCAACTTGGATGATACCATCGGAGAGAAAGACCTGGATAACGTGCAAGACGCATTCAGCCACTTGTTTCCACCTCACCCACGGGCATTCCGGTATGCCGCTGATCTGGAACGGCCTCACACGCCCTACAACTACCTGTCCATGACGCTCACGAACCGCTGCCTGAACATTGACTTGCATGTGTGTCCTTGCATGTGGAAAACCAAAAACATGAGCGAGCAAACGGTGGGGTGGCTAGGAATCCTAGACTGTGTCTATTTGGACGACTGCCTGTCCCGGCCGGCCATCCTCCTGGCCAGGCTGAGCTCTGCAGAAAGCGACCAACACGTCTTCACAAGGATACCGGCATTTGGGGAGACTTTGATTAGAATGTCTCCGGGCGATCAGCGGGACGAGGATGGATGGGTTCAAGTCTTCGCGGGGAAACGGGTAGTATGGTACAGTCCAACCCGCATTGAGATGACGAATATCGATCTGTTGATACATCCTCCCGTGGTGTCGGCGCTCGGAACGCGGGTACTTGCCATAAAGGTCAACCCGACTATTGGGGGTCATAGCGACATGGCATATCGGATCCGGGCATCAGTTCCGGAGCTGTACAAAAAACCAAATGGTTATTTTTGCGACGTGACGCACAGGATCGAAGATATCCCAGGACTAGCAGGAGTAACAGCCCTCATGTCTGGGCTTCTCGCCATTGATGATGGGTCAAGACACGGGTTTTTCGTCGCATATGGCTTTTCAAGGCCCAGCATTCCTTCTGACAAACCTCCCCATTACTGGTGTCGACTGTTAGCATGGCATCAAGTTGTCCCTTCTATTCGAGGGTTTCTCCCACAAGATCACGAGTCAGCCGTTATCCTACAAGATATGGCTCGCACCTTCCATCAGCTGAGATTTGCCTGCAAGTCTCATACTCGTGACTCTATGGAATGGCCCGGAAGGCCAGGTCTACGAGCCCAGGTAGCGATGACACGGAAAAAGTTCCTTGGTCAGACTTTGCATGAGCTGGAGATATCTGTTTGGAGACTCGAGGAGAAGCCTAAGGCTCAGGTCATAGAGGCTCGGGTTATAGAGGCTCAGGTTAGAGAGGACGATGATTTATTGATGAGTTCGTCCTGGTGTCAACTTCAATGAGTATTGGAAAATCACGAGTATTCCCACTACTACGCGGGCGAAGGAATATAAACCTCGATCATGAGAATTTCACGCGAGGACTGGTCCTGCTGTATTTCTCCCGTGTGCCACTTCGTCCCTCAAGGCTCTCTTACGCAAACCGTGATCAGTTTTGCCTCACCTGTAATTCGTCCAACCATCTAACACGATCCCATCCCCAGAGTGGCCTGACACGACCATGACATCATGCCATTGGCCTACACTTTCCTCTGTCTGATTGGACGTTCTAAATGGCCTGCAGGGTCTCCCGTCCCTCCCTTTGGCGCGAGAAAATCGCGTCCTACGCGCTGAGAGCCTGCGACCGGCGCGCGTAAATTGCTCGTCGCACGCGCGCATAACGCGGACTTGGTCATCCCCAACTTCATGCGTGGCCCCCTTTCACAGGGTCAAATCTTTCGTGACATGCGCGTTCGTTTCATGGTGTGGTCAATTGCACGAGTATGCGTGTTGCGCGAGATGTTACTTGAAAGAAAGAAGTATCAACAAGTCTTTTCATTGAATGAAAAAGTGAATAGGTAGGTAATAAAAAAAAAGTAGTAGTAGTAGTAGTCACATTGTCCATGAGCCGTCCGAGTTACCATCTAATCTGCCCCTGGCCTTTTTTTACTCTCCCCGAACCAACCATAAACCAACCAGAACCGAATTTCATCTTTGTGTAGGTAGAATAAATATGCAGGCTTGAGCCTGTCACGTACGTAGTAGTCCTCCATCAACATCTCGATCGAGGGTGTGAAACAAGAAAACCAACCTCCTGGCCTCGAAAATGGGCCGGGGGCCACCTTGGTCAACCCAACCCGTCGGGAGGACCATCTTTCATGCCGCTGAGTCTATAACGCCATCGCAAAGGAGGAAAAGAAAAGAACATTGATACAGAACCTTGTACACCTCAACTGCCAGTAGTAAAACAATCCAGACAATAGTTAAAAAAGGAAAAAATGTGCGTGCACGCGTGCTGCTGTAATATGTGCCGTCATGGTATCATGTACACGAGGAAATCAGAAGGCCACCTCCAGACCCTCCAAGCTCTCAAAGGGCAAGACGTCGTCTAAAGGGTTGCCGATTGGTGACTAGTCAAACGTCAATCGCCTTTGGGTCACGCTGACGGGTGTCCTAGTTGCCGTGAGGGTGACGGGCGTCTTCCAGGGCTTTTGTGCTGGACTGGGTGTGATGTTGACAAAGTCGGCAAAGTCAAACGCTTGGCTCGGGGTGGTTGGGAACAGGTTACCCCCACCGGGCGTCATCATCATCGACGAGGGCAGATCCATCTTACTGTTCTTCTGCGGGGGAGTCGAAGGAGGATCCATCCGTGTCCTGGTAGATGTCCTGACGGCTGGTGATGGCGAGGCTGCCAGGTAGAGAAGTAGATCTGCACCCTCCTCACCCGTCTTGCCACCGTTGGCGCCTGACCCGGCCTCGCCCTTGGCCCGTCTGCTGCCGAGGGTTCGGGACCGCATGGGTGGCGTGCGAGGAGGAGAGGACCGGATGCTGGCGTGGTTGAACGAGTGAGCCGGCAGAAGGTCTTCGTCGTCATCGGAGGGGGCAGCAAAGTTGGGTGATGTCAGCTCACGGCTCATGAGACGTTGCTGGAAAAAGGAGACGTCTGGACCGGCCGACGTGGTGAAGTGCTGCTGCCGACGAGGCTTGATGGGAGAAGAATGGGCCAGCTGGTGCGAGTTCTTCCAGGAGGCGTGAGCGCCAAACGACTTGTGAGCTGTGGGAGAGGCCCGGAATCGCTTGCTCGGACTCGAAGAGGCATCGGCAAAGGTGGCATAGTATGTGCGCTTGCGGTGTCCGGTGCTGCCGTTGCTGGAGCCTACTGCATCCGAGAACAGGGGCGCCTTGAGGGGGGAGCTCATGAGGGCTCGGGAAGGATACGGGAGGTCGGATGCGCTGGAGGATGAGTCGGAGAGGAGGTCACCAGGCTCGGCGAGGCGCTTCCGTCGCATCTCCTCTTCGACTTTGGGCTCGATCGAGTCGAGGGTGAGGTCCTCCCAGCCATGCTTGGTCTTGAACTGGGCGAGGGCGAGTCGGTTCTGGAGTCGGCGTGCGATCTAGAAGTGGGGGAAGAGAGTGTCAGTTCAGCGACTCACTCACGGAGGAATCAAGAAAGAAGATGACTGATTGGGTCTGCGCAAGATGCGAAATGAAAGAAAAAACTCACCTTGCTCACTTCTGCACGCTTGAGCACACAGTCGACGACATCTTCGGGCTGCTTCTTCCACGGCGACGGCATGGTTGACGCTCGCACTGCTCTTTGCACACTCTTGCTGCTAGGGGCAACCGCCGTTGAAATCTGCACTGCACCTCTCTCTGATCCTCCAAAAAAGTTGCTAGTGTTGTCCTGATTTTAATTCCGATCCCGAGTTATATATAATGAAAAATTGTTCTTTGCTGGTCAGTTTCCGAGAGTGAATGGCGTAGTCGAAGTTGGGTGTTGGTGGTGAATGAGTGAAGGAAAGTCGAGGCCAAGTTTGTTGGTGGTGGTGGTGGTGGTAGCGTTCAAAAGGTTGAGATGGAGATGGAGGGTGCGTGAAGAATCCAAGTTCAAGGAGACGACAGGCGGCAGGGGAACCTAACCTGGGCTGAAAGTCGGCTCGAGTACACCTCAGCACAGCAGTGCAAGCCCGCTAAAACTGACCAGAGGTGGGCTGCAGCCGTAGGCACCCTGCCCTGTAAGCTTCGATGGATTGGGCGAGAGGGGCTCGTGCCGCCGCGGCCGGGTAACCAGTTGCAGGGGGGGACGAGAGGGGGGGAGAAGGCCGTTCGTTTCTTTGTTCGTTCGTTTACTGTTAGTGAGTTCAGCTGGAATCTTGGTTTCGGGAACCGACAGGGACGGAAGAATGCATGAGTAGAGCGAGCAGAGGGATAGGACATGAATGAGCTGAGATTGCACTCATTGGAGGACCTCCACGTGTGAGTAAACGTGAGGTGTTCGTTGAGAAAGGGGAACTTCCCTCATTCAACGATGAACTATGAACTTGCTCGGCAACTGAAAAGAAGAAAAACTCATCACGATAGTATCGATGTTAGTCAGATCCGGCAATTCAACTAACAACCGTCTCCATTCACTCGCTCGTCACTGGGGCACCAAAAAAATTCACGGTCTCCATTCCACTCATTCCTCTGGAAACGACCTTTACACCGTTGGCCTGCTAGGCGCTGTAGGCTCCCGATCTGCCCTGGGAGATTTTAATTAAAGAGGCCCAAGCCTAAAAAAAAAGTACTTATGCACGCACTTTGCACAGCAACCAAGTCCAGTCCAATCGCTTAACAGGGCCGCCGCTGCCGGGCCAGCAGCAGTCCCAGCTGGCGTTTTGTCATAGGGCTCTGAGGTTCCAATTGCTTCATGCTGAGTGTATCTCTCCTCATTTGATAGGCTGTCGTGGGTTATGGACGAACTGCAGAACCTCCTCCTTGCTTGAGGCCACCTAAACCGTGGCCCGAGTTGCGTCAAAGACTTGGGGAGAGAAAATGTTGGTGGATGCTTCAGGGCTTTGACAATGACAATGACAATCAATGACAATGGATGGCACCTTTGGGTCAGCGTTGAGTTTGATTGGCCTGTGGCTGTTCAAGGGTTGCCCAAACTCGGTGCTGACCGTTCAGCTTGGCTGGCTGAAGTTGGAAAAGATGCACCATCACTGGTTCACTATGAAGAGCTGAATAAACTCGTCTCCTTATTGTTTCTCCACCGGTTCGCCCAGGGAGATTGAATACTTTTAACCATCTCGGCTCCCTCTTGGACTCAGGATCGAGCTCAATTGATACATGAATGTAGAAACAATAGCTCCCCCGGGCAGCTTGCACTCGTCAATCAGGGCAGAGTTGCACTATCGCGACGAGCTACCCCAAAAGGAGACAAGGCGGCCGTGACCAAGGTCTGGACCTTGTCGGGGCCTGGAAATTACCTGGACAATAGCTCTCGGCACTTTATCAGCTATGGACCGTCCAGGATATTGTCTGTTTCATAACCTGTTCTCTGAGTGAGTGAAGCTAGATAATATCGTGATTGCGCACTGCTAAAGGGGAGAGTTGGCGGTGAAGATCCAGACAGACTTGATCAATTGCTACAAAGACCCTGAGAGTTTCCAGAGCATCACGAGCCCTGAGCCAAAAACCTAAAATCCCACATTCACTCATCTCAATTGGAAGACGATACGCACAATTGAGAAAACTGACTTCAAGGGGGAACAGAAATGTGACTTTCCAACACCAGGAGAAACGGATGCGGTAGCTCAACTCGATCGGAGACGGAGTTGACGCCGAAGAGAGCTCAATTCTGGCCTGATTTTAAAAGCACTGCTGAGCTGGCAGTTTTTAGCAGTCTAGAAAAATGTATGACGTCTCTCAAAGCTACACCCATGTCGTGCTAGTTTGCATCGTCGTTGCTCCTGAGGTGGAGGGACGAGATAAGTCTCAAACAAACGACTTCGAGACCCAAGTTCACCAAGCAACCAGAGAGAGAGAGTCTTGGGTGAGACAGGTCAACTCGTCTTGTTTCAAAACCTGACCCAGGCGTCTGGCAAATCCCAAGACTTTAACATCCCACGTTATTCCCACCAAACACGAGCCCTGATCGTCGTCAATCCGTCATCATTATCCACATCCAGCCAACATGCTTAACTATTTACATACAGCGGACATGCCGCTGGAAAATCCCATCTCCTAATGGATGCAGAAGCAAGGTTGGGATGGGCGCTTGCTGTCGCACCTTGACGATCTGCCCCTGGCAAATCGGGATGTGGATTGGGTCCGGTATCTGGCCTACCTATGCAGCTAGGATGGGAACGTGTGTTCTGCGTTGTCTACGTACGGGCGCAACGCAAATATAGAAACAAGGAAGTTATTCCTGATATCTGATTGGCGTCGTCGTGAATCCCCCCCTTCATCTACAAGATGGAGTCTTGATCCATCAAGAACAGGGAAATATGAAACGGGACAAGACAAGGTGCTTCGAGAAGACATCATCTAACCAACGGTCTCTATTCGGCACATCCCATCCCATGGGCACGCCGACCGCCATTCTCGGGGCCCTCAGATAGAAGAAACACGGAATCTTGTTGGATGGACGTCGGCGCCGGCGCGGGCTATTCCCGCCCGGGAGGAGACGGAGGGCGACGTCATGGACCATGGCGGTCCATACCAGACCAGCTGGACCGGCGGGCGACGACTATCAAGATGCGACACAGGTCCAATCCAAGCGTCGTCTTCTCGGTGGACTCTCCGGGATTACCTTTTAGACCTTTCTCCCGCTGGATGCGGCCGGGTCGACTATCGAAGCTCCACCCGTTGTCCACTGTAGCGCATCGTGTGCCTGTTTCCATCCGGACCTGATCGTGATCCTCCTGGAGGAGTTGCTCTATGAATGTCTGCCCGAGCAAGGATTAGCTATCAGTGCCAGAGCCAGTGCCAGTACCAGTCGGTGTATCTTGTCAGTGCCGTGCCAGCTGGTGAGCTGTTCGAACAGCAATGTCCTAGTTCTCGATGATCCCGTTTCACCTGTTCCTACCATCTCTTCTCTCTATCCTCTCCCTCTATTTATCTCGGACGGACTTGGACTTTGCAAATATCCAATCCATACCTGTTCCCCCCTCCACGCGGCCACCACCCCTCCATCCTCCTGCCCCAAGCGGCCTCCACCGAAAGAAAGCCTCCACAATCTCCAACTTTGCTTGAGGCTCCCCTGCTACTGTTCCATCCATCCACCATACACATCGCACGCAGCGCAAGCAAGCACCCTAACATTAGCAGGCACATCGGCCCTGCAACCCACCTCTTCCCAGCGGACCCCCCGGGCGAAGCTCCAACGCACTCTCGGCGATTTAGCCTGGTCCCGTCGCCGTGCTGTCGTGTCGTCCGGCTCTCCATCCGCCATCCGTCATCCGTCATCACATATTTTCTCCATATCGATCCAGGATACCCATCCAGGGGGTGGTCGGGGAGACAGGTTGGTTAGGTAGGTTGGAGTGAGGGTTATCTTTCCAAGGCAGTGTGAAGAGTGGATTTTCTGTTTATTAAATCTTTTCTCCTCCCGAATCCCTTTTTTAATTCCCCTTCTCCCATCTTTTGGCTCTTTCCTTTTTTTTGGTCTTCTTCTTGTCATATCCCATAATTGGCAGGAGCATGCAACCCTCCGACCGTCAACATTCGACGACGACTTCTATCCCACGCACACCCCCCGCGAGAGCTCACTCCACTTGTGTCTGCGTCAACCACACACCCCCCCGTTCGTTCATCTAAGCCGGACTACTACCTACAATACGAGCTCCTACTTCCGTCCGTCTGCTACCTACCACCAGGTCTCTCGGTAATACAACCTTCATTCCCTCGTTTTCCCGTCTCTTGTCATCCCTCGATTACTCGACTCGACTTGGTTTCATCATCATACCAAATCCTCGCCTCGACGGCCATCGAATTCCTGCCTCGCTGAGGATAGGTCCAAGTCGCCGGCGACCATGGCTCCGTCTTTCCTCAGCAATCTACGACGCCGCTCGAGGGCCAGTTTCCGCACCGATCGTTCTACGGATTCAAGCGATGGCGCTGGGAGCCAGGGAACGTCGCCTTCGAGCGGCTCCCTTACGCCGCCGTCTCTGGACCATCAGTCAGATCCCGCTCTGCATCTGCAAATCAAAGATCAGCAGCAGCAGGTTCAGCGCCGAAAGTCACAGATCACCCAGAGCCAAAGCATGCAAATTGTTCCACCGCGACCTCCCCTGTCGGCGCACTCGAACCGCGGCAGCGTCTCGGGCATGTCCGGACTTGGTGCACCTATGAACGGAAAACAGAACTTGCCAGTGTCGCCGTATGCTCCGAGGTTGACAAACATTGCTGAAAACGCATGGGTATGTCTTTGAACATCTTTCATTCTCGTCCTCGTGTCCAATTGGCTTCTCCACGCGCTCGGAGGCGCAAGCCATAGCTTCAGGGGTCCAAGTAGTACAAGGATGGTGCTGCCAAGACCTCCAAGAAGCTTCGCTGCAAGTCATTGTTGACAGCTGCTAACTCGACACAGGTTTACCAAAAAGTACTTCTAGTATACGGAACAATCGGCGACCCTGCCCATCATGCGCTTGACGGAACACTCAATGTTTGCCGACTCGACGACAATTTCCCCGCGATCAGCTGGCCCGTTTGCAGCTCACATTTCAAGGCTCTGGTATACCTCCAGCCAGGCGCAAACAAGCTGCGATTCGAGTTCTCAAGCCCCAAGCTTCCCAACAGCAACAGCTCTAACCCGATCCACGCCTCATATTTGACTGTCCACATGCTCCCGACGACTAACTCTCCACCATTGCAGCTTGCCATCGTGCTCGCCAAGGACTCACCTGGAACCTTTGATTCTCCGCCCGCCCGCGCTGAGAGGGAAGGCAATGGGTTGGAAACGGCAATCAAGAAGTTCAGGATGGCGGCGTACCTGTGGCAGGCATTCACGTCGGAGCAGATGTGGCGGAATAAGCTTGGGCGACGAGCGTTCCGGTTCGATGAGGAGTGGACGACAGGCACCGCCAACTATCGAGACCGAGAGAATGGTGTTATGCGATCTGAGGCCAGAGTCCATGTTATCCGATGCGACAAGACCATTGCCGAGCTTCGAGACCTCAACAAGGCCCAGCAGAACGAAAAGGCTACCGAGAAGGATGCGCTGTTTGGAATCGCCTCACAGGCCGTAAAGAAACACTTCAATCCGCTCCCCGGCCAAAAGCTGTATGTTTCGGCTCTTCTTTTGGACGCGCACTGGGACAAGGGCGCAAAGACGGTGACGGGTCATGCCGCCCTTGGAGGCGGAGATGGCGATCTACAACTGGCAATTTTTGGGTCTCACTGTCTGCAGAGCTATCCCACGAGTTTCGAGGAGGTTGTTCCAGCCTTTACAGACTGCACGCCCACCGACACCAACTATGTGGCCAACGACTGCAACGAGGCCGGCAGCTCTTGGGAGGCTGCCAATATCGGAATCGGTGCGCATCTCCATGAGACGGGTCACCTATTTGGGTGCCCCCACCAAGAGAGTGGTGTCATGTTACGAGATTACGTTGTTCTCAACCGCACCTTTGTTGCCCGCGAAGCGTACTGTACCAGGACCAAGTCCAAGGGGGGCCTTGCAATGCAGGCTGATGAGTGTGGGTGGCACCGCCTCGATTGCCTGCGCTTCCGGGCTCATCCAGCTTTCCGTCTTCCGAACGACGCCCCCATGAATCCCGATGGTAGCGTCCAGGCTTTCCCAGTCGAAAGTGGCAACGTCCTTGTCATGGCGGCTACCGGAATCTACTTTGTAGAGATCTTTGCTGAAGGAGACGACGTCTGCCACTCCTGGATCGAGTACCCGACTGACCAAGGAGCACCTTCGCGACAGGTGACACTGAGCGAACAGGAGCTTCGCGGAAGAATGCCCGAGAATAAGAGAAAGGGTCGCTTCAGAATCTCAATCAAATCGTACGGAGGCGGATCATTGGATATTGATGACTTTAAGGCGTTTGCTTCAAAAGAATCGTCCGTCAAGCTGTCGAATGGAAAGACTGCATTCCGAAGCAAGAAGCTCGGATCCTCGAAGATGGATGGAAGTCAGCCTGCCGAGGCCATCTTCACTAGTGCCGTGAAGCAGGATCGTATCCTTTCGCGGGTGGTTGTCTATCACGGAATGGCGGTAGATGGGTTGGAGTTTATCTATGATGATGAGTCGACCCAAGTATTTGGAAAGAAGGGTGGTAAGAAGGGAGGCGATGTTTTTGAATTCGGTAAGACCTCATTTGCATGGCATAATTCGAAACGAACTCACCATATCCCTTAGATGTCCGCCGTGGCGAGTACATTAGCGGTTTCGTCGTGCGGTCCGGCTTCTGGATTGACGGCATCCAGATTCTGACAAGCCTGGGCCGGAAGTCGCCCGTGTATGGCAATGCAAATGGCGGAGATTCGTAGGTACCCTGCTGCCATTGGCCTTTCAAGACTAACGCATGATACAGACACACTTTGATACCCCCTCGAGGATATACCATCTGCGGCGTTTCAGGCTCATGTGGCCAGTGGCTAGATGGTTTCTCGGTTCTTATCACACGATAAACGAAGCACCGAACGCTCTCTTTTGTAATTTCGCACACACAACGAGATGGAGAAGAGCCCGAAAGCCGATGGAAAGGCACTAATTGGGCATTGACTTGAGTAGCATGATGAGGAACTTGGCGACCATGGCCTTTGGGCTGGACCATGCTTGGGTGCCGAGACACGTATATTCATCTTCCGGCGGTAAAAAAACACGCCGCGGGCATAAGGGAGGGCATAGGTCTTGACTCGGAGTTTGGAGTACACATCTTGTCTATTGCCTCTCACGAGGCGGCACACGCCACGGTAGGATATACATAACTAGGTATGGAGGGACGGGTACATATTATACCATAAGGGAGGTCGTCCTGAATTCATACATGTATGAATGAATTGTTGAGTTTACATTCAAAGCAACTGTCTCTTGTTTGCCAGTGTTCCTGTTGTGATGTTGGTACTGTTGAAAGCCGTGATGCTTGTGAAGATGCCATTTTGGACCGCGGCAGCCACACTCAGATATTGGTGGACAACAGCAACACATCGACTTTACGGTGAGAGCAAACGTCTGTGCGAATGTGTGAGCATGAGCTTTACATATGATCAACTCTCGATATCAAGTGTCGGTAAGGGTCCTTTAAAGGCCAAAGTTCCCCTCTGAACACCTGTGCCAAGATACGCACGCCCCAGATGGAGACACAAATGTGACGCTGAATTGCCGCCTTTGTCGATGCATGTGACTGTGGCCGATGACATGCAGCCGGGGATGACCAGCTTCCAAAACGTTGAGCCGTCCAAGCTGCGGAATCACGTGCAAAGGGCATTGAGACACTAAGCAGAACTGGGAGTAGCGCCCACATTGATGACGGCATCCCCACTCAAGCAAGGCAAGAAGTTGGCTGTGCCGTGTAGCAAACCCGCAACGGCAACGGCAACCGCGACCCAAGGGCCTCCTCAACGTCAACCATCTCTATCCGTCTCGTATCCCCGTTGGGAAAGCCTCTTTTTTTTTTCTTCCCTCTCTCTACCACAGCCTCCCAACGCCACAGAAATTGCCATACTATTGCATTACGCGGCCGTATCCATACCGACATTACTTTCGATTGCTCTGGAGACCTCTTTGCTTTTTTTTTCTTTTCCTGTTGACACCGCTGCTTTCAAGACAGAGCTTGACCTCAGTTGCGATTGCATTACCATACTCGACGCCAAGAGCTCGACATCGCGACAGTTCTCCCCCCGAACCGTCGGTTCTACTATACCTCTCAAACCCCGCTCCCATCTACAGCTGTGGCCATAGGTCGCCGCAGAATGTCTAGGCGGAGCAGCACGATGGCGTCGAACTCGAACGGAAACATCCCCAAGGACATCCCGTCCTCCAACCCAGGTGAGTTCCAGTCTGCCATGGTCTCGTGAGCAGGCAAAGGGGTGAATAATGGGCTTCGCGAAGCTGACAATGCCTCGATCTATAGCAATGGACAAGCAAAAGATGCTTCTGTCTGCCGATGTTGGACACTTTTCCCTCGTGCGCGCCATGCACCTTGCCGACTTGATCACCCTCCTGAACGGTATGCGCTCCCTCGATGCTACGCCACACAATTGATCTTGCCAGACAACCTGGGCGGGGAAGTAGATGGCTAACTGAGCGATTTATAGGTGGCTGCGGTGTCATGTCCATCTTCACGTCGCTACGATACTGCCTCGGTGACCCCAACGTACACGACAACATCTGGCTTGCGCTCGTCTTCCTCCCGTTCGGCCTGTTCTTTGACTTTCTCGACGGAAAGGTGGCTCGATGGAGGAAGAAGAGTAGCTTGATGGGTCAGGAGCTGGACTCTCTCGCTGACTTGGTATGTTTTCCTGCTTGTGTTACTCGTGACGTCAAAGTTCTGACGCGACGCTCTTGGCTAGATCTCTTTCGGTGTCGCCCCAGCTATGGTGGCCTTTACTCTGGGCTTCCGTACCGTTGCCGACACGGTCGGCCTCACCTTTTTCGTTCTGTGCGGTCTTACCCGTCTCGCGCGTTTCAACGTCACCGTGGCTGTCCTGCCCAAGGATGCCTCGGGCAAGAGCCAATACTTTGAGGGAACCCCGATCCCTACCTCGCTCGGCATGGATGCCATCATGGCGTACTGGCTCTCGCAGGGCTGGATCCACGACAACCTGCCATTTGGCACCTGGTTCCAGGGTTCTGCCCTCGAGTTCCATCCCGCCGTCATTCTGTTCATGATCCACGGCTGCCTCATGACCAGCAAGACGATCCGCATACCCAAGCCCTAAAGGATGGTCAAAGAGACCGTTCAACACGGGATAACAGCGATGACATCATTACGATAGGAATAAGCGGGAAAGGGTGGGAATCGGTGTGGAGCAACGGGGTGAACATTTTCATTTCATTTCTGGCTTTGGGAACTCGGTCATGACGATAGTCCATGATTGGGGAGAAACAGAGACAAATCGGATACGGAAAGGGTAAAAACAGAAAAGCGGAGGAAATACTGGGGGAAGAAACATGATATCTCATGGGACTGAGCGATATACTTGGACAGGGCATGACTAACGCTTCTCATTGAACAAAGGTAGTTAAAGATACCCATACATTCCTTGAACTGTGGCTATCGTCTTCTGAATGCGACATGTGGCTTTTATTGTTCTGCCTGTGCCAAGATTGCGAGATTACAGTTCTGCTGTAGAAACAGGGATATATGTATGTCAGCAAGCTGAAGAGCTGCCGGCGTTGCCAAGCAGTCTTGAAGATGACAGCCTCATGCAAGTGAGTCGTCTGGACCCGAGAAGAATAATATTGCCGTTCTGGGCCATCTGACAGGAGGTCTTGTTGCTGAGTTACCGGTCCCTGGAGATGATGCAAGATGAGAGATGATGAGAGCCTGAGATCTACGTGTTACGATACACTCGTGGCATAGCACAAAGTTTGTTGTTTCCTATTTTGCAAGTCTCACCCGGGGAGCTGAGAGAATTAAATATGACAGCCTGATTGGTTTCCAACATGCAACAAGCCAACAACATCTTGGGTGTGAAGCTTATGTCTGAAACACGCGGCATGAGGCGCAGAGACCATTCGTCGTCGGATCAGTCTTGAATGTGCGCCCAGAGCTTGGAGCTAGGGTTTTTTTTTTTCTCACTCCTCCCTTCCATAATGGTCCTTCCGCAGACCGGGTCATGGGTAGTGAACTGATAGAGGATGAGGCTGTGTTGGAGATGGGGATGGTGTGCGAGGGCTGTGTGAGGGTGGATGTGGGGTTTGGCAGACTGGGGGCTCCTTGAGGAAGCGATGCTTACGCTTATTATGAGCGGGAAATGAGGTAGTAATCGTAAATCTCAGCTAATGACGCATTTATCGGGAGAATATCTGAGTAGAGGTGGTGATGCTGTGAATTGTTGTTTTCTGAGGGTGAGGAAGGGAAGTGTCGTCGGACCTTCCTTCCCGTGTGTGGCGGTAGGCCATCTAAACGATTGTTGGTCGCAGCCGCCCGCGCTTTCTCGTCCTCACCACCACCTTTTCACTCATCACCAACAAGCCATTGAGGTACGAGCCAACCAGATGCGAGAATTGTGCAGCTAGTAACCCTCACAACCGCCCGGGAAGCAGCTGCAGCGCGAGCATGAAGCGTGCGCACACATTTGATGGCGCATCTTTGCAGGAGGAGCGAATTCCCTGGACCGGCCCCTCCTGTCGCTTGTACACTCGAGATTTCGATGCGCCTCAGTGCTAAGCAAAGTCCAGACCCTGGCATAGAAGTCCTACGAGCGGGGGAGAGATGGAGAAAAAAAGAGTGACCAACAAGACAAGTGGAGAGAGTCATGATCCTCTCGCTCAAAAACCCCCGGCATCTGGGGGTCTGAGTGAACTATTTCTGGCTCGCTCACTGTTGGGAGTCCCCATCCTTCATCTCGGTTCATCGCAACTAGCAAGCGGAGGTGAGGAGCCAAGAGTCAGCCCTGGCGGCTCAGACGCGGCGGCGCCTCAGTCCCGAATGGGGTGGATGGTCTGGTCTGGGCATTTGATCGGTTTCCGCCTTGCAAGCGCAGGATTCTTAATACCCATGGCGTCCGCCGCAAGTCCTTGCTTGCTTGTCTTTGACAAGTTTGATCTCATCTTCTAGAACCCTTTTCAACGCTTCGCTCTGTGGTCTCTGATTCAGTCATGATGCTTCTGCTGCGGCTTTCCTTCTCTTGTTAATGCAACCCTCCTCATTGATCCTCTTCAGCTAGCCCAACCAAAAGCTCACTGACCTGAGGCTATGAATGTCGATCGGTGCTGACGCTCGTCCTTTGTTGCTGACCCCCTCATTCACCCTCCCTCACGATGGAGCCTCTCAGGAGTCTGGAGAGGCAGGACTCGGAGAAGTCAGAGGCTCGCCGCGAGCACCTCCGCGTCAATGCCGCTGTTCAGCATGTCACTGACACAATGGTCGCCGTGACCGAGTCCTTTCGTCACCACTACCAACAGCAATATGGTGGCTACGCTCCCCCGGCGCCGGCGGCGACTTATACACACTCTCGAAGCTCGTCCAACACCAGCGAATCAACTGAGCGCCTGTTAGACGTAGATCCCATGAGGCACATGAGCGTGTCTGACATGTCCCCGTCTTCGATATCTCCCTATCAAACCAGCCCTGTACCCAACGTGCTTGTCCCAGGACGTTTACCAGACGCCGAGTCGGATTCTCTCCTCGAGACAGACATGTACACGGAGATGACTGAAACCACAGGGCTAGGTCCCGAAGACTTGATTCGCCTCGCAACACCGAATCTACCTGCTCGACTGGACACACCTCACACTCCTCCTCCTCGCTTCAGTATCCCCGTTAACCTCTCAGAACGTCAACCTCACGCCTCCCCGCCTCAGCTTGCAACGGACTTTTCAGTCAACCATGGAGGACTTGTTAATGCTGCCAGACGCTTCGAGGCGTTTAGATCGACTACACAGCACCATCAGTACATGGCTCTTAGACCCGATATCGGTACCGAAACGCAACCTCTCGGCACAACCACCCTCATTCGCGCCGGCACCGATGTCGAATCTCCAGTATCCAAGAGCGGCGTACGGAGGAAACCCCTGACTCGAGGTGCCAAACCGATCGAGTTCAACTACGCTACCAACGAAACCCTCTTTGTTGCTGTCATCTGCATGGCCCAAATGCTGGCGTTTGCTGGTCTTGCTCAGACCTTGGTGCCGGCTCGAAGAATTAGCGAGTCTTTCTCAGAGTCGGAGCGTACGACAGGACATCTTGCGTGGTACTCGGCCGCGTATGCGCTTGGCTTTGGAGCGACAACTCTGCTCGGTAACCGGCTCGGAAGCGTCTGTGGTCAGAGACAGACATTCATCTTGGGCTATATCTGGTTCGCCCTCTGGAGTCTTCTTGCCGGGCTGAGTGTATACGTTCAAAGGAACGGCGCTTCGGGGACCGTCTACTTTTGTGTCTGCCGTGGTATGCAAGGAATTGGTCCCGCATTGATCACTCCCAACGGTCAGGCCATGCTTCAGCGTGCTTATCCGCCTGGTCCTCGAAAAACGCTCGCCATGGGCTTGTTCGACGCGGCCGTACCATTGGGTTTGGTCCTTGGTTCGGTCATGACAGGACTCTTTGCCGGGTTTGGCTCCTGGTCCTGGGCGTTCTACTGTCTGGCAGCGGTGTGCCTGGCACTGGGGATTTCTAGCGCTCTCCTCATCCCGTCCAAGCGAGTCTTGGTTCACGACTTTGAGGGCAACCTCTGGAAACGACTCGACATTCTAGGTGTGGTGTTTGGCGTTGCTGCCCTGGTTCTTTTCTGCGTCGGCTGGAACCAAGCGCCTATCGTAACCTTTGACAGCCCGGAGCCATATATCCTTATCTTTGCCGGCCTCATCCTCATCCCGTTATTCACCTTTTTCGAAACGCAAGCGAGTCACCCTCTGGTTCCCGTCAAGTCGATGCATATACCGTCATGTTTCACCCTTGCCTTTGTGGCGGCGAGCTGGGCGGCTTTTGGAGTTTGGATTTGGTACTTTGCCCAGTTCATGGAAGTCCTGGGTGACTGGACTCCTCTGCTTGTGGGAGCAGGGCTGGTTCCCGTACTTGTTGTCGGTGTTGTCGTTGGGTTCATGTGTTCCCCCTTTGTGAACCACGACTTGACGGCTCACTTGGCCATGGCTGTAGCGGCAGTTTTCTCGCTGATTGGCTCTGCTTTGATGGCTACGGCTTCAGAAAAGCAGTCTTACTGGGTCAACCCCTTCATAAGCACCATCTTTATGGGCGCGGGGATTGTCTTGGTGGTCCCGGCCTCTGTTACTGGCTTGACTCGGAGCGTTCCCCAAGGACAACCTGGACTCGCGAGTAGTCTCAGCACGACGTGGGCTGCTTTCAGCTTTGCTGTGAGTCTGGGCATGGCGGGAGCTGTAGAGATGGGGAACAGCAATAGAGGGACATATCCTCGGGAAGGGTATAGGCACGCGCAGTATTTTGGTGTGGGGATGAGCGGGTTGAGTCTTGTATTGGCCATGGGTCTTCTATGTGCTGCTTGTTTAAGGCGTTGAATGGAGTAACTGGTTAGGCATGGGCATGTCAATGTGCTTTGGAGGAATTTGTTGTTAGTTTTATACCCCGGCGAGCGTCGATAGTTGTAGTCGTCATACACAACAGCACCATCAATCATCAAAAGGCAAAAAGACAAGAAACGAGTGAGCGTAAAAGGTTTGCCCGTCTTTGTTTTCTCTCTCCTCTTTTCCTTCTTGAATCCTCTGCGTCTGTACAGAATCCCAATGCTACGCGATGAGAGCGCACACATTTGTAGGATCGGATATAGAACCCAGTGTTGGGGGGTTTAAGGGGAAAAAAACCAGAACCAAGCAAGAACGACAACAATAATTGGAAATAAGACCGTATAACGCCAGAAGAATACACTTGTTTCCCTTTCTTTCTCCCTCCCCTTTCATTTATTTCCAACAACACCTTCTCGTGGGTCGCGTTTTTATGTCGGGGCTCGAAACTCTCAAGGAGGTTGGTTTTGGTGGTGGTGTCTTTGCATGAGTGTCGTCGTTTATCGACCGCCTCGGCTGAAACCACCACGTCCTCGACCACCACCAAAGCCGCTACCACCCCGGGAGAAACCACCGCTTCCACCACGACCACCACCTCGGCCGCCGCCGAAACCACCTCGGCCACCACCCCGAGAGAAACCACCGCTGCCGCCGCGACCACCGCCAAAGCCACCACGACCGCCACCACGACCACCGAAACCACCGCGTCCACCACGAGGACCACCACGTCCACCGCCGGCGCGCTTCACCTTGGGAGCACCAGGTGGGGGCTTGGGCTTGGGGAGGAACTTGTCGAGGGGCAGGAGCTTCTCGGAACCGATGTAGAACTTGTCGCCCTCCTTGAAAGAGGTTGCCTGGATTCCCTCGGTGGGCTTGATGGTGAAGAAGACCTGGTTGATGGGGCCGAGGACCTCGTCGACCTTTCCGACGGCTGTCTTGTTCTCGAGGAAGATTTGCGCGTTGAAGTGAGGCACCTTGGGGTTGATGGACTCGCAGACCATCTCGCCCTCGCAGGCGTGCATGAACTTGCCCATCTCTGAGGAACATGCATTAGTACTCGAAATTCAAGAGAGAGAGGGAAGGTTACACACCGAGGATCTGAGCGGGAGGACCCATGTCTCGCTGTTGGAAACCTCCACGGCCTGAGAACATTACACGTTAGCAACTTGTCATCCCAACCTCAACTTTAACCTTCAGAGTCCAATTCATTCTCAACATGTTTCCCCCTCTTGTAACTTCCCTCCCAAGTACCCTCATGCCATCTAACACCTCAGGAAAAGGAACAAGGGGACATACCGCCTCCGCGACCGCCAAACCCGCTACCGCCCCGACCTCGCGAACCGCCACGGAAAGACATGATGGCGCGTTTGTTTTCTTTCTTTCAAGAAATTAAAAATCTCGATCGCCAATTGATAGATCGCGCGCCACTCGATCGGCTTCGCTCGCTTGGTGTTGCTGGAGGAAAAAAAAGCCTGCGTGTACACGTAGGGAATGGTTCGCGATGGGATCGTTTGCTTCCAACTTTTTTTTCCTCGTGTGAAATTTTCAGAAAGGAAAGCCGCCTTGTTCCCACCCAAGGTCTGGCGGGAAGCTAGCTTGGAGCACGCCGATTGGTGGGTGGACGCATTTTCGGAATATCAGTTTGGCCGGGTGGTTGGTGGGATGAGGTACGTACCTACAACACCAGCCTCAACCTGATGCTCAATACCACTCTCGTCATTCACAACTTCATGATAACTTGATCATTTTTCCACCAATTCACTTCATTTACAACTACGAAACTCGCTAAATAGATTTCAGTCAAACACTCGAAATTCATTGCCTAACGAGGGATATACAAAGCATACGTCTCGTAACGAACGCCTCCTGTCCCTCAACGAGACTACTCACTCCATCCATAACCAATGTTTTGAAACTTCATCCCTTCCTTGCCATATACACACCCCGAACCAAAAGGAAATCGAATAACCACATACCCACACAACAAAGAACCCCAATGGCACCAGTCCAGCTCACGCGAAAGTGCTCTTAGGATAACCACCAGGAATGTGCAGGTTGGAAATTGTGTTGTGGCTCTCAGTGCGGTTGTTGCCAGAAGGTCGCACAGGAGGAATATCATCCTCGTCGTCTGTTCGAAGAAGCACCGAGTCGGGCTCCGTAAACACCGATTCCGGCTTGTTAGTAGAAGGCTGAGACTCGCCAGCAGCGCCGCCATCCAGTCTGGGGAATCCTTCTCCAACTGTCATCAGGTGGTAGTTGTTTGTCTTTGTACCACTGTTGGTCTGATCATCCCAGCCTGGCTGCTGGTTGTAAGTTGAGGTCTGGGGGCCAAGGACGTATCCATTGTTATCTTGCTCCCGTGACGCTTCATGAGTGTTTCCCTGCAAGTCGTACGGCGGCTTGCTGTTGTCGCGTTCCTCCTTACCCTGAGGAATTACGATGGGAACAAAATGGGTATCGTCTCGGTTCTCCTCGACGTATTCCGACAGCCCCACGGGATACTGTGGATAAGGCGGCTGCGGCTGCGGTTGGTGAATCGTGGTCGGTTCAACCGGGGTCTGCTGGACAGGCTCGCTCGTATAAGGGTTGACACCATCATAGTGCGCCTTTTGGCTGGCAATGGCAGCGTTCGAGGGCATCTCGTCCAGGGGCGTCTGGTGCACAGCTCCATAGCCCAGACCATTCTCCCGGTTCTGTTCAGAGTTTCCAGCTGCCGAACCAGCAAGGCCCCCCGTTACAATCGGCGGCACGGAGTCCTTATGGTTGTCCTGGAACCCGGAGCTTACACTAGAAGGCGAATGAGAGGCCTGTAAGCCACGTTGCGCATTGACTTGGATATCAGATGGGAACCGCCCACCTGCTTGAGATCGCCGGGGGGTCGTATCGTGTTGCCTCGGTCCCGGGTTGGTAAAGGATTCGGTGTCGGCCGTGAAGGGCTCCTCGTCTTCCTCGTCGACCAGTCCATCGCTACTAACTGACCGTCGGGATGATCGGCTAAGGCTCCTAGAATGGCTGCGCACAAACTGGCTGCGCTCCTCGGGCGTCTTCTCCGTGAGTACCTTGATATCCTCGTACCAGGCCATCATGGTATCATGGCTCTCGGCGCGGAAGACCCAAGTGTGTCCACGGTGCATGCCGCCCGTCTGGCGACCCTTGAGAATAAACTTGTTCGAAGAGCCCTCTCCGTTCGAATGAGATCCTAGTTTCTGTTCTGGAAGGTATAGAGACATGACGGGGGCTTGCGCCTTATCCGCCGATTTGAACTCGTGGAGGTGAGTCGCAGAAAGTACATACCTGGCACAAGTTAGCGGAGCCCTCATTTGTAACACAATAAACTTACCAGCCGGCTGTATAGCTCTTGAGATATTTGCTCTTTCGCTCCAGTAATCCGGCCCGGATCTCCTGCGCCGCCTCGTGGTCCTGTCCGGGATAGTGAATCTGGTCCGCCGTCCTGAGGGGGATTGTCGGGTCGACGAATTTCTCGTCGTGGGTAACAAAGTGCATCCATTCATGGTCCTTGGGCATGGAAATTGGGCCATCCCGGAGCTCGCCAATGACGCTGTATGAGTTGTCGGCCTCACGTTTGAGAATGCCAGCATAGGCATTATAAGCCTTCTGGATCTCTCCAACAACAATTGACTCTAGCTCTCGGCCCGAGTTCTCCAAATTGAGATATGCCTGGTGCAGGTAATTCTCCTCGTCAATCTGACGTTCCACTTGACGGTCAACAGCCAAGCGGAGCAAGTATGGGTCTTGTTTGCCGGTTGTTAAGGACTCATCAAGCTCATTTCGTCCCAAGACGTCACCAAGAGTCTTGACTGCCTTGCGAGTGTGGTCCATCTCTTTCTCAACCGAATTCTTGAAGTCACCTGAGAGGTTCTTAATTTCCTTGATCTTTTGCTGAAGATCGCTTCGCAATCCAGTGAGGGCGAGAATCACGTCATCTTCAATCTCCTTGGCCTTGTTGGCTTCGAGAACAGCGTTCTTGTTGTAGACTCGCAGAGATTGAAGCGCATCATCAATACCGGCCGATTGAAGGAAGCCAGGTGGTGCTGAAATGTTGTTGGAAACATTGGCCAGCTTGATGAGAGATTTGGAGCGGTGCTCATAATGTGTCTGAATCTCACGGAAGTATGCGATGAGATCCTTGAGCACCTTTCTCCAATTCTGAAACCGGTTCGCGAGCGCATCGGTCGGGTTGCCAGATGTGGGAACTGGGCAGTGGAAAGCACTGTGCGCCTCGTCGGGATCCGAGGTGGATTGCAGGGCGAGACTCTTTACGCTGCCAGCCCTCATGCTACGACGGCTGCTGCTGCGCTTGAGGCTCCCATTGCGGCGCAGCGAGTTCTTCTTCTTAAGGGTATTTGAGCGCACAGGGAGCGCCTGGTCGTCACCAGCATTGAAGCTGTGTACCGAGTTGGCGCGCTGCATTGTTGCGCCGTTGTGAGGATAATCAAGAAGGACAGAAGGCCCACGCTGTGCGGCTCCCCATTCCTCAGTGAAGCGACCCTGTTGCTGCGACAGCTGTTGCGGCGCGTGTGTAGAATTCGAGAGGTGGTAGTCGTCGTCGTATTGTGGATGAGGTTGCGTGTTTGCGTTGGCTGCCGTGTTGAGGGCGGTTGCGCGCTGGTATGAGGCCGAGGAGGATTCAGGAGAAGAATCTTGGCCGTAAGAGTATGAATAGTAAGGACTCTGACCGGGGACCGGATGATGTGGGAGAGATGAAGGTTGACCTTGGGATTGGGAGTGTGGTAGATCCATGGCGGAGGTGGCGCTGTTATCCCTCCTGCTCCCAAGTAGCTAGCAGGACAGGACTAGTGATGGTGTAGAAAAAGGACGGACGGGATGGACCACGAGGAGACCTAGATAGAAGGGTGAGGAACCTAGACAGTCAGTAAATGCGCGGTGTGGAGGGGGGTGACTTTGCACGCAGCGGAGTAGAGCATGCAGGCTGCTGGTTGCTGGGCGAAGGATGGACGCAACCAAAATCAGGGTGTAAACGTGCAGGTTACGTTACGGGCAGCGGGATGATGGTGTTGACGCAATGGGCGCACAATGGCCGCTGACGGCGCACGTCGACAGCCAGCGAGCTAGCACCAGAAGGGACGTCGCTCGAGTCCAGAAGTGAGACTAGTGGCTCCCGGAAGCCCACCTCACCGTCGTCTGTTCCAGTGTGGAGGGGGGGCCTGAGACAGCGATGATGATGATGAAGATGCGACGTACAGGACCTTGATTGATCGATTGATTGACAGATTGTCCGAGAGCTCAGCCTAGACGCAGCTCAAGTGGAGACGAGGGATGAGATTCGAGTCAGCGGGTAATGGACTGAAGATCAGGGTCTGTTCGTTTCAGGGAGGAAGACAAATCGACACAAGATGGAAGTGAATCTAGACCTCGGTGTAGGTTTTGGAGAGCTGGATGTCTGTTTATGGAACCAGCCGTGGGACGATATAACTAGCAGACGCCAAGAACAGGACAAGTGCAGTACCGGTCGAGCTGAGGAGAGGTACTAAAAGTGTGCCGGTGACAGCTTGGGCGGCAATGTATGATGTTAGTGATGGTCGTTGGGATGGTTTGTTTAGGGCAGGACTGGACGATGATGCAGATGTTCAGACAAAGCCAGCAAGGGTAAGGGGCCGGTTCCCTGAGTGAAGTTGCCCGCCAAGAACCCGTCACTTACACCAAATGGGCTCATCCAGCGGGGATACTTTACAGGTACATTCTCTGACGGCACAGAAATCCCCTAATTCTTGGCAGCTAGGCAGCAAAAGACCCCTACATGTCTGTCAAGACTAGCACTACCAAGGTACCCCTTTGTACCATTTCCACCCGCAAACACCTGCTGCTTGCAGCCAGTTTCTGTTCTTCCCCCCACCTCCACTTCCCACCATGACGTCGCCGACGCCACTCCAAGAACGTTTCCCCCTTTGGTGATGCCCTCAGACCTGCAAAAAGACCAAACGACGATCGTCATCTTCCCCCAGAATCTCATGGTCCCCGGTTTTGCTGTTTCTGCTGCTAAGCCACGCGCCGGACGCACACGGCTCCGTCTGGGCCCGCGTCACGTTCCTGCGTCCATGCTGATTATCCCTCGGCATCACCGTCTCCCAGATCTGCAATTTGTTGTTTCATCGTTTCGTTAATCACCTGGATGTCTCCGGCATGTGGATTTTCCCTTCTCCCTGGGCTTAGCGCAGTGTCGTCCTTACAGCCGGATCCGGCTCGGCACTCATCTGGGCTGAGTCCCCGTACTTTGAGTTCCTGGGCAAGACACTGTATAAACCTTGGGGCTAGTTACATCCGAGTGTCTTGGACTGTCCATCTGGTATCACGGAGTCGCACAATCCCCTCAATGATGCAATCGTCACATGTCATTGCGAGACACAAATTCTTCTGTCAACTCCTTTGCTACCAAGGAGCTTCTTCTCACGGGCATATTCATTCAGCCCAGCTCAGTATGGATAGTCTCGACACACACTATAGTAATTTGGCCACCGGCGTATACTTGCAATCTCCCCGAATAATCCCAAAACGCCGTGCCTGATGCTTTGTGCCCAACAAAGTGAAAGCTCCACAACGCCGTCGTCAAACCAACAGTTCCCTAGCGTCATGACCTTGACTGGTGCTCTCCACTACCCACAGATCTTTCCCTGATGCTCCTCTGTAACTATTGTTTTCCTAGTCATAATTTGTTTATGCCTCCTGTCCTGGAACAGCCTCTGTAACTGGATCTGCTGGCGGCTTCTCGACTGCCTTCATCTTTCCTCGTCGTCTTGGCGGTGGTGCCTTAGGAGGAGTCTTCTTTTGCCCTCCATTGACAAACTTTTGTGCGAACGGGACTCCATGTCGATGCTTTGGTACTGCTGGTAGAGGCTTCTTGGGCCTAGATGCCATCGTGATGCCCTCCTCTGAGCCGTCGGCGTCCGCCCCTTCACCTGCACGACTCGGCGTCTGCACACCAGGCTTCTCCTTGACTGCTGCCACGTCGCTCACGCTGATACTACTCGCGGTGTCGGAGCGCGACAGACTGATACCCAAGAACCTGCGTGCCACCTCTGCCTCACCGGACCCTTGAGTGGGCGATTCCACTTCTTCAATCCATTTGACCTTTGAAACACGATCGACGAGACGCAACGTAGTCTCGTCAGCTGGCGCAAAATGCACGTTATGCGACCCTCGAAGAATGTTTAGCACTCGAAGGATCTCGTCCTGCTTGTAGTGAGGCGGTTGACTCAGTTGAGTGTGCGCCAACAACGGATACAAGACTCGCAGGTAGGTGTGCCTCAAAGACATCTTCTCGTCCGGTAGGTCCATCAGGTTCCGAATGATGACGTCGAGGAGCACCCTGAGATCGTTTGTGTAAAAGTATTCGTACGTCGCCTTGTTTGTGAACAGGAGATACAGCAGCTTCAATATAAGCAACTGTAGCGAAGTCTCCGTCTCTCGGTTCAGAAGTAGAATGATATTCTCCCCAAAAGTCCTGAAGAACGGTCCATGTAGACTTAGGCATTTGACAATTCTGTTGGTCAAAGGTGAGGACGGATCGTTGGCGGCATCGGTCGACGCGAGCATATACTGCTCGTTCAGAACGAGCTGTTTTCATGTTAGTCGCCACTGCACGCCAGTATGATGGTCTGTTACTCACTAAAACTCGTATCGTCGGATAATGGTAGGGGTCATGAACATCGTCAGACACCTCCTCAATCAAGCGGAACAGGTAGTGGACAAAACCATCGTCGACCACCTGCAAGTCATCTATGCGAAGCCGCTCCATACGCGACATCTCATACATGAGCTGCAGCAGGAGCCGATGCAAACGCGGATCCTCATCTCGACGACCATTGATCAGTTCCAGGAGGCGGGGGAAGCAGGCTTCGCCCACCATGCGGGGAAACATGGTCTCGTCCTGGCAGCCATCGAGCAGGAGGAAGCAGGCGATGGCGTGGAGAGGTCCGATCTCGTCCTCCTGGAGGAGGCTGTAGATGATCTGGTTGCGGACGTATTCCTTGTTGGCTTGAAACAAGTCGCTGGCGAGGAGCATCTGGGCACAGGTGATAATCTCATCCTGGGACTCGCAGAAATGGTCGCGGAGGCGGGTGGTCAGTTCTACCCAGGTGCGCAGGGCATCGTCGATGGTTTCGTGGCTTTCGCATTTGCTCGAGACGCATTTTCCGAGTTCTGCAAGCACATCGTGTCAGTCCGCTTCACTACAGGCCAGGTATCTCGGCGGCAGATGCGCCCTGCCATCTAAACCCACCAGTCCAGAGCTGTTCTTCATCCTCGGGAGAGAGAGGAGCCTCGTCGAATTCTGCCATGGTCCTCGATTTTCTGTGGACTCAACCGCCAATGCATCGGGTCCTGCTGCCGAGGCTGGATTCGCAGTTGCTATCAACGGGCGAGTTTACGCTGGATAGACGACGAGTCGGCGGGCCAACTGACAATGGCTTCTTGGGGCAGTCGCAGGCGCAGGCGCAACGGTCATCTCCTGGCACGGGATGGAATCGATCGAGCTGCGAAAGGAAGTTCGTGTTCCAGAATCAAGGTGGCGGGGTCGGGATGGATTACTGTGGCCGACTGTCACTGCAGCAGCCGTTGTGCCGTGACCTCATCTGGGGCCTGTTGAACGTTGGCTTGGCGGAACCACCTAACATCCATTCAGAGAATGATAAACTGTCTGCGTGCGCTGAATTTCTCTTTGGTGTGGCTGGTGTAGCTGCCGCACCGCCACACCTTTCTATGCGCCGAATTCGGCATCTCCAACACCACACACTCCGACCATGTATGGGTGAACCATCCAAGGACGATATAGATACTCATGAATCTCCCCGAGCCTCGTCCCCCAATGGTGCATTCAGCGCATGCGAGGGTATCAGACTGTCAATCAAATGTTCTATACCCTTCTTGGTCACCAAGAATACTCCCAAACGCCAAACCAAAAGACCGCACATGGCTACTCTCGTGTAAACCAACATAGTGTCGAGTAGCTCACTCTATGAACCCTTCCCCTTATCCTTGTCTGCCTCTTCATCATCGTCGTAGATCTTGACCTTGGCTGCATATTCGTTGATGTTGCTGATGACATTGTTAGTGATTGTGTCACCCTTCCCACCAGCCACCCGCAGCACCAGCTCGTTCAGGTTGTGTCGCCCCAGAATGTCGACGTGGTCAGCCGTCCGAGGCCCTCCTCGTGGGTTGAAACGTTCCGGTTCGTGAGGCATCTCAACCACAGTGACCTTGACCCCCGCTGGGTTGTAGCGTTTCATGTGCCAACCACGATTACACATGTAACCTGCGCTGATGAGATTCACCGTGCCGTCTCCCTCTCCCATAATCACGCCGTGGTCTACTTCACCATCAGTGTAGCCTGTGTCGATTGTGATGTTGAGATTTGTCATGAGAGGCTGATCGGGGGGCCGGTAATAATACGCTCGCTCAGTGGGTTTGCCAATACCATAGAAGCAGTAGATCTTCAGACTTGGTGCAAGAGGTAGCCGGGTCTCGAGAGGGTTGATCCATTTCCTGGGGTCCAACTCGTTGGCTTCAACCTCAGCGATGGTGTGAGCCACGCCATGTGAATAGCTCCCCTTGATCTGATCCTGATACCAGTCCTCAGTCGTGTTGAGTAGGTATGATAAAGAATCCTCAACCGTGAAGTTACGGTCGGGGGTTGTCCAGTTTGAGCCAACCCTGAAGTTCAACAAAGATCCATATGAAAAGTTTTGGCCAGGTAAATCATCGGGAGCCCAGGTCAGGTTGCCCCAGATGGCATCGCCGCCAAGGGGCAACATAGACGAGAGTCCTGGCATGCCGCGGAAGATCTCGGTTCTCTCCTCCTTGCTGAGAAACTTTTCCAGCCCATACATGGCAAATGGGTTCAGCTGAGCTGTGTCACGCATCTCACCAGAGAGAACGGCAGTCAGATCCTTGACTGCACCGAGCATACAACCACTGATGTTGATCCAGGAGTCAATGTGACGCTCAACCCAATCTTGACCACCACGGCCGCCTTGCTCTGATTGCACCCAATGGAAGAAGTAGTAGAGAACCTGGCTTCCCATGCTGTGCGATGCGAGGACAACCTTTCTGTTATCAACAGCGACGGCAATTTCAATGTATGACTTGAGCCGAGTAAAGTATCGATCCCGAACCTCGAGATTGGGATAAGACAAGCGCCAATCATAAGAGGCCGTAAAAGAGTTTGTTGGATCGTAGCCGATAGAAGCAAGATTCTCGAAAATCTTGTTCCAGATCCAGTAGCCAGTAATGAAGAAATCGGTAGCATCAAATCCTTGGGCAGCGCGCAGCTTCACCAAGGGTGGATCAAGACCCGTCCTCTTGTCGAGCATGACGTGCTTCTTCCAGACCTCTTTATCCATGACAAGAGCCTTCATCATGGTCCAGCTGCCCCAAAGTCGCTTCCTGAAGTAGGGCCTCGAAATGTTGGCGGTTCCCCACGACTCGAGTCCAGTGGAGATGACACCAGGAATCATTATCATGGGGTGGTACGCTTCCAAGCCCTCGGCGCGAGCCTTTGTGCCAACAGAAAAAGACTCATAAGTCTCGGCAAATTCGCGCTCGCCTTGGATAAGATCGCGCATGTCCTTGACCAAGCCGGCGGGGAGCGCATCCAGCAGGCTATCCATGGACAAGTCGGTGAACTCGGGAAACTCGATAAGGTCATTGCTTGAAGCGAAGAAGCCGGCAGCGATGATGCCAAACAAACTACCAAGCAAGAAGATGAAGGTAGTACGACGCTTGCGGGTTTTGGGGACGACGTGCTCGACAACATGGACGTGAGTGGTTGGGTGAGGTGTAGGGCTATCGTCCCTTGAGGTATCGTCGCTATCGATGGACTTGGTCTCTTGGACATTGCGACGTCGCAAAGTGGTCGCCATGATGTCGAGTAGGGAGCGGGCCTCTTGAGAGGCACCGTCTGGTTCAATTTCTTGTGGGTGAGCGAAATGAAGAGAAGAGAGCCTGGGAGTGCTGGTGTTTTAAGAATCGCACGTAGCTATGACGCCCATGTGGGCGCGTGCTTTAAAACAAAAACCGGGGGCCGCGAGGTCCGAAGGGTACAGTATTATCAGCAGCAGCTGTAAGGGAGCTTCGGATGAGACGATCGACACCAATAAAATACTCTGAAAGAAATGGCCCCTGAATGATAAACGGACAAAGTCAATGGCAACGTGGTAATATCCATATTGCGCCTCGTCAACAGTCGCGTCCAGTCTTTCACATGAAAGGTCCGGGCTGGGAGACATGCTAGTCGTGCCTGATAGGCAGGCACCTGACGTCAAAGTCAAGGCATGAGGCAGGAGGCACGAGACTTCATGGCCTTAAAATTACAGGGGTTCCTGACGAGTCAAAGCTCCTCGGAAGCTCCCTTGCTGCTCGTTTGCGCATCTCATCCTCCCTCCACCATCCATCGCAAAGCTTGGACAGCCTCCCTTCGCTTGGGGTTGTATTGGCGCATCCAGAGTCGAGACCCGGCCCGGTAGGTGTGGTCTTGGAGGAATCGGCCCTAAACGACCCCCGAAACCTCCGAATCGCGATTGGTTCCAGCGCTTACTGAGCGGTCCGCTCACGCCGCCCCCACCCGCCATCCGCGCCGGACTCCGGTGCCATGAGCTGTGCCCGTGGCTTCAGGTCGGGTTGCATTTTGGGCTTGCCCCGCCCCCTCCACACTGTTCAGAGCTGAAGGAGCTTTGGAGGACCCAAAGAGGAGAAGCTAGGTGTTCTGTCCGCTGCAGAGTCCCTGCCAACTGCCCTGCGCGCCTTGCCCTCGTGGTCATGCACCAGAGGAATGCGGCTTGCTGCTGGCCGGCAACGCAGCCCACGCGCAATGACATCCATCCACAATTGCCCTGCCTGCTGAACCTGGGACGTCCACCAATACCTTGTTTGTAAGAAATCGCCACCTCAGCCTGAACCCCCAAACCCTCAAATCTCAACCACCCTCCCACATGTTGTGACTCTTGCCGGTCTCTTAAGACTCACTCTTATTTACCCCTCCTTCACAAGCACAGACCGATACCGGCTAAGCTCCATCTTTCTGCCCCTCACTAAAGACTTTGGATCTGGTCTCATTTCGACATCCGAGATCCATCTCAACAACTTCAAGACAAGCATCAAGAAATTCCCGCTGCAGACTCACCGACCGAACAAGCACCGGTCTAATACCTCTTCTCCACCTAAAGACCCTTCTTTCTAATGGACCTTACCCAAATTGACAACCTCCCTGGCGAACTGCGCTACGTCCAATACGAACATGCTCTCGAGGCCCAATATCTGCCCGCCATCCGCGCACTCATCTCCAAGGACTTGAGTGAGCCCTACAGCATCTACGTCTACCGGTATTTTCTGTGCCAGTGGGCACATTTGTGCTTCATGGTGAGATCTTTCTTCACCCACGTTAATGCCCAACTGTCTGACAATATTCTTCAGGCGCTGAACCCCGTTGATTCATCTCTCATCGGTGTCATCATCTGCAAGCTGGAAATCCATGCTTCTCACTCTAACCCTACACGGCGGGGTTATATCGCTATGTTGGCTGTTGCCTCTGACTTCCGTGGCCATGGCATCGCCACGACTCTTGTCAAAAAGGCCATTGACGCCATGACCAAGCGCAACGCTGACGAGATTGTCCTCGAGACTGAGGAGACTAACGTCCCTGCCATGCGCTTGTATGAGCAGCTTGGCTTCTTGCGGTCCAAGAAACTACACCGCTACTACCTCAACGGAAACAGCGCGTATCGACTTGTTTTGCCGCTCAAGTATATCGATCCCGACGCCAATCCTAATGACCTCGACATTCTCGACATGCACGCGTAGCATTTTTGCGAATTTATGAGTGCAGACTGCTTGCTTGTATTTGTAACATACACCTTATACGGCACTTTGGCTCTGGTTGACACAGACTCACACGGAAGCATTGGGATCAGGTTGGCGCAGAATCAAGGATGGTATATCAGCGAGGCATAGGATCAGCTTCAGCGTCATCACAGCCGGTGTTTGGTCTTTCTTGATGGATTTCACGATATTATGATTTCATGTATGTCTTTACACAATGTACCCCGATTTTTGGAAAGCTATGCTCTGGGTTCCATATCTCCGCACTTCCTTGTCTCCCATCTAAATCATCTGCTCAGCCCCTGAATATGTCGTTTGAGCTATAGATGGATGCTTTTAGGCCCCAAATATTCCCAGAAGATATTCCGATGTAGGTGTACGCATCTATGCATGTCAGTAAGCTTCCGTCTTCCGGCAGGCAACAGTGACTCACCTGGCTTGTAGTAGATTGGCCGTCCTCGAGCTTCAACCAATCTGAGCTCTCGCAGCTTTTGGAGAACCCGGCCAACATCTGCCTTGTCTGCGAAGTCGGTCGTGTACACGCAGATGAGTCGATCTCTGCGAGAATCCTCGTCGACTGGCTTGGGAGCAACCTTTGCGGCGATGCCGAGTTCGTTGTTGGCTGTTGCCTTGGCCACTATGTCCCATACGTCGTTGACCTCTGCCGGAGGGCAGAAGAGCATCCACTACATGGGTCAGCGAAGCTTGGATGGTTTTTTCTGTCGACTTACCTTGCCTGCGCGGACTTTGGCGGCGTGTGCCAGACGCAGTATGTCCTCTGCCGCACTCTTCCTCTCCTTGTTGGCGTCTCGCTCCTGTACCGATATAGGTAGGCCACTCCTTGGGATGCCATCTATAAACTTGGCGGCGATTTGGAGTCTCTCGTGCCCGCCCTCTATGACAAGGGCTGTTCTGCTTCCCTCCTCCTCTGGGGCCTCGTCCTCATTACCCCTGCTAAGCTGGTTCTGGGCCATGGCCTTTTCCACTCGTGGGATGTACGGGTTGCAGATGAAGATCCAGGGGGTTTCCTCTGAGAGTTCTGTCGTCTTGGGAGGTAGCCGAACAAGGAACTCGTCAACGGTTTCTGTGAGCTGCCATGCGTAGGGAACACCGGCATAAGGGTTGTGAAGATGCGAGGTGTCACCGATGAGGGTGCTGCGAGGAACAGCCCTCCCAGGGTTCTCTTGTTGCTGAAACATCCAGGCGTCGACGTCAAAGTCCTGGACACGTTGATTGAGGTTCATGACTGTTTCCTCGTCACCTATATCAGGTAAGTTGGTGTCTGATGGTTGGGAAAGGTTGAGAGTACCGTAGAAATCAGAATCATCAGAAATATCCATCATGTCGAATTTATAGGAGCGGCTGGATAGGCAGAGATGGTAGAGCTGCCTAGGAGTGAGTACAGCGTCTGATAGGTGGGTGAATAAAGATGCCCAAGTGGCAGCGTTTCCCCTTAGGAAGTGCCGGATAGAGTGGATCTGGCTTGAAAGAGCCCCGAAAAATAGAGAACAAAGAGAAACAAGAGGATATCGGCGCTGAAAGATGTTTAATGAGGCTGGCGGTGTTGATTGCGTGTTGACGTAAAGGAGGAGGCGCCTCTTGACAAGGAAGTCGCAGAAGCAAGTTCGCGTTTACTTATGACGGGGATAGAGACGCTAGGGAGCCGGCAGTTGAAGGATCTCTTTGAGGCTGGGAACACGGCACCAGCAAACAAACAAAATTTGAAAGAATATCTCAATTGGCAAGCAAGAGCTTAACAGATTATGATAGAGTAAATTCGAGCTTGACAAATCCCCCATGTCTTGGTACCGCGTCCCCTCAAACGCGAACCGGAGGAGCTCCGACCCCGGCAGACGGCAAGCCACCCGTTTGCCCCGCCGCGGATAGACTCCATCCGTTCGCCGTTGATTTGCTTTGCTTTCCTTGACGAAAAACCTTGTCTCTTTTTGCAACATACCAAAGTACCAGCCTTTCGCTTACTGGGATAATGGACGACCGGAACCTTGTCTGCTCAAAGGTCTCGCTAACTTTGGACCTTCCACCAAGCTGCATCCAGTTCTGCCCGGCGCATCCAGAGTTCTTTGTGGTGGGGACGTATAATCTTCAAAAAGACGATACGCAAGATGCTCAAGAGGAAGATGATGAGTCTGTAGCTGCAGCCAAGACTCCTCAGAGTCGGAATGGCAGTTTGCTTGTTTTTAAGTTAAATGGTTCGGAGCTGTAAGTGCTGCTCTGTCCCTGTCAATGGACAACCTGCTTACAATGGTCTAGTGACCTAGTCCAAACGGTATCACAACCATCGGCCATATTGGACCTTCGATTCCACCCTTCCAAAGACTCTGGAAATATTCTAGCCGTGGTATCGAGCACAGGAACACTTGCAGTCTTCAGGTTGGATCCAACTCAAAATGCTTCATCACCTCTGGAACACATTGCGACCAGCCGATGTGACGACATTGGAGAGGATGTCTTGTTTCTCCAATGCAACTGGCATCCTGTCATACCAAGATTGATAGGAGTCACCACCTCTACTAGTTCTGCGAGATTGTTACGCCTGGACGACAACTTTTGCATCACTGAGCAGTATGCCGACCTGAATATCCCCAACTCTCTTGAGGCGTGGTGCATCGCCTTTTCTCCAGGGACGGCGGACTCGGATCCTGAAAAGGCCCAGGTGACGGCATACTGCGGTGGGGATGACTCTATGCTTCGTTATACATCATGCATCTGGGACACAAAGGACACGGATTCACCCTGCGAGGAGCCTTATATGCCCATGACGATCAAAGGAACCCACAATGCAGGCGTCACTGCGATCCTGCCGCTTCCCTTGTTTGTGAAAGACCATGGAAGAGTGGTTGTGACAGGAAGTTATGATGACCATCTGCGCGTCTTCATCATTCACGATCTTCACGATACTTTTGGAATGAAGAGAGTTGAGCTCGCGTTAGAGGAGAATCTCGGAGGTGGAGTCTGGCGACTTGACTTGGTCAGTATCAAAGAGGACTCAGGATCTATCAAAGTGCGGATCCTCGCATCATGCATGCACGCAGGCGCCAGATTGATTGACCTAGAGGTCAAAGAAGAAAAGGAATGGACTTGCACTGTGCTTGCAAGATTCGAGGAGCACAAGAGCATGAACTACGGGAGTGATTTTGTGCGGGAAGAGGGGGCTGGTGACGGGCTACGGTGCGTGTCTACCAGCTTCTATGACAAGTTGCTTTGTCTGTGGGAATATGTGCCGCAGTCATGAGGTTAATGAGATTAAGGAGTGTCAAAGAACTCATTCGAATATCCATTGGTGGTTGAGTGAGTAACCTAGTGTGATAAGCTGTTCTGCCACGTGCAAGAACGAGCTGTCAAACAGTCAGGTTTCAATAGCGCATGAATTTCCTCAGGCCCAACATCCTTGCATGCCAACTAATGCAATGACTGATTAACTATCTTGATTGTTCTAGATTCCTTTCAACCGTGTTTCACGGGGATGGATGAAATGCACGCTTGACAACCACAAGCCGGTGGACAAAATCAGTCATATGCGTGACGATCAATTCCCCCCAACCCCTCTTCCCTCCCTCCTCACGGGCGACGCGGGGTTGAAAATGGAGCCTGTTGGAGTCTTGGTTCCAGCTCGTCGTCCCATCCCTCTCAGCCTTGCAGCCTCTGAATTGTCCACCCCCCCTGCAAGACAAACCTGAACCTGGAAACTGCCTGGAAGAAGGGGCGAAGGGGGCCCCAGGGAGCTGGGCCACAGGGACATGCATCTGGACCTGGCTTGGAGGGTGGAAGAAAAAGATGGTCACTCGTGGTGAGGCGAGATGCCCACGTTGCTGGTTGGGCGGTGATGAGGACGCAGGGGCGGATATTGGAGATGAGGCAAACGATGGTGACACAGTTGTAATCTTTATCTTGCACGTTCTTTCACTTCTTTCCATTCATTCACTTAGATTTCTTTGTTACGTTGAACTTTGACCGTCATTCGCTCAGCTGTCCCTTGTATTTTGTCCAACCCCCCTGTCGTGCCCCGCCGCCATTTTTAGGTCCAGCGCTGGACGGCCTGTCGCTTTCGGCTCTCTCACTCAACCTGAGCTTTCGAATTTTAGCCCAACACTTCTTCCTCTCTTCGGCAAAGCAGAGCAAACCATCCCCAAACCCATCTATCGTGAAAGAAGCTTTGGTCAGCAACTTTGGCATCTCAACCTCCCTCCCTCTCTTTTTTTTTTTTACCAACTTGCCCTCGCTCTACGAGTTTGCTTCGAATCTGCATTGGCTTCTTTTATTTCTTGCGTCATTCACTCTTCTTTTGCTTGCTTTTAATTTATCTTCGTACCCCGTCCGTCTTGCCTTGACTCTCCCGCATCCACTTCACTTCGGTTACCTGTCGCAAACAGCCTCGAACGGCGAGCAGCAAACAGCAAACAATCTCCTTCGACTACCTCATGATCTCGGCCCGAATCAACCCCGTGAATCTGCTTTAAAGGTCCCTTGCGTAGATCGCGCGCGCTTCTCCCTCCGCGCCTCGCTGCTTCCGTGTAGTGCATCGCAACCCGCCCATCGAGCGATCGACCGCCGCCCGCGTATCGGCGACAAACGATAACGAGATGGAGGCCAACGGTAGCTCCCTGCCGTCGGCCGGAGCTGGCGGTGACTCTGAAGTCCTTACCAAGATCCATCAGGCCCTCGAGGTCGTCCACAGCCCGTACTCGACCAATGATGCCCGTCGCCAGGCCCAGTCCTTCCTTGAGGAGGTCAAGGACATCCCCGAAGCCCCCATGCAAGGCTACAACCTCGCCTCGGACAAATCACAGTCCCCCGTCGTCCGACACTACGCCCTCTCTCTCCTCGAGCATGCTATAAGATATCGTTGGACATCATACAGCCAGGAGCAGGCAGACGCCGTGAGGCGCTGGGTCCTGAACCTGGGTCAGGCTGTGTCAAGAGAGGACCCGTCATACCTGAGGAACAAGACTGCCCAGCTCTGGGTTGAAATCGCCAAGCGATGCTGGGGCGCTGAATGGATGGACATGGACGCCATGCTCTATCAGCTGTGGGAGGTTCCTGACTCGTCGGTGCACAAAGAGCTGGTCATGTTTGTCCTCGAGAACCTCTCTGACGAGGTCTTTACGGGCGATGACTCAGTAGTTGCCCTCCGAGAAGGAGTTCTCAGCAAGGCATGCGTCGAGATCTTCACCCCTACCGCGGTACTTGTCGAAGCGTTTCCTAACCGGCAACCTGGACCACCTGTGCGACATGGTGATGATGGCTGGCTCACCCGCCTGTCAAGCTTCCTAGACTGGTGCCTCAATTCGGCGCCAAAGGACAATGACGAAGTCAAGTCGTGCATACTCAAGGGATTTTCCGTGTTTCTGTCCCTGATGCCATGGGCTATCCCGAAAGCAATCTCTGCTGCTCGATGTGTTGAGGTCATGTGCGCTGGTCTCGCTTCGAGCCAGGTAGCTATCCAAAAGGTACAACAGCACCACATGATATCTGAGATACCAGGCGCTAACTAAGTCGCAGGCTGCTCTTGAAGCCCTCCACGCATTGTACTGTAGGACAAACTTTTCAGACAGCGAGTTTCGAGACTTGGTTGCCCCCATGTACACCCGCGCATCCATCGAGTTGTGTCAGCGCCTCTTCGAGTGGTCGGCGGTAGACCCAGAGGATATTGACGAGGACAAATATCAAACCCTCAAGAAGCTATCCGAGGTATGTTTGATAGCTATCAAGCTCGGCGCTTACTAACAAATATGATAGATGCTCTCATGTCTGGGAGACTACTTTCACCGAAAGTTCTCTAGCCTTCCCCCTGAAGCTTCGAAGCAAGAATTCCTACAGCTCCTGGTCCAGGTGGTACAGCACCAGAGCTTGATGGTGTCAATCCCAGTCCTCGTCACTTGGACGCGACTCCTCAGTATGCGCTCAATCGGACCCAGTGAGCTTGTCTCTCCATTGATCGGACCACTTCTGGAGATCTGCAGCTCAAGACTGGTCCGATATGAGAATTTGCCCGAAGACACGCAAGAGCCGACATTCCTGTTCCTCATGGAGGACACTGATACGATCCCGGAACGGCATGCTTTCCTCGGCAACTACCGCAGATACAGTTCTCAGGTCATCGAGGCCATTGTGCAGTTGAAACTTGTTGACGCGATCTCACATATCCTCGGCCGCACAGAGGAATTGCTACAACACCTGTACGACGGACAACCTCCTCTGGACAAACAGACCTACTTCAAGCATTCGATGCCGGTTCTGCGAGTTGATTCTCAGTTCACGGTTATCGAGGCAACTCTCAAGGGTTACGCCAAGTGGCGCAAGAACCGCCCAGCAGAGCATCAACAACAAGGACCAGAGCTAGAAGCGAATCTGGAGACCTGGTGTAACAAGCTGCTGGAGATGAGTTTCGAAGATCCCATGATCCGGAAACGCACCTTGCAATTGCTCGTCTACTTTTCTACGACTGCACTAAACAAGAACGCTACCTTCATGCTCAAGGTTTTGGAGCATATCTTGCTGACCTGGCCTGCTCTTCAGCCAGAGTACCGTGCTTTCAACGATGCCATCAAAGATTTGCAAGGAGAGAGTATGGTAGAGTTGCAAAGGCTGGCGTCAGAAATGCCAGACCATCTTTTGGTGAGACACTCGGATAGTCCTCAAGACGTGTGCTAACCCCTATTGCAGGGCGTGTATGATCAAATCGAGAACCGAGTGAACGAAATGATGTCATCAGGATCGCTTGATGAGAAGCGTTCTATTGCATACAAGAGTTTCCTCTTCATTATCATGTGAGTTACCATTGAATCTAGGCGGTTAACCACAAGGGAAAAACTGACAGTACTGCAGACACCGAGCCACAAGCGTGGATACCCAGGCCAAGATCCAAAAGCTTCGGGAATTTATTGAGCCTGTAAAGGCGCAGTGGCAAACCGAGAATGTGCGAACCGCCCTCAAATCGTACAGCAACTTTTGCGAGATGCTAGGGCTGGACAAGGCTCAGAACTACCTGGCCAGCCGACGAGCGCATGAGATTTCTGATTGGGGCTCACGCGAACTCGATGCAGAGGGTTTGGCGCTTCAGAGTGAGCTTGAGGAGCGTTTGAAACTTCTCCCACTCCGATCGACCAAGTCTTTCCTTGCATTCTCGGTCGAGCGGCTCGACAAGTCATCAGCTGCCTTCAAGGCGTCATACGCACTTTGGCAGGAAGGCTTCTCTAACATCCTGGCGGACCTCCTCGAGTTCCTGAGCTTTGCTCATGCGTCGCACAACCCAGACAACTGGGCAGGCTTGCCTCTCGAGATGCGACCAATGGTCAACCGGGTTCTGAGCGATCGGTTCTGGCAGGCTGGCATCTCGGAAGGGAGCAAAGACGACTTTTACGCGCGAGTGATGGATAAGAAGAACACTATCGAGGGTCTTGCCTCGACAATCCGCGGTTCGGTTCGGTTCGTCCGAGAAACTGCCTATGCCATCATCTACTGCATGAGCCGGCTAGAGAGGCAGTTCTACGGATTTGAAGGGCTCTCGGCACCACTATCCAAGGCTCTCTTTGCTGATTCGGTCTGGCTGTCTACGCACCAGCAGAGCAATCTCTTGAACTTGGTACGGTACTTGGTGGATGACTGCCCTGTTGATTACCGAGAGCATTTCCTTCCGCAACTCCTGGCGGCGTGCTTCCAGCAAATGGATGCCAAGATCAATGGCGAGTGGGAAAAGATGGAGCGTCAGCAGCAGGTGGCTGCAGACGGTGAGGCGGGCTTGAAGGAGGAGATGAAGGCAGAAAGTATCCTCCGCCAGGTGACATATACGGCAGTGTTGATGGTGGCGGACTTTTTGGACCCAACCAAGCTCAGTAAGTTGTTGTCTCGATGGACCGCGGTCAACCAAACTAATTATTTCTCAGATGGTCCACTGATGGGATATTCGGAGACGCCAGGCGATGAGCCAGAGCCAGAGCCTGAGTCCAACTACCCGACTCTTCGACGATTCTGCCTTACCCACCAGCAGGTAGTGGAACCCCTGCTTGTCTTTTGCACTCATGGCATTCGGATGCGAGATACACGTTGCTGCAGTATGATTCTACGACTGTTCATCTCGCTAGTTCCCGAGTTCCATCTCGTGGATGGCCAAGTGCCCAAGTCGGTGGTGCAGAGCCCACTTGACGGACAACTGGCTGGGGATAAGTTCCCCATCCCCCCTTCGATCTCCAATGCTATCCGCGAATACATCTCGCTGGATGTGCTCAAGGCGTGTATCACGTCATTCCACGAGCCGTACTTTGTTGAGCTCCAGAAGGAGCTTGCCGCGCTGATTGCGGCCATCGTGGTTTTCTACAGCCCGATTACGACAACACCTAGAGATGTGCTACTATCGTTGCCTAATGTCAACCCGGCAGACCTGGATAGGCTCTCAGCTTACATGGCCAAGCCCGGATCACATGCACGACAGCAACGAGCGTTGGTGCTTGATCTTCTGAAGGACCTCAAGGGGGTCAGCGTTTCGGAGATGGGTAAGCTGCCTAAGAGCAGCGGATTTGGAGGATCGAGCCGCAAGCGAAGCGGCCGAAGCAAGATGGCACAGCAGTTCATGGTTGAGCCGCAGTCGGGGCCGGGGGCGACCAGGTCGGGGATGGAAGTGGCGCGTAAGACGACGCCGGATGGACTGGAGGGGGTTTCCAATCTGTTTGAGGGATAGAGCCTGGATGAAGAGCAGTAATTGGGGCCCCAAGAGGACAGGAAAAGGTTACAAGTAAGGGGAGGAGGTTCGTAAAGGAGAAGAGAAACAGGGGGAGCCAGGTCAATTTCTTTTCCCGCCAGTAACTGTACGGCCGCGCGATTGGGAGCACTATCTAGAGGCGTCGAGGAGGACAGAACCATGAATTGGGACGGGTCATTGGGAGTACTTAGAGCGAGCATAGGTTAGGGAATAGGACTTGACATGTTTCTGGATGAGCTGTGTTGGTTCCAAGACAAGGAGAGCATGGCGGTCAAACTTGATTCACGTGTTGCGGGATGATTATGACAGCTCAGGTTCATATCCGGGTCGATGAAGGCATCATGGGCTGGTTCTGGTGCAAGCCATGAATGAGTGCCGGGCCGGTGACAGGTACAACATTGGATGTCATGACGATCCCTCCTGCAAGACCCGCCGGCACCCTCTGACCGTTTCCGGGATAGGCAGGCAGGGTCCAGGTGCATCCAGGCCAAGCAAGCATTTAAGCCCCAAACTCCATGTGACGTCGCCGTTCGTGGGAGGGGAGGGTGTGTCTCCGGGGAAGCGAGCCGGGGGGGCCAACAGCACAACCTACAGATCAAGGGAGAAAGGGCTTGCATGGCAAGCGTGGCAATGGGAAACAAAGACAAAAAAGGAGGCTGTGAAGGACTAGCTCGATGGTGGCAACTGACAGAATGCAAGACGCTGGAATCAGGCAATTCTGTCACGGTCGCGTGTTTTTTTTTTTTTCTTTATGTATGCGAAACGAAAAACCCGGGGACCGGAGCTTTGTGAGGCCAGCGACCGGGCCGTGACTCGCAAACCGGCACATATAATCCATCATTCTCCGACTCTTTCTTCCTCGGTCGGTCCTCTTGTTTTTCGTTTCTGGACATGGATTTCCGGTATTTTAAACCGAACCGGCACGTTGATATTCGTGACTTTCGTCAGTTTTTTTTTTGTCCCGATCAGCTGCAGAAGTAATCGACATCATGCAGGGTCGAAATATGACGGCTCATGACCGGCATCCTTCGGCGTCACAGGCAAAGCCGCAGCCAAGAGTCAACAAGAGCCCGAGAAGAGCAACGAGAGCGTATGTATATCACATTTACATCTTTTGAGTCTACTAAAAACTGACATTCTTAGATGCGACGACTGCCGCCGTCTTAAAGAAAAATGCATCGGCACCGTCCCCTGTGACAGATGCAAGAAATCAGGTCGTCCTTGTCAATTCAGCAATAGCTTCAGAAGAACTCGCGTTTCTCGTGCCGCGTCAACAAGCAAGAATTGCCCCGGAAACCGTGCTTCTGCTGCTGATTCTTCCGCCTTTTTCGAGATTGAGAGGATCCAGGCCCTCGAGCAGATTACCCGGTACTACACTGGACTAGAACAGTGCAGCTTGGAGAATTTGAAGGAGGTTATTGGAAATTTTGCGCAGGATGAGGGAGGTTTGGTGGATGTTGAGATTGATGATGGGAGTAGTGATGGGAGGGATGATGCTATGGATGCTTTGACTCCGGCTTCAAGTGGTAAGTGGTCATGATATGGCTATCATGGGAAAACAAGCTAATTATTATAAGTGCATGCTGAATTCTCACATTCTGATTTCTCCCGGAGGGTACAGCAAAAAGTCAGGGATGAACTCGATGATCCCAACTACGAGGTACGTCCAACCCAACTCCACCAAGGAACAAAATATCAACATTTCGATCATACAGTGTCCAAGCCCCGAAACCGCAGTAGAAGAATCAAACCCTTCTACACACCTTCTCTCCAGAGACGCTGTCGTCCTAGAAGCCGTCTCGCTCTTCCCGCCCGCACACTCGGCACTCATCCTTCTCAACGTGTTTTTTGAATTTGCTCAGACAAATTACTTTTACGTTGATGAAGAAACTCTTCGGCAGCGGTTAGATGAGTTCTACTCTTCGTCCTCACGAGTGGGTATAAACGATGCTCCTTGGGTCTGCACTGCTCTCATGGTGTTTGCCCTCGGGATGCAATTTGCCCACCTGTATCAGCCGTCGTCACGGAGTTCTTGTGGGGTCCTCATGAGAGAGGCTTACAGCGTCTGTCAATCCATGGATGATGCTCTTGCGTTGACGTTTTACCGCAAGGCATCTAACATGATTCCTGACATTCTTGCCATGGCTTCGCTCGAGAGCATTCAGGCATTTCTTCTCCTGGGCATCTATGTGCTGCCCGTCGATCCGGCTGGCTTGTCCTGCACTTATTTCGGAATCGCCATCAAAGTTGCTACGCAAAGCAATATGCATCACAAGAGTGGTGGCGAGTTGTCTGCGCGGGAGGCTGAGTTGAGAAAGAGGGTTTGGTGGACAGCATATACACTGGAAAGGTACGTATGGTGTTTATCTACACTGTAACAGTGACTGATATTCAATAGACGGATCTGCATTCTTCATGGAAAGCCGGTTTCAATTTCAAGACTCGACATCGATGCCAATCTACCGACTGATTTGGCTGAACTGCAGCCCAAGGAGAGAGTCAACCCTTTTCAAAATAACCTCGCCATGTTGAAGTTGACGATTTTCATGGAGGATGCGCGAGACGGAATGTGAGTTTGTTATTGTTATGACAAGCACTCAGGGGCTAATTTGCAGCAGACTGGCTTTGAAAAACAGTGACAAGACACAGCGAGTCAAGGCCTTCCAAAACATCATAAATGTCAAGGAAAGGCTACAGAACTACTGGCACAGCCTCCCCGACGAAACCTACTGCCGCGACCTCACCTCGGGAAGACCCCTATTCCGATCCAACATTCACCTCGCCCTCTCCTACCACCTCGTCCACATCTCCATCGGCCGGTCCTTCATCTTTGACGAGTCGAATATCAAACATAAAGACGCAGAGTGGCTTGGGCTGCGCAAGGAGCTGGTTGATGACTGTGTTGGTAGTGCTGTTGCTGTTATTGACCTTTGTCAGATTCTTCAGGATAAGGGAAGTCTTTCCAAGTCGTCGTACACAGAGTTCAGCTCATGCTGCGCTGCTGTCCTGGCTCTCGTTGCGAAGGCAGTGTCCGACAAAAGTGGCCAGCTACAGGAGGCCAGCAAGAGAGGCATGGAACTCTTAAGAAACATGTCCACGGGCGTCTTCTCAACAAGCTGCGAAAAACGCGCCGTCGAAGGTCTCGAAGCAGCATTCAACAGACTAAACCACAAAGAAGACGAGTCAGCCAAGTGTGACGAAGCTGGATACATGCAATTCCGGGATTGGGTCGCCATGCAGCAGATTCTCCCCGGAGAAGCACTTCAGTTGCCGAAGCAGGATAATCCCATGATGAATTTGTTTGGAGGGTCTTCGGCTAGGAGCCAATATTCGGCCAAGACTAATGGGTGTTCGTTGCCTGGGTATGCAGAGTTGAGTTCTTTGCCGGATCTTGGGGAGTGGTTTGATCATGGGTTTGGGCAGGGCGTTTGAATTAAGGGCATGGGCTTTATGACTTTTATCACGATACGTATATGACAGCAGGCGCATTCTTGTTTTCGGGGTGTTATCTATTATTTAGGGTGTATTTATCCTAATTATCGATTTTTTAGGTTATCCTCATCCTAACCTCATCCTGACCTCCTGAACAGACCGTGAATCAGTGTCGCTCCATCTCTTACTCTTAAGCCTCGCGCTCCTCATCTTCTCTCTCTTCCCTCTTCTCTACTTTTCATCTCCTCCTCTCTCATCAACACAACGCAACTCAGCTCACGAGATGCTGGAGAAGTTCCCACCAGAAATTTTCCACATGGTGGTTGGGCCGGTCTGAGTTCCACAAACATGTCTTTGAATGCATCGTCTAACTGGAGTTTATAGCTGCCCAAGGCTGACCTCAAGTCATTGTCGTTGGTTTCCAAGCTCACTCACGAGAAAGTCGCATCGTATCTATGGAGTTCAATCACCATTCGCTCGCCAAACGAGTACGGGCTCCATCATATCGCCACCGAGGGATTCCCAGATTCATACATCCCCCTTGTGTCCAAGCTTCATTTTGCGGCGCCATTTCGGGTTGTCGATCAAGATCGGTGTCCTCGTTTCTACCGGGCTGGTTATTTACATCGGCCTGTAACGGTAGGGCAGGGGGGTAACACGGCCACATCACCTTCGTTCAAACGGCTCGGCCAATCCGCAAGGTCTTTTCTAGACAAATTTCAAGAGGACAAACTCCGAAGTTTTAGGTGATACCCCAGATTTACACTTTGCGTCCAGACTTCTGTCAACAGCTAGCTGACTGTTGAACTAGCTGGGACATGGGATGCTGTGTCCCTGAAACGATTCTCGGAGAAAATGGACTTGTTGCGCGCATGCACCCATCGCTAGAGTCTCTCAGGTTGGTCACCGACCCGACTTGCGATTCCTTTAGCTGGCTTCGTGGAGGCACTAGCTGTGCAAAGATGGACCTTTCCTCCTTTCGAAACCTCAGGAGCATCTGCTGGAAAGGACCAGCTAACACTGACCATCACCTCATAGGCACAGTCATCAAGAACAACGCCCAACATCTTGACAGCTTGGAGCTGGACTTGATATACTGGTGCGATGAAGAGCCACCCTCAGACGTCTACGATCATAGTCACAGAGGTCATCATGGCAATGCAGGCTACTTGAGCTACGCTCTGAAGATGCATCAGAACGAACCTCAGCCAGTATTTCAAAATCTCACCTCACTTGTGCTCGCGTATGCACCTCTCGGACCAGCTATGGTGGACATGATCAACTTTGAAGTCCTCCGATCGCTAACACTCAGACTTTGTCCCGACTGGCCGAAGTTCACCCAACGCATCGTGGAGACGGGACTACCGGTGAAGCTAAAGACGCTCGAGCTACACCATAACTTCAGAATCGCGACTGAAACTGCGCGAGATGATTGGGAACTGTTCTCTGACCGCCCCATCCGACAATCTGAAGTGGAAAGCTTCATTGATGTTTGTGGAGGGCTTGAGGAACTTTTTCTAAACCTCCCGAAGCCAGTTGATGCCAGGTCGCTTTGGGAACACATTGCTCGTCATGAAGCATCGTTGAAACGTCTTATGCTTCACCACAGGACGCCCTATTGCAACCAGACACATCTCGGTGGTGAGGAGGTTGATCTACCAAATCTAGGGCTGACCCACGGAGAAGACAGACTCTATCGTCCAAACTTGCCAAACCCTCTGCGAGAGCTCAAGCTCGAGTGTATCAGCTTGTGTTGTTTTCCGGATTTAGCTGTAAGAGAAGCACGGGATTTAAGCAAACCAGATACTGATATATTTTATAGGAGCTCATGCTGAAAACTTCGTCAAGTCTACCTTGGCTTAAGCTCATCCACATCCGGCAGACAGGCCGCGAAAGGCAGGTTTTCGGCTGTATGGCCATTGATCGTGGCTCTTGCCTCATCGACAGGTACGAAAGAAACAACGTGGGTGATGACTATTACGATAACTTCGACGGCTCCCACATGGAAATTCTTCACAAGCCCAAGACCCCCGAACCCGAGGTTCCCTTTCACACGGAACTGCAGGCTACCTTTCGGTCGCTTGCCGAGTGGGCATTTGGCCCGGACGGGCCTCCCCTGCTCGAGGCACTTGCCTATGGAGACTTTGCTCACGATGGCCGAGCTAATGGGGAGAATTTTATTCTCTGTCCGTATCCACACGGGCTTCGATTTCGACAGGCGACCAAAGGCGGTTATAAGTGGATGGGCATTGTTGAGAAGTTCCGCAATGCACTGGAGGCTTGTCCAACGAAGCCATTGCTCATGTGGCCCAGCGGCTTGGCGCACGAGGTAGACGATTGGTGATGGGATAGGTTCCGAGTTGAGTTTCTACTCGGATGCCCAATGCCCTGACAACTAATCGGCCATTGTCATCAGGGGTTCTATCACAGAGGTCTACAAGAGATTTACACGCAGCAGTTGGAGGAGAGCAATTCACATGAATGTCATGACCCCGCTTGTGCCGGTGTCATTGGGAGGGCGTCGGAGGTGAAGGACCGGCACAGAGTCACCGGCATCTTCAACACGGGAAAGGGGATTCGTGTTATACTTTTGGGAATACTTGCTGAATAAATTGCTGAAATTGAAATCAACTCAACTTTTTGACTTGCAGCGCTTGAGTGACTGAAGATGGAATCCTCACAAGTTGACCATCTCCCAACTCTCAGGCCCCTTGGTGAGTGACCCACGAGTCACAACCTCGCAGCACACCATAACATCTTCTAACAAAAACATGGGGTTTTAGGACTTGCAGAGCAGTACTCGACTGCCCGTAGCCATCTTGGCATTTATGTCAACGTCTGCGTGACGGCGACGTATTCCAACCGCCATGGACAAAACCTGCCAGATGCGCTTTTTCGCAGCCTGGCTACTGTCATGGCGAAGCACCCCATCCTGTCTGCGGTACCTGTAGACACGACTACTACGCCACGATTCGTCCGTTTGCCTCGTCTTAATCTCAACCAAGTCGTCACTTTCATTGAGAAGCCGGGTTACACACCTGGAGTAACTTCAGACCCTACCCTAGACGAGCTGGTCGAAAACCAGCACAACCTCCCTTTCAAACAGGACAACTCACTGGTCCCTTTCTGGAGGATCACTGTACTCAGAAATCCTGACGATTCTTCTTGGTTCTCCCTCTGTCTCTGCTTTCATCATTCGCTGCTAGATACGCAGAGCGCAGTCATCATCCACCAAGACCTCGAGTACGCTCTGGCCGCTCACGACAATGACATGGCAACGGATATGGTAGAAGGGTCTCAGAAGGCATTACTTCCTCCTCTTGAATTAATGGTCAAGCTTCCTGTCTCCCCTGACTTTGTCCATGCTCAGAAAACCTTCGGCGAGCCACCACAGAATTGGTGGAGCGGAAAACCGCAAACTCTCCCTGTCCAAACGAGATTCACTTCTATCTGGATCCCCTCAACTTCGTTCACCTCCCTGCGACAAAAATGCAAGGAGCAAGGCGTCACATTGACAGCATCCCTCATGTCGCTGATCGCCAGCGCCTTCTTCCGCGTCCTCCCACCAGAATACAGCGTCATCCAAGGAGACTGCGCCGTCTCTCTACGGCGCTTTTTACCAGATTACATAGACCAACGCTCGGCAGGATGCTACGTCGGGTCCCTGAGCGAGGTCTATAGCAGAGAATCCCAGTCTATATGGGAGGACGCCAAGCGCACAAAGAAGATAATCGACGAAACCCTGCAATTAAGAGGCGCCGATATGCCGGTGGGATACCTCAAGCATGTACCAGATATAGCAAAGTGGCTGTTGGGTAAGATGGGGAAGAGAAGGTGGGCTGCTTGGGAGTTGAGCAACGTAGGAGGGTTTGACGATGCGCCTGGTTTGAAGAGTGAGGATCGACAGGTTCAGAGTGTCATGTTTAGTCAGAGCGCTAGTGCTTGCTCGGGAGCTGTTAAAGTCAGCGCGGCATCAGGGAGGGATGGAAGACTTGGGCTGGGGTTTACGTGGCAGGAGGGGATTGTGGGCGATGATGTGGTGGAGGAGCTGATCCAGAGCCTCGTTGATCTTATTCACGAGATTACTTCTTAATGTCACTTTTTCTGGTAGGAAATGGATAAGATGGTTAGTGGGCTACTGAGTATGAATAAAAAAAGAGGAAATCGAAGCGATAGAATTAACTTGACCATGATAACGCGAGACCTAGATGTAAAGAGTTACATGAAATGGGGGGGGGGGAGTGGGAGGGGACCAAGATGAACTTTAGGTCATACAAAAAAGACATCGGTGTTTTACAGCATTGGGTTTTAATGTTGCTATGTGTGTTATCAGTGTGTTTCGTGATCTTGTGTACGACTAAGATGTCGTTGAGAGACGGTAACAAACAGGACATTGTTGTGATGGGAGACGTCAGGACACTGTCACTTTACATCTTGAGCGGATAGCCTGCCATTGTTGCAAATTTGTCGGGCAGAGTCATCAAGTTTTAGTCACGCACAATACTGATGAGAGTATGTAGTCAATATAAATGAATTGGTCTCTCTTGTCAACTATTGACCAGCAAGCTCCTTCTCCAACGCATCCGCCATATCCCCAAGCGTATCAAATCTCCAGTCATACACAGGATTCTCTCGGTTACCCATGACAGCCCCAGGCCTCTCAATCCAGCTAGACTTGATGCCCATCTTCTGTGCCTGCTTGTGGTCGTGGAACTGGCTTTGCGCCGTCTGCAGCACCTGTGCCTTTGGAATGCCAAACTTGGACTCGGCCTCGCGCAGCATGTATTCAAAGTTGCGCGGGTCGGGCTTGTAGCTGCCCACGTCCTGCGCCGTGATGATCAGATCAAAGGGGACGCCCTGTAGCGGGCCCGAGTTGCTGCCTGAGAAAGACTCGCGGTCGACATTGGAGAGCACCACGAGCTTGTAGTATTTCCCGAGACGTCGAAGCGCCTCGACTGTGTCCGGGAACGCGGGCCAGGTACCGATGGAGTCACCAAAGGCCTTGTCCTGCTCGGCACTGGGCTTGGGGAAGCCGAGACGCTCGGCGATCTGTGGGTGGATCGTGCTGAGAAGCTCCGAGTACCTCATGTCGGGCGTCTTCACCTGCTGCGCGACCTCTAGCTCATGGTAGATGGTGAGGAGGTGCTCCCGTGAAAAGGAGGCATTGTTGGCATCAAGTAGAGGCTTGAGGCCGTTGATGACGCCCGTCTCCCAGTCGATGAGGGTGCCGTAGACATCAAAGGAGAGGAGGCGGAAGTCTGATAGACGGCTCATTCTGACGAGTTTGTGGGTCGACTGAAGGGTACAATTAAGTGATAATGTGATGACTTGAGACGAAGTTGTGACCCGACAGAAGCAATCTATGCAGACGCAATATATACTGGGAGCACGCCCTGTAGTTGACAAGAGTCCGGAGAGGAGAAGTTCACGTGCAGAGCCCGGAGGTGAGACATTCCGGTGCCGGTCGACATGTCTGAATGGGGAAGCCGGCCGGCACGCGCCGAATGTGGGGTAACTGTTGCCGGGATCAGGTACGGGGAGCCGGTCGGTGATGCCGGCATCGTTAAATTCAACACCACCGGGACATGATTTGGATATCAGATTTCGATTTTGTCTTCTTCCATGATCTGGAGGTACTCTGGGAGGTTGTGCTTGGGGCTGGCGATGGAGGTCCGAAAACAAACCGGTTACTGTCTTCTACCCTCAATGTCGAGCCGGTTGTCTTCCAGCTGTACCTCTGCTTCAAGTCATATCAATTTTTGGCATGGAAGAACCCATACGCAGAGATTGAGTATCGAATACTGTGACATCGGTGAGTGTGTCCAGAGGAAAATGAGACCGTTGTTAGGCTTGGAATACCTTCCTACGCCAACAGAGTGAAGACGGAATTGACCAACTTACATTCTTTATCAATTTCCAACTGTCACTCCATGGGAAATTGGAAGTCTTCTTATCTCCCCACATGACATTCTCGCTCTGCCGTCATGTCCCAGTTACCCTCCTCCATTACTTAAAGATTTAGCAACTGGAGCGGGCAAGAACTAGATCCTTGGCGTGATAGTGAAGAGCACTCGATACGCGTTTGCCGTTGGTATACGCGACTACAAGAAGTGCTGTCGCAGGTAGATCAAGGAGCCGTTCGGTTCTCAAACGTGATGCAGTTTGGGGAGGAGTACAGGAGATACTGCAGTCTAATTCGAGCGGGTGTTGTCGAGTCTGACCGGGGAGCTCGAAAGGGGCTGAGTATTTGTGAAGCTCTCAGGGGTATCATTTCGCCTTTTACTACCTCAGAGTGGATGTCACTGCATTACCTGGTCGGCGCCAGCCCCCAAGACTGGGCAGTGTAGAGTGAGCCCCGTATAGAAGCCTACAGAGATCATCTTGGATAGCTCCACAAGGGTGCTCAACCAGAAGGTTCAGCTCTCGAAGGTGGTTCGACTCGCAGAAAGCATCGCAAATACTGCTATCGTGATGTTACCTGAGGGGATTTCCAGTGCGAAATGTCTGAGTGAATGATGATGCATAAGGAGGGTGACAGTGCAGACCAGAGGCCAAGATGACCATCCCCTGCGAGGCCTACCGTTTCCCACTTGGCACGGACAGACCTCACGATCGCGTCAGCGCCCTCAACAAAAGACTGCTCGCGCTCGGCATCGGTAGTACTGCCGAGCAGATAGTCCCCCACGACTGACACCGAGGTATCCGAGGACTGTGCCACAGACGCCGTTGCCGCCAGCGAGTAGCCTCTGGTGTCGAATAGGAACCCAGTAGAGTCGATCATCAGGCGATTTTTTGGCGTCCGAGTACGAGTAACCCAAAAGAGGCCATCCACGATCTGCGAGGCCTCTGGACTTCTGCACTTCAACACTACCTCCTGACTTGATAAGCATAAAGAACTAGATATTGTCAGGGTTTATATGACTCGTAGTAGCCTTAGCACCGTTACAAAGGTGCTGCAGGGCGGGAATCAGTCTCGTAATGGTGGGTACAGAATTGGGAAGCCCCCTTGGGGCGGTAGCTAGGAGGCCAAGTTGAAGAGCTCGGTCCATTGGCGTTGTATCGCAAACACACCGTCTGGTCGGAACGGGCCTCGAGGCATTGGCGGCTCAGTCAGATCCATCCGTGAACAAAGCAACATGTCTGTGACATATCATCGAGATCCATTGCTTGTCAGTTGTGACATTTGGTTCCCGTCAAACTGGCTGTCTGGGTCCGGATTTACGGATAAGCAACACTGGGGGATCTCCAAACAGCGTCTCATCGAAGGAAGTGCATGGATTAGCTTGGAATTACAAGGTGGTGTTGGGATGTCAGCGAGGAGTGTCGCCGTTGAGATAGTGAACAAAGCTTTGTTGATCGACAAATCGGCTCGTGCCCATTTCAAGGGCGCAGACCCAATCTGTCGCTTGTGGGTTGGTTATCAAGTCACAAAACCTTTGCCGTTTGCTCAACGGCTCGGTGGTTGGGGAGCAATTTTCAATGCCAAGGACTGAGGCATGACCGGCAGGTATTAGCACCTTGAAGCATTGACTCGCCCACTGATAACCGCCAATCCTTCTACTGGAACCGGCTGCTTCTTGTCGTTGCCTCTAGTTGATGATTATCACGAGGCGTACGAGTTTCGCGGGTGAGAAATGCGTCGTCTCGATATTGAAGCAAAATATCGATAGTGCCCTCCCTCAGCCAGTGACCTGCAAGCGGGCGGTCACACTCTGGACCAGCCTGTCAGCGGCCTGACTCCGCGCCACCAGCCCTCGGCAGGGAATACTGTGCAGTTGAGATTGCTCGACTCATGCGACTGAGCATGACAAGAGCAGCAGGGTTCAGAGAGAAGTCATGACAGAGCCGGGATCTTCACAGAAACGCCAGAGCTGCATCCACTGGCGTCAAATCCTGACCCAGAACAGTTGAGCAACGCGCAACTCGGAGAATATGCGGGGATGCTAATTTCCCTTCCGGCGGATCCTGTGGAGACTAGAGAGGCGCTCGAAACGAGGGCGGCGATCATCAGGCACAAATGTTTCTAAAATAGTGCGCCTTCTGGCTGTCCATGTCCGTGGGAAGCATGTTGGCGGAAGATGCCGTAGATGGAGGCTTACAAACCTTCCAAGCCCGCGTTTCTGGAGTGCAGATGGGATCGCGGGCGCGGGAATGCCAGGGGCAAAAAGCAGTTGGACGCATGTCTTGAACTGAGACGCCAGACTGCCTGGGGAGACACGCTTTGAACATGGACGCACGCCACCGCCCCAGCTGTGTGCTCGCGAGTGCATGTGGGCGTGACGGAAGCCGGGCATGTGTATGGCTAGGCTGGCTGTTGTTGGTTTGCATAGTCCATCGTCCGGTGTTGAAGGAATGTGGGCTTGGGGTTTGTTGGTCTGAGGTAGATGGGACATGGGGAAAGCTTGTGCCCTCTGCCCTGATCCACAGATCGGGAGGAGAGGGGAAGCTTGGAGAGGCGTCATAGGGTCGGTAGACAGGCCCTCTGAGAAGAAATGTCTAAGACTGAGAAACGGAACAGAGCGGATCGATGATGTGAAACCTTCAACGGCGACGAGGCGTCGACGACCGAGACAATCGAACCCCTGGATATCTCAACTCAGTTAGCCGCAATTACCAAAACAAGCAGCCATCAGGCGACTTTGGCAGACCCTAACAAAGAGGCGTCGCGTACTAGGCCAGATGGATGCTCGCCCGGATGCTGGGTTCGGATGTCCTCACGTCAAGGAGGGAACAAAGAAAGCCCCCCGGTCCACCTTCCGAGAGACCCCGGAAAGCGGGCCAGCCCTATCGGCCCTGAGTTATTCGTCTGGTGCCTTTTGTTTCCTCTCAGGTCTGCCTGGCTACCAGGTTCAGGGACGACTGCCGGACAATCAATCAATATTTTTTGTCGATGTATGCTGTACCGTACCGTACACACCGTGGTCATGCGGATTCGGGACCGCAGCCGCGAAAGGCACGTTCTCCGGGACTCTCTCGTCCCTTGTTCCTTGGAGGATGGGGATAAGGGTCGCAGAATAGAGAAGTCTGGCCGAGGGAAGCGCCTCGCACTGTGTCAATACAGTGGTCTATCGGTGTTTGAAAAAGGTAGGAGACCTGGTCGGCCAAGCTAATGCAAAGGAAGCTTGATAGAGGAGTCCCGTGACCTGGAGTATGATCCCCATCAGTATCTTGGGAAGGTGCGTATCATCAGTCGGAAGTGATAGAGACTCGAGTTATGAATTGTGCAAAAAGCACTGATCTTTTGTGAGGCTGCCGTACTTCCTATTTGGGACACTGCGTCGACAGGGAAGTCAACTAGTGCAGTTGTCTCTTACGACTAACTTTCTCCTGCCAACAACACTTGACTTCGATATAGCAACTGCAGATGCCAATGCGAGCAATCACTTGCATCTCGTCCGAGTCGTTTTAGCCTCACGTTTCAAGGCGTCGCCACCCGACATGCAGCCGAGCCGACCATCCTCGGCCGGCAGTCTCTCGCTTCCTTTCAAGTCCGTCCATCCATCGACTCGTCTCCATCATCCCCAGAGCTCAAGCTTCTGTCGTCTATCCTTGCCATGGATCCAAGTAATCCCGGCGGCCCATCAGTGGCCCATGCGCCTGGCCATACCTAGGTACATCAGTCGAGCCAAGGTCTCATCGCCGAGGCCGCGACGACTCAGGCACAGGCTAAACACGGTGCACTAGACCCTTGGCATACCGTGTCGAGACCGGGACAGGTCCTCCTCGGAACTAGCAGATGGGCACTAGACCTCGATGCTGGACGGACATAGGTTCCAAGCTTCCCTCCACCAGGGACCCCCCGGGCACCCAAAACGGTCTGCCAGGCCCTGTAACGCCCCTGCAAGCCCGCCCAAGCCCCAGCCTCCTCCCATGGATGGAGCCCAGGCCAGGCCAGGATGGGCAAGACGAGACACCTTCAACAGTGGACGCCTCGTGGCTTGCTGGTTGCAACACGACGACGGGGACGGTTTCCCACGTCCCGCTTCCCGTTCTCTCGCTTCAACCACGAACCAACTCTCTGCTTCTCCTGCTGCTCACCAAGACCTACATCTATTGCTTGTTCCCCTCTGGCGGAGAGTTGGTTCACCCTGGAAACCGCTGACATCCATCACATCCATCCATCCATCGTTGACCGTTGAGAGCGGGGCCTCACCTAGCTGCATCGCATCGCATATCCTTCGCCTCGCCTAGCATCCTTCAAGACGTGACAAGAAGAAAAAAGCAATTCTAGATCCTCTCTGGCACTCGCTCTCGGCATTCGCTCGCACACCATACGGCACAAAACGACACAGAGAGGCACACGACGACTGCCATTGACGGATCAGCAAACTCAACTTTCACAAGCTTGGCCTGTCTCATCACTGTCATCACCTCCGCCCCCTTGTCCTCCCCTCCATCTCCCACTCTAGGTTCCACCACGAACCCGCTGTCGTCTGTCTGGCCCCCAGTCCGTGTAAGGCGAAGCAAACATATCCATCATCGTCACTCCTCTTGTGTTAAAGTGCTTGGACTTCTCTGCTTCCCTTCTTCCCCTTACTCTTCCCTACTCTCGTTATCAGGGCTGCCCTCCCACTTATATCCTGAGACAACTCCTTGATACCTTCGCAACAAACTCCCCTCTGGGCTTCTGAAGCCACTCGCGAGTCAGCGCTTGTGTCAAGTTGTTGTTCTTCGTCTCTGACAGCCGAACCTCCCGCTCGTTTCCTAGACTGACTCGACTTCACCTCAGCCTCTTTGGTGCTGACGACGACGACGATCAGTCGGCTCGTGCTTCAACTGTCGGCCGCCATCGCGGTATCAATCAATTTCGCTACCTACTTGAACCAACTCACGGCTGGCCGTCTTCCCTATTAGGGATCTCGCTCTCTCTAACCCTGTATGCAACCTCGCGTCTTCGTACGCCCATCCCCGTGGTTCTCGTCTACTCTGTCCTCCCAGGAGGCCGTTGGACAACCACTCCTTTCGCAGTAACCAACTTCGATCCCGCTCCTTCTCTGTCGCTGGTTTTGCATCTTTCAGCACCTCTGCCAACTGTGCCGTGATCTCTCTTTGGGGCCGATCCTCGGTCCTCATCAAAAACACTCGTCATGGTTTATTGCGGCAAGCCCTCGAGGGGCTGCCAGATGTGCAGGGCCCGTAGAATCAAGGTATGTTCCGTCCCTGCGACTTCTCAGCAGACATTGTTTGCTTGATTCAGCCCTCGCCAGTCTCCAAAAGACTCCTCTGATGCACCGGCTCACCCCTCACAGTGCGATGAGACGAAACCGACCTGCAACCAATGCGCCAAATCGAGGAGACAATGCCCGGGCTACAAAGATGAGTTCGATCTCGTCTTCCGCAACGAGACCCAGGCCACCGAGAGGCGGGCTCGAAAGGCCAACAAGAAGGCCATGGCTCAGAAGCAGGGCAAGGCCACCAGTTCTCGGGATGTCTCCAAAACCTCGACCAACACCAAGCCAAATCCCGACCAGTCCATCATAACCACGCTCCAGCTCCCCGTGGATCAGCAGGCTACGTGTCACTTCTTGTCTAACTATGTTCTTCTCCCCTCCCACGACAGTACTCGAGGATGGATGGAGTTTGTCGTCCCGCTACTCAAGGTTGAAAGGCCCGCTCCCCATTTCAAACTAGCATTTGACGCCTGTGCCGTCGCCTCTCTCGGAAACCGCGTAGGACCTGGGAGCAATTTCGAGCAGGAAGCCCTGGGTCATTACACCAAAGCCCTCGCCGCTACATTTACCGCCCTGAAGGACCCCGAGGTACGCAAGGAGGATTCCACCCTGGCTGCCGTTCTCTTGCTGGGGCTGTTCGAGAATATTACCGCGAAGCAATTGGGCATGCTGGCATGGGGCTCTCATATCGAAGGAGCCATTCAACTGGTCAAGGCCAGAGACAAGAAGCAGTCCCGAACCAAGACAGGGTTGGCACTTTTTGTAGCCACAAGGACGCAAATGGTAACTTCCATGCTTATCGCCCCCTCTCTGAAAGGTTGCTAACCACCCCCTTAGATTATCCACACACTGAGCACAGGCAAGGCCCCTGCCATGGGCGTCGAATGGTGGATCACAGACGGCGTCAAGAACCGATACGGAGCTGAGTGCCAGCGACTCAACATCCGGACAGCAGAGCTCAGGGCCGAAGTCAACCGCTTGATGACAACCCTGTCTCGGAGCCCCGAGAACGTGGAGCTGCTACTAGACATGATCCGGCGCTGCCAGACTCTGGACCAACACCATGTCACCTGGATCAACGAGCTTCCCGAGTACTTCCGTTTCAAGGCTGTTGCTTGGGAGGATCACGTCCCCAACGGCAACTACGCCCTGGCCGAGGTGTTCCCAGGGCGAGTGGACGCGTACCAAGACCTGTGGGTCGTCAGCGTTTGGAATCTTATGCGATGCTCCCGGATCATCCTGGCATCGCTGATCGTGCGCTGTGCCGCGTGGGTATGCGCGCCCGTGGACTATCGAACGACGCCCGAGTACGCGACAGCGGCCAGGGCATGTGTTGACATGATCACCGACATCATCGCTTCGGTCCCCTACCAGCTCGGCTGGTTCTCTAAGCGCAAGGAGCTCCTTGAGCGGGCCAACCTGTCTGCGTTTGGTTGCGGAGAGGAGGATGCCCTCAAAGGATTGCCCGGATACTTCCTTACATGGCCCCTGACATGCGTCCAGGGTCAGGACTACACAACGGACGCCCAGAGGGCATGGGTCAAGGGTCGACTCCAGTTCATTGGTAACCAGCTGGGAGTGAGATATGCCAACATTCTCAATCAGGTAAGAGACCCTCGTCGATCTTTTTTAACCTCATAACTTTGTTTTTTCCATCCCATATTTCTTCTTTCCGCCCTATCTTCGGCGTATTTTCTTTTTTTGTCTTTACTTTTTTGTTTGAACTTCAGGCTGACATGTTCGGCAACTCCCTAGCTCAACCTCCGTGTCCCATCCATGCTCATCCGCCGGGATGGTCTCATGGCCAACCCCTACCCGATGGCGCACAACTTTGAGAAGCTGCTGTCGGCGAGGTCGGCCCCGCCTTCGGCTGGGTACTCAATGAACCCCATCCAGCAGCGGGAGGCCATGCACAAGCAGCAGGTGGAGCGGGAGAAGACAGAGCTGCTTACAAAGGCCATGGGAAGCTTGGATAAGCTCGACGAGACGGTGGCTGATGGATTCCTGCACCTGAAGAGCGGTGCAGCCCTGAAGGGCGGTTCATCCGCACCGCGTCAGCAGTAAACTGGGTTCTGCTGGCTGATCCTGGTTCTTTCATAGCAGCATCGTCTGGCCCATCTCATGTTGGGCTTCCCGTTGCTGTTGTCGATTATTCACAATCTTGACAGTCATATACAGTCATTGACATCTTGGTAGCAGTCCCAGGACTGTTTTGGAAGAAGCTTGGGCTGGAGTAAGCAAGGCATTGGCGACTGGGAAAGTAGGGGAGTTTCAGCAAGGCATTCTGGCCATGCTACGACTTGGGTATTGGCGTTCAAAAAATGATCCCCTCTTCATACCGAATGGTCTTGCACATTGATGTTGTGATACCCCATGACCGTTGGAGGCATGACGTAGGTTGAGACAGCTGTGGATGTATAGACTATGCACATGAATCGTCAAAATAGTCGTCAAATGTACTGTTGTCGATTCTCGGCCGGCCATGATTGTACATGTGAAAAAAACAGATTGAACAAGAAACCGCGGGACGAAGCCCGGCACCCGATGTGTTGAAAAGCATTTGTAGTTATTCCCAAACGACTCCACCGTCCGTCGTATTAGTCTCATGCTCGGATATCTGACAGATTAGATTGCCAGAACTTTTCCTTGACATTGAATTCCCGTCGTTACTATGTGGGAGCGAGATGCCGTGATTTTCGTTTGGAATATTCGCGTTGTCGGTGGAAATGGTATAAGTGGTATAAAACGATCGACCCTCACTTTTGCTTCTTACTGTTGAAGGTGTCAGCCCCAAAAAAAAAACTCAAAAAAGTAGACCACCGTCCGCATGCGGACAGGTCTCGGTCCCAGCAGCCCGGTTCTGGCGCACCTCTTATCGTCCTTGCCTGTGGTTCCCAGGTTCCAGGCCTTGACGACCCAGCTCTGGGTGGCGTCGACGTAGTTCTCCGTCTTCATCTGCTTGACCCCGACCTTGACACCATCCTTTGTGAAGACGACGTTCTTCTTGCCCATGCGCTCTGAAGCGGCGTCTTGCATCTTGGCGACGCTGATGTAGACCTGATAACCGACCCAACCGCCGACACTCAGGAGGGCGAAGACGATGAGGAGGGGGAGGACCTGGCTGCGAAAGGGGGTCAGCGCGATCGCCACTGGGAAGAGTGTAGGACAGAGTGGCGTACCTGAGAGTTGAGGGTTGCTTGGCCATATTTGCGGATTCTTTGGGTGGAGAGTGTAGCTTTCTTTTTTTTCGCGCTTCGTTGATCGTCGCAAAGTCCGAGCTTCGTCAAGGAGAGAATAGAAACCGTGTGATTGAAGTCGTCGAGAGGGAGGAGGAGAAGAGTAGTCGTCGCAGCGATCAACGCAGTGAAGAGACGAGGTTATTGTTTGTAAGGAGAGAAGAGAAGAGGCCGAAAGGGGTTGCGCAAAAGATGAGGGGGGAAGGAGAAAAAAAGAGGGCTTGAGGGGAGGGGAGCTGAAGGGGAAGGGATGGAGAAGCATGTGGTAGTTGTACTGCCCTGCCCTGCGCGTACCTTCCCTTGGCCGTTCGTGATGAAAAAAGGGTCCAGTTCTGGCCAAGTCCTGCAGAGGACAAGGGGCGGCTCCAGCTCCCCCTCCATCAGCTCGGGGGGATTACCCACCTGTAACCTTAGTGGGCGATGCGCTAGAACGTAGGGGGTTAATGGCCCTGTTGATGTTACGATCCGTCGAATGGAACCTTGGAATTTGAGATGATTGACAGAAAACTACAGGAGCGTGAGTTGCCATGATGGGGCCAGAAAGAGGTGAATAGATGATGGAATTGAGCCTATTCAAAGATGAGACATGATTCTTGATCACAATGCAACGCTTCATGTTCAGTGGCTTCATGTCACCATCGATGCTCATTAAACCACCTGCAGATTCAATGCGAAACCGCGGTGTAAGGTGTTTTCCTTCAGCCCTCCTGGATGGATTTGCCGGGTTGGCCACTCGGCCCGCAGCGATGGCTGCCGTGCGATCCATCCATGGGGGGCTGTGCGTGCCTCGCCTAGAAGATGGGATGAGATGGGAATTTTGTCTCTGGACGGATCCGGAAAATGTCTTTTTGTCTTGCTTTCTCGCTTGTTGTTCAACCTCGTGGCATCCTGGGGGAGAAGCACCACAGGGAAAGCCTTGAGAGACACGGCCTCGACTTTTGTTTTTGGTGGCTGTTGACTCCTTCAGCCAAAGTTTCACCATGGCCGAGATCTCGAACAGGCGTTGTCCGCTTTGGTTGGTGTACAGGTGGCTGTGCTGTGCTGTGCTGCGCTTGTGCAGCTTGCATGTTATGCAGCTGTCGGTCATGGGCCTCAAGTGTTTAGCTCATGCCTGTCATGTTCAACATGGATGCTTTTTAATTGAACACATGACATGTTGAACTCGGTCAGAAAGGAGGCAAGGTTCGTTTCTCGACTAGACATAGCTCAACCCGAGCTGGGGCGGTGCTGAGTAGATATGCTCAATAGGTACAGCATCAACTCTGAATAAGGTGAGTCTAGGACAACCACTAAGATTGTCCCATTCACCACGGCATATGTAGGCGCGAACGTCCTCGCTAGGCCAATATAATGTTGCGAATGCCCTCATATGACTGTTTCCAGGGTGTCTTGACTCGGGGGACCCTTCAGAGGCCAAGATTTTTGTTGAGACTCTCAAATATGAGCGCCGGCAGGAAGCACATGACCACTCTTCTGCTGCAGGATGAAGGGTTATATCTCTCTACCTTGAATCAAATCGAGCTTCTACAAATAACTATTCCCCTCTCACCTTTTCTATGGCTTGGCTCTTGTCTAATCTATGAGGTGAATAACCATATCTGTACCGATCCACTTACACATTTACAACTTCAACCCGTCCAGGTAGGAAGACCCTGTCCCTATATGACTCTGCCAAACACTTGGTGCTTTAAATATTAACTCGCCATAGGGCTTTTGTCAAAATCTGTGCTTCGATCGAGAGCAAGACATCAGATGGGTCACCGTCCCTCCAAGCTTCAAAAGCCCGAGAGTGGGCGCGCTGGAGTCAAAAAGAAGCACTGGAGTCTCTTAGATCTCCCAGACAATGTGCTTTCTAGGATCTACACCTTCCTCGAAAGGGTGGATCGTGTATCCTTTTTACTCTCGTCCTGTCGTATGTATGTGGTTGCATCGAAGGTAGCCCGGGCCTTCACGTTGCACGAAGGCGATCAACTCGAAATCCTGCAACGTCTTGAACGAAGCGCCCTATACCCCATGAGTATTCTCTGCGAGCTGTGCGAGGGCTTCCACCGCCCTCGACTTACCAACGAGTGGAATGCAAAAGAGGGGACCCGGGCTTGTGTTCGGTCTGGAGACGGCGAGATGTATGGAAAGACTACGTGCAATCTGTTTCCCACCTATGCGCACTTTGACCTCGTCGCCGCCATCACTCGCAGCTGCCGGCACAGTCTGGGGTCTTACAGCCCCCGGCTCCTCGAGTCTACTATCCACTTTACAGATGCAAGCGCTCAGATCAAGTGCAACATACATGCAAAAGTCATCGACGGCCGCTTGATTGTCAAGATCGAAAAGATCCTCTTCCCAGGATATCAGCCGGCCAGGGAACTTCACGGGCTCCCGAACCTCGTGAGGCTGCTGACGACAGAGGACGACCTGGCCAGTTGTTGTCCTCACATCCGATGGGTCGAGCTTCATCCAGTCGTGTTTGAACCAGAAGAGGGAAATGATGCAGAGCAAGGGAAGACTGTCTGCTTATGGCAACACCCAGGGAGTTGTTGGAGAGTCCAGCAACGCTACCCTCAGCCTGATAAATGCCGTGGAGAGGTGACGCCAGAATTGTCCAAGATCTGGGGCTGCCACTTCTGCTATACTGATATGACTGTAAGCTACCGGCATTTTGACGAGTCAGTCGGCGTCAATCTGGTCGCTCTCACGGCGTGGAAGGATCTCGGTCGCGGGATAAGTATTCACGATCCTGCTTGGAAGACCCATAGTGTCGTCCCAGGGGCTTCGAGCCGCCAATGCGATGTGGGGAGTTTGTACCATCTATTCGAAGGAAAGGAGGGGAGGAAGGCCTCGATCCCATATGTGCCCGAGTTTACGGTGGAAGGGTTTAGGAGGGTACATGGAACTCTTCCTGCCAGCTTTACGGCCTGATAGGTAGTCACCACAGACGATAATCTCGCTGAGACTTCCTGTCGAGTCATTTAAGGCCTTGAAATTGTTGTTCATGATTCAATATGATACAACAAAGGCTACTGGAATAGACTTGATGATTGCTGGCCCATCTTGCTGCATTCTCTCTGCCTCCTGAGTTCAGTACTGTGCACACAGTTTAACATTGTTCTCAACCGACTTCCGTCGCGGAGCCAAATCAACCTACATTACTTGATACATCTCCGGGAACATTTCTTTCCGAGTGCGCTGTGACACAGCTACTCGACGACTACCTACGGAAAAGACTCTACCTCTGTCAAGGTGGCCTTCCTCGACTTGTGCAGATGACAAATGCAACAAGTATATATATGCCAGCTTGACTCCCTAGTCAGAAAGTCTCTTTTAGTGTATTTGTTTATCTCAATTAATGTGTAGTGGAGGGTCTCATCGGGAAGTGATCACAGTCTCATCAGAGGCGAGGAAATAGGAGTAACCTAATAGTGTCGTTTAAACTAGATTCGATCTCCTAGGGTGCCTGTGATCTCAGTAACGGAGGTCCAGATTACCCTCGGGAATGGATCCCAAGATATCCATTTATTGGTAGTCTCCTTCACTCACCTCAATAGCAGAGCCCGTCCATGGCCGAGACTACGCAGTACGCTGGTGATGTGGGAGTTGGATTGGACTGGGCATGTGGTGTTAACACATATATGCCTGAACTTTCATGTACATGATCAAGGCAAGGTCAATGATTTGAACTAACCTTGAGGCTCTGACGCTTCTTACTGCACACTACATGACCGTGAAAACTACACCAACTGTGATAGGCCCCAGTGTCCTCCATTGATCCAAGTGCTAGAGGCAATAAGAAGATTAGTCCAGCATTTGATTAGCTACAATTTCCATTACAGACGAATTCTAATTGGAAAGTAAAGAAAAAAGATAAGTCGCCAAAATAAGTCAATCCCGTCATCCGTTGGCAATGTTTAACATTATCAGGTCATGTTTGCTTCGCGAATGCATCAAATGTTGACTCGAGAAACAATGTACCCCACACTTGGGGAAGATGATGAATACAAATTAGATAAGTACAGGTAAAGAAACGGAAGATTTTAGCCAAGATCTTTATTAAATATACTCATCAGTTTTCCATAATTGAGCTTAAGCTTAGAGTATGTTTTGACAGTTCATTGAAGGTGCGAGTATAATGCAGACAAAAGTTGGTGTTTCTCCGTGTCCTCGACCCGTCGACGTCCCGCTTGGGCTCACTGTTTTGTGGCTGGTACCTCTCGAAGCTGTGACCCAGCCACACCACCACTCAATCACCTCTCCAAGCTTTAATCCTACAGCTCCATGATCAGGACGGATATATGAAAATCTCATACGTTTCTGCCTTCAAGAATGACTCAAAATCCCGAAGCACTAAATTATCCTGAAAAATGAGTCATTTCGTCACATGGAATCTGTCCTTTTGATATCGTTGTCCTTTTGGCCTCGTCTTCTGTGGCATCTGATAGCGTGGCTCAGGCACCAACCGCAAACCGCCCCTCCTCTTGGCAGGTTCCTTGGCGTTCTGTGGCGGTGTCCAATCCGCACCTGGAAGAGGCCAGACTATCCCAGCTCTGAGCTCATCAACCATCTTCATCTCCATCCTCCTTCCCCAGTCCAACATCACCCTCGACTGGGACACTTGGATCCGGAGGCACATACCTACCTATCGCCTTTCTCTTTTCGTCTATTCATATACGTTCTGCTGGAGAGAGTGCCCAGCAGCTGCTTCCTAACCGCCCTCCAACCGATTGACCGATCCCTTCATACCTCGGGTGCGCCGCAGCTCCCTTCGCCGCTCAATCATGTCGATGCCTCCTCCTGGCGATGGCTTCGGCGGCTACGCAGGCCAGCAGTATGGCCAATACGCCGCCGAAGACCAGCAGCCTCAACAAGGCTATGAAGATCAAGCCGCCGCCCAGCAGCCGCAGCAGCAAGAGGCCGCCCACCACAAGAAGAAGAAGCGAGGATATGCGGCTCAGGCATTCGAGGTTGGTACTGGTGCCAACGCCGTCGCCGGTAGCCAGACCCAGAGCGCTCCTCAACAATACGGCGCTCCTGTTGCTCAGGCCGCTCCTGGTTATGGAGGTTATCAAGCCGAGCCACAAGCTGCTGCTCCCCAGGGCTACCCAAGCTATGGAGCACAGCAACCCGCCGCCCAGGCTCCTCAGTACGGTTATCAAGCTCCCGACCAAGGCTACCCAGCACCCGGCGCTGGTCAGCCCGCGCCTGGTATCGGTGGTATCACCCAGGGTATGGGAAATATGAGCGTTGGAGGACAGCCTCAACAACAACCACAGGCCGCTCAGCAGGCTCGCCCTGCTGTTCTCAACCAGCTCTACCCTACCGATCTCCTCAGCCAGCCCTTCAATGTCTCGGAGCTCGACCTTCCTCCACCCCCGATCGTTCTCCCCCCTAACGTAAGTGGGCAAACTATTGCGACCAGATAATGAACCCAGCGACTAACCTGCGTGCACTAGACGAGCGTGACCCCATCTCCAAACGCCAACTGCTCCCCGCGATACTTCCGATCTACGCTTAACGCTGTTCCCACCACCCACTCCCTCCTCAAGAAGTCCAAGCTGCCCCTCGCTCTGGTTATCCAGCCTTATGGTTCTCTTCACGACGACGAGGACCCCGTACCCATTGTTCAGGACCAGGTCATCTCGCGCTGCCGACGATGCAGAACATATATCAATCCTTATGTCACCTTTTTGGACCAGGGTCACCGCTGGAGGTGTAACATGTGTAACCTCACCAACGACGTCCCCCAGGCTTTCGATTGGGATGCTGCTGCTCAGCAGGCTGTTGACCGATGGCAGCGACCCGAGCTGAACCACGCTGTCGTCGAGTTCGTTGCGCCTCAGGAGTACATGGTTCGCCCGCCCCAGCCTCTTATCTACCTATTCTGCTTCGATGTCAGCTACGCCGCTGTTTCGACCGGCCTCCTGGCCACTGCGGCCCGAACCATCTTGGACAGCCTCAACAGGATACCAAATGCTGATCGCCGCACGCGCCTGGGTTTCTTGGCTGTCGATTCTAGCCTCCACTACTTCTCGGTTCCTAAGGACTCTGACGAGAATGCCGAGCCGAGCATGCTGGTCGTCAGCGACCTTGACGAGCCTTTCCTTCCCATCCCGACCGACCTCTTGGTTCCCCTGACAGAGAGCCGCCAGAGCGTTGAGAGGTTCTTGCAGAAGTTGCCCGACATGTTCCAGAACAACCAGAGCAACGGTTCGTGCATGGGATCCGCCCTCCGCGCTGCTCACAAGCTCATCTCGACCCTTGGTGGTAAGATTGTCGTCCTGAGTGCATCTCTGCCTAACATGGGCGTCGGCAAGCTTGAGATGCGAGAGGACAAGAAGCTTCTTGGTACATCCAAGGAGGGTGGTCTCTTGCAGACTGCTAACAGCTTCTACAAGAGCTTCGCTGTGGAGTGCTCAAAGAGCCAGGTGTCCATCGACATGTTCCTCTTCTCCTCCCAATACCAGGATGTTGCCTCTCTAAGCAACCTTCCCCGATACACTGGTGGTCAGACCTGGTTCTACCCCGGCTGGCACGGCTCTCGACCCGAGGATGCTCTCAAGTTTGCCTCTGAGTTCAGTGACTACTTGTCATCCGAGATTGGTCTGGAGGCCGTTCTCCGAGTCCGAGCCACCAGCGGTCTGCGAATGAACACCTTCTACGGTAACTTCTTCAACCGAAGCTCCGATCTCTGCGCTTTCCCTGCCTTCCCTCGCGACCAGTGCTACGTGGTTGAGGTTGCGATCGATGAGAACCTCACCAAGAACGTCATCTGCCTCCAAGCCGCTGTCCTTCACACGACATGCAATGGCGAGCGTCGCATTCGTGTCATGACCTTGGCTCTCCCTACAACAACAAACCTCTCGGACATGTATGCCTCTGCCGATCAGTGTGCCATCACCACCTACTTCAGCCATAAGGCGGTTGAGCGAGCACTCTCGAGTGGTCTTGATGCTGCCCGAGATGCCCTGCAGAGCAAGGTCACAGAGCTTCTGCAGACGTTCAAGAAGGAGCTCGCAGGAGGCAGCATGGGCGGCGGTCTGCAATTCCCTGCCAACCTGCGTGGTCTCCCCCTTCTGTTCCTTGGTCTGATCAAGAACGTGGGTCTTCGCAAGTCATCCCAGATCCCCTCTGATATTAGGTCGGCGGCTCTTTGCCTCCTATCAACACTTCCTGTGCCTCTTCTGATGCGAAGCATTTACCCTCGACTGTACTCTCTGCACGACATGCCAGAGAATGCGGGAACACCCGACGAGCAGACTGGCCAGATTGTGCTCCCTCCTGCGCAGAACCTGTCGTCAGAACGACTTGTCCCTTACGGTCTGTACCTCATCGACGATGGACAGACCCAGTTCCTGTGGGTCGGGCGAGACGCGGTGCCACAGTTGGTTCAGGATGTGTTTGGAGTGGAAGATCGAAGCCAGCTCCAGGTTGGCAAGGGCCGCGTGCCAGAGCTGGACAGCGACTTCAACGAGCGTGTGCGGGCTGTGGTCCAGAAGAGCCGGGATCACAAGTCACTGGGCGTCGGCAGCATCACGCTGCCCCACCTCTACATTGTGCGGGAGGATGGAGAACCCAGTCTGAAGATATGGGCCCAGACGCTGCTTGTGGAGGACCGAGCCGACCAGGGCGTGAGCGCAGCGCAGTGGCTGGGCATGTTGAGAGAAAAGGTGAGTTGGTGACAAGGACCACGAGATGGGCAGACTGAGCTTAAGCTAACCACGATATGTGCAGGTTGTTCAGTAAATCAACCGGGTCAAAGTCATACCCCTGTAGACGGACAGATGGATTGGAGCAGTCCTTGTAATACCGAGATGAGGAGGGATTCATGTTGGGAAGTTGGGAGTCGGGGTCTTGGGGATGGCTGGCTGCTTGAGCAACGGAGAGAAGGGGGAACGAATGATGGATGTCTATTAGAGAATGGATTCTTTTGTGCGCAACGTATGCGATGATTATGAATTACTGGAGGTGAAGTCGAAGCTAGCTACAGAGTCATGTCATGAAACTGGCGTATGATGATGGAGTGTGGTGGCAGTTGGTTCAAAGATGGAAATACGACATGGGACAGCAACAACAAGCTCCCAGTCAATGCACGTGTCCCAGACCACCTTGCACAGGCCAAGAAAGCCCAGAGCCATTCAAGGCTTGAAGCTGGAATGCACGATTGATGCAGAGTATTTTTAGAAGCCCAGCATTCCAAGAAAGGAAGATAGAGTGACTGACTGAGAGGCCAGATGGTCGCCCGGATTCTTGGGGCAAACCATGGCCAGGGAGATGGCGGCCCGCAGATGGGTAGCTCCCCGTGAATTCTGATACAGGCACCAGACACCACCACGCTTGTCGCATGCAGGCAGTGGGAAAGGGTACAGCAAGATACAAGGGGCTCGCGATCCAATGATGAAACGCGGCAGCGGTGGTGGGTGTGAAACACACGCGGCTGGCAGCTGAGGCAGCCAATGGGGGGAGGGATTAGGCGCCGGGGCTTCTGAGAGGTTATTTTGGGACGAGTTGAGAGGTGCAGCAATCTTGTGAGTGTCTTGTGCCTTGATGGTCGAACCACACGAGATTACCATGAGCGTTGTTGATGGGCGAATGGGCAGAGTGAGGTTCGGAAACGGCTCAAAACAGCCGCGAGAGAGGCTGGATGTTGACCATGACTGGAGGGCCTCGATACCCTGGTGGCATGTTTCGCTTCCCAGTCAGATGGTGAAACGCATGAAGAATAGCTGTCGGCGTATGTGTATGTAGTAGCCAGGGACTCTTTGTGTGACCAGGATTGCTTACCGTCGGCGCTCCACCGAAAACCGGGCAGTGCAAAAAAAGAGCCAGGAATGGATTCTGGATGCCCCATATCGAGCCAAGATTCCGTGCTTTGGGTCAATGTTTCGACGACCATGTTGCTATAGCTCAACCCCGGGAAGAGGAAGAGAGAGAGAGATGTGCAAGGGCCGGCGGCCGCCCTTGCTCGCAGTTTTGACAGGAGTCTTGGCGTCAATGGGAAAGTGGAATTTGATGTCATCTTGCATGCCTTGTCGGGTGTCGTCTCAGAAAAGACGTGGTGGTGTTGATGCTATCTTTGTTTCCGAGCAGCTGGGGGGGCTTCCATCCATCCTTCGGTAGGGCAGTCAGAGGACCAGTTTGAAACGGTGAGCGGACGCCACACCTTTTAGCTACAACCAACTTTAGCCCCCCCTGGAGGTGAGTGAATGGGTACAGTGGTGTACTTGACAGTTAGCCTCTACCTTCATTCTACCTGGGTGGGCGGGCCAACGCGGGCGAGCTGCAAGTACAGCAAAGTACCTGCAGCCCACACCTGTCTTGCTGTCCGTCCCGCCCGCTGCCGTACGGGAACTTCAAAGTCCATTCCATCCCCCCCTCTCTTCCCCTTCCTCCTCCCTACATCCACTTAAAGCTTGCAAAGGGCCGCCGCATTTACCATTGTTCGCTTCTGGCCCTGCAATATCCGACGCTGACACCGACGATAGCATCTCTCTTCTTTTTTTACCACATTCCTTTTCCTGTGCTGTACTATCCTGTCTTGCCTTTATCGTTCCAGGTTGGAACTGCTTCGCTTCATCCCGGCGGGGCTCTAAAGAGGTGCGTGCCTGTTTCTTATTACCCCTCCTGACGATCATTACACCCAGTCAGTAAGGTATCCGGCGGCCGGTCTAGGCGGCCAGAGACAGGAACCAAGATGGCCACCCCAGCAAGCTTCTCCAAGCCAGAGAGAGGGTTCGTTTCGTCTTGAGATCCGAGCTCTCCTTGTCTCAACCTCTTGGCGTCCGCATTCCTCTCTCCAGGGCAGAGCCATCTAGAGCGGCGCAGAGGCGGCCTCTTACTTTCCCTCAGGTGTTGCCTCTGTCGAAGCCACCGCGCGATCGGCCTGGGCTGTCCATCTGCGACAGACCCCGCTGTGAGCATGAGCATGTGGTGCTCAATTCCTAGCCGCCCAGCGCGGGCTTCATCACATCTGGCAGGCAATCAATCACTGTATCGATACGTTCAGTCAGCAGCCTGACGGGACGTCCACTGTAAAGTGGACAGATCAGATGACGGGAAGCCCCGTTTACTACCTTAATTGTCCTGGCCTCTTCCTCTGCTGCCGCAGGCTTGTTCCGCCTTTTCAACTCCTTGCCCCGTCACATCTTGATTCAGTCTGACTCGTCTCAACTTGTCTCGTTCTGCCCTTGGAATATCACTAGTCGCTTACCTTACATCGCCTACCCAACTCTGAACTTGCCGAAATACCTTGTCCGTTCCTTGTCACTGACATTTCTGGGCGTCCGCTCACAGACCATCTCTGGCGACCAGATTCGGAGCCATTCTCCGTAGCAACTAAAGCCCGTGTCGCGATCCCCCCTACCTATACTCACCGTTCGCGACGGCGAGCCGACTGAAACCTGGGCCATCGCCACGACGCTAGCTGTCTACGGTCCTCGACCGCCCCCGTTTGTGCCCCGCGCCGCCGCGGCCTATTTGAAGAAGCACGGCCCGAGCGGAGCTGAATCCCACGTTTGCTACCTCGCTTGACTAGAGCGCCGTTGCGACCCTACTGCGAACGAGAACATCTTGGACCCTTTTTCTCTTCTTCATCCGTCTTTCCCCTCGCTACGCCAGCGGGATATAAACCGACAGCTTCCAGCCTGACAGATTCGTGCGTCGGCTGTTTCTCATCAATCAACAAGCTTGCGAGTGTACTGGGTGGATCTCAGTGCCCAACCCCTCAATCCTCCTCATTGACCAGAGCGCGAACAAAGGAGACTTGGCTGGTCCCTTTCTTTGGCCTTCGCAGTACCTAATATCTCGACACCTCCGACGACTGCGCAACTCCAACGCGACGTCCACTACAAAGACATTTCATCCCACAGTTTCTCTTCCACAAACGCAAACATGTCTCGATCGAACCCCCCTAACCCCTCGGGGTCACGCAAGATCTCATTCAACGTCAGTGAGCAGTACGACATCCAGGATGTTGTAGGCGAGGGTGCATATGGTGTAGTCTGGTATGTTTCTGTTCGACTCTTGCGCCAGCTGGTACTTGATCTATTGCTAACCGCTTGACCAGCTCCGCCATTCACAAGCCTTCCGGCCAAAAGGTGGCCATCAAGAAGATTACTCCCTTCGATCACTCCATGTTCTGTCTAAGAACCCTGCGCGAGATGAAGCTGCTGCGATACTTCAACCACGAGAACATTATCTCCATCCTCGATATCCAGAAGCCCCGAAATTACGAGTCATTTAACGAAGTCTACCTCATCCAGGTGCGAATGCCTGCGCTCTGTCGCAAAAGGGGCGGCAACAGCTAACAAAGCAACACAGGAGCTCATGGAGACGGATATGCATAGAGTGATCCGCACCCAGGACCTGTCGGACGACCACTGCCAGTACTTCATCTACCAGACACTCCGCGCGCTCAAGGCCATGCACTCGGCCAACGTGCTGCACCGTGATCTCAAGCCCTCGAACCTTCTTCTCAACGCCAACTGCGACTTGAAGGTGTGCGATTTCGGTCTTGCGCGATCTGCGGCTTCGCAAGAAGACAACTCGGGATTCATGACCGAATATGTCGCGACTCGATGGTACCGCGCTCCTGAGATCATGTTGACCTTCAAGGAGTACACCAAGGCCATTGACGTGTGGTCTGTTGGCTGCATTCTGGCTGAGATGCTTAGCGGCAAGCCTCTCTTCCCTGGCAAGGACTGTAAGTGATTCTTGGGAGTGAACATCTCTGTGGAGTACGAACTAACGCTTTGCCAGACCACCACCAGTTGACGCTGATCCTGGACGTGCTGGGCACGCCCACGATGGAGGACTACTACGGAATCAAGTCGCGCCGTGCCCGAGAATACATCCGATCTCTGCCTTTCAAGAAGAAGGTTCCTTTCCGAACGCTATTCCCCAAGACTTCGGACCTCGCTCTCGACCTGCTCGAGAAGCTCCTCGCATTCAACCCGGTTAAGCGCATCACAGTGGAGGAGGCTCTGAAGCACCCATACCTCGAGCCCTACCATGACCCCGAGGACGAGCCCACAGCGCCCCCAATCCCCGAGGAGTTCTTCGACTTTGACAAGCACAAGGACAACCTCAGCAAGGAGCAGCTGAAGCAGCTCATCTACCAGGAGATTATGAGGTAAATGTACCTATCTATGGTGAAGATTTGTTTCGGTATCTAGGATCTGGGATCCGGAATGCCTCGGAGGGGGGAAACTTGATATCATTGCTGTTGGGCAGACATTGTGGCAATCATGACACTGTAGTGACTGGGACATATGAATGAATAGCATGGCGGGAGGTTTGGAGATGGTAGATAGACATACCCAAACACAGGCGCACACACAATCACCTCTCTGGTATTATCCCGCATGGCATGGGCTTGGCATATGCCGGCTGAGGCGCTGGTGGTGACGACATGGAGGGAGGACAGAGAGAGGGATGGAGGCGAGAAGGGCTGGAGAAGATTACGATAAAGTGCATACTGAAACAGTTTTCCTTTTATTAGTCATGTTTAGTTATATCCAAAAGAAGAAGTTCCATCATGACGGTTGATAATGAGTCGAGGGGAGTACAGCACGTGTCGCAGGCTGGGCTGTGAAGGGGCAACGGTCTAGACCACGGTTGTGGCACGCTTGAATGGACGTTGATGCAGGGCGGATTATTGATGATGATGGCAACCAGCGCCATTGGCCAGATGAAGCTAGCACGTTAGGTAATGAAGCTCCCATGTTCATGACCATCAGCATGTTTGGCCTTGCCAGCGTGTACAAGGACGAGGCGTCAGCTCGTGGCCAAGGCGACACGATAGTCGAGACTCTAAGATTTGGTGTAGATGGCGTCAGGAATTACTGCCCAACTAAGGAAAGAGAAGAGAAGCATTCAGACTTGGATACGTCAGACACATAGACTGTCAGGCGGTCTTGGTCTTTCTCGTTGGTCTTGCCTTCCAGGCAGGGGCTGACCCCGCTATATCAAGCTCCACTAGCTCCCCCAAAGTAGGTGCGTCACGGCCACCTATCGTCCATACCTTCTGTGTCTTTAGTGCCTACCTATCGTTGACTCTTGGATCTTTCTTCTTGAGCCCGCCAGTTCCCTCGAATGTCTCAGATCCAAACAGATCTATTCTGTTCATCAGCCAACTCTTCCCGTCGACCCTCGACATCCAACCTTTTTTCTGCTTCTTCAATGTTTCGATCAACTCTTCAAACCTTGATTTAGGTTCTCTTTCTCCACACATTATCTATACCTACCTACCCACCCACCCACCTACCTTTGTCCTACTTCTACCCCAAACATCATGAGCTCTTCGGACCGCAACGACTCCCCCGAGACCCCCGACTCTTCTGGCGCTGGCACACCCTCCAACTCGAACCGAGCTTCTGCCTCGTACATCTCCAACATGTGGACCGGCCTCATCCGTCGCTTCTCCAGCGAGGGCTCCCATTTCCCCAGCCAGGCCGACACCGCCTACGATGAAGACCCCAAGCACCAGCAGAACGGCAAGGACGGCATCAACGGTGTCTTCACCCCCGTGCGCCGCACCGCTAGTCCTTTTCGCCCACCACCCCTCGACCCTCTGATTCTCCACGGCTACCGCGAGAGCACACCTGTCTCGGCCAAGCTGCTGACAGGCGCCGTCGCCGAGGAGATCCGCACCATGATCCCCGAGCGGCTGCGCATTGTCGACGACTGGCACCTCATCTACAGCCTCGAGCAGGACGGCGCGAGCCTGGCGACCCTGTACCAGCGTTGCCGGCAGTACGAGGGCAAGCGAGCGGGCTTCGTCCTGGTTGTCAAGGATCTTGAAGGCGGGGTGAGTATACTTGAAACCAAACAATGGCATGACATGACGTTGTTCTTCTAACACGGTGCAGATCTTTGGCGCATACCTATCCGAATATCCTCACCCGGCGCACTCATACTTTGGGAACGGCGAGTGCTTCCTCTGGCGTGCTTCAACTCTTGCGCCGCTTCCTCTTCCACCCTCGGCCGACACGACAGAAGTCAACACGCGGAACACGACGCTCGCTCCGCCGACTTCGTCAGAGGGCACCACGCCCACAGGCTCGCGTCCGCCGTCCCCCGCGCCGAGCGAGGCAGTTCGGTTCAAGGCGTTCCCCTATAGCGGGCTCAACGACTTTTGTATGAACTGCGAGACGGGCTTCCTGAGCGTCGGGTCCGGCGGCGGACACTACGGACTCTGGTTGGACAATGGGCTCGAGGTCGGGCACAGCTCGCGGTGCGAGACGTTTGGCAACGAGCCGCTGAGCGATGAAGGAACCAAGTTCGGTGTCATTGGCGTCGAACTCTGGGTCATGGGCGTGTGAGTGCATGTTCTCATGCTGTTTTTTTTTTTTTTTCGTTACTGGTTCGCACGGCGCTTGGTGTTGTTTTTCTTGGGTGATGGATGGATAGTTGTCTCTCCTTAAAGAAAAAGATGGATGTGTTGCACGACAGGTGGGAAATATCAAGGCTTGGGAGCCGCGCAACGACTTGTTGGGTACATACGGAGGGAGGCTTGGGCAACAAACAAAAAAGACACGGGGTGGATGAGTAGACATAATGATACCCGGAGCTGACACTCCCGACTCTTTCTGCTGATCTCGCGGTTGTCATGATGTGACATGGCTTTTGTTCTCACAAGTGTTCAAGACACGATGGGGAGTTATGCTTTAATATCGACCCGGTATCAACTTCGATTCCTAGTCATAAACTCCTGGATCCCGTCTAATACGCCCTGCGGCGTCGGTGACTCGGCGCACACGTCGGGCTCAAAGCCAAACGACTTGAGATGATCTCTTGTTGTAGGGCCAATCGTCGCGACAAATGTCTTGCCATCCCGCACACTCCCCTCGCGCACCTTGCCCGTCTCCGGGTCCAGCACTCCCATGACCCGGAGTAGGCTATCGCACCCCGTCGGCGAGAAGACCACCACCCACCGTGAGGGTCCATCGCGAGTCTCGGATAGCACGCGATCCAGATCGATAGGGAAGCTTTCCATGACGCCGGTGCGTAGACGACCGTCTCGTCGACTGCGATGCGCTCGCCGTCTGGGAGCCCGGGGTCTTGTAGTGTCTTGGGGATAATGTCCCGTCGAGTCTCACCGACGAGAAACAGCACCGGCGGCAACGACGGTCGTCCGGCGTACCATTCGCGGTAGTGAGAGAGGATATAAGGAGCGAGGGTCGCGCCGTTTCCCGTGTGGCTACCGAAAACACTTAGGGGAGGATCCTGCGGAACGGCGGCGAGGGCTCGGGTCGTCGCGGGGCCGACGCTGTACACGGGGATGTGCTGGAGGTGAGGCCACGATGTCGGGGGGTCATTCGTTATGTTGTCCTTCTCTGGAAATCAATCAGCTTGTGCGATTCTATCCGGTGGTGAAGCCAATTGACTCTTGTTCAACACGCACCATCCTTCCCGTCCTGTACCAGCTTCACAAACGCCTCGACCGCGCGCTGTGATGTAAAGATCAAGCCTCCATACTCATGATGCTCCTTATTTCCAATTCGTCCCTCGCGGAGCACCTCGGCAATCTTTTTCATGCCCTCATCTTGGAATTGGTGCAGCAGCACGGGGACAAACTGCGGCGCAAAGGAAGCTCCGACGGCATTCGTCTCGGAGAAGAGGTCCTCGTATGAATCGCCGGGGCTGGACCTCGTCTTGAGCAGGAGGACCGGCACCTTGTTGGGAGATGCCATGGCGATGTAAGGAACGGAAGAGGGAGTGTCAATGGCGAGGCTGAGGGATCGTGAAACGGAACTCGGGATGGGTGATCAGCAACTTTTTGGAGGGACGGGGAGGAGGGGCACAATGGAGGGAAAAGGTGGGCATGGCGTCACTGGCGGGCGTTTTTGATAGTGGATGCCGGGAGTGAGGACGGGCGCTAGTGATGAATTCGGTCTAGTGTCTCGCTGCTTCAACCGTTTGATGCAGAGATGGGATGAAAAGTTGAAAACGAGCATCACAAAACCTTTGATGCTTGTAAGATTTTACAATTATGTCATTATAGTTTGCTAGAACTTTAGAGTTGAATGTATCATCGCAGTGTACCGGGATAGGTAAGAAACGAATGATGATGTCCCCAACCCCTGCCGCAGGATTAGTATTATGGGAGCCAACATTCAAACCGACTTGACCATTCAACACACACTGATGACTGATGTATCATCACAAGGAAAATATAAGAGCATAAGTAACCGCTTTAGAAGGAGTTTGAGAAACCCTTAATATAAAGATGAGATTAACTTAGAAGAGACTCTACAAGAACCTACCTTTGCTTTAGATCGTCTTCTCCATCTTTATGATTACCGTTGTAGACAAGGGGCAAAGTGAATTGATGAGCATCCTCTAAGCATATCTCGGTAGGCACACAGTTTTGCGATACACTAAATGGCGAAGTTGGTATGTCAAATATCCGCTCTCATCGATAGCCTCCCGTTCAGTCACAAAGTAAAGCCGCCAGATATACTTCCAAACGCCCCAAGGAGAGAAGGATCCAGAATCATATCCTCAAAAGGGTCAAAATATCCCGGTGCTATCACTCCTGGCATCTGTTTGAAAAGGTCTACCCAAGAATTAGCATGCTAATCGGGCATGAAGGGGGACAACAGACGTACCATCCAGCGATGCTGTGGTAGGAGATTCCTCTAGCCTCAGCACGACCGAGATAGTCTTAACCGCCCTTTGCGCCTCTGTAGATTGACTGGCGGTCATTTCCCACAGGCTCCTCGCATTTTTCAATGCATCTAGAATATCATCTCGTCTGGACAGCGCGTTTTCTGTGGTGGAACCTTGTTCGTCGAACCTGCTGAGAGCAAAGCATAGCATCATGGTGGCCTGCAGGAATTCGTGGTTGAGCGATGTGGCCACCTTCCAGTGGATGCCATACATGAGGCCTCCAGGCTGGATCTCTTCGCTCATCCTTCGCTGGTGAGTACAGGATTGCCAGGGCAGCATCGATATACGCCTTGCTAGATTTGGTGTTTACTTCTCCAGAGGAGCCTTTCACAAAGACTCGCCGGTGTAGAAGATAGACAGCCTTGTTGATCAAAATATCCAAGACCATACGATACAGTATCGTAACTGGGTTATCAGTAATCGATGCCTCGAGCGGTTTGTGCTTTAACCATGCCGGTATGGAATCGACGGTCTCTTCCAGCTTGGTACTTAGCGCAGATATCGTGGCGGACAAGGGCGGTCCTGCTTCTGTTGCATCATATATCTCGGCGGCCAGCTTTATGATTCGATGTCTTTGGATTATGTATAGCAGCGAGCTGGGTTCAGTAAGTGGCCTCTCGGCTGGAGTTTCATCATGATCGAGGTTTATGTCGCCGTCGAACAAGTGTGCGGGAGGATGTGTATCACACTGGGAGTCCTTGATGATGCGCGGCAGTCCAATCTGTGTACTCGTGAAAAAATCCATATCGTAGAGCGTCATCCATATACGTCGTCTGAGCTCTGCCTGTAATGGTCGAATAGTTGACCAGTGAGCTGGGTCTCGGTGCAGTCCCATACGCATGGCAACTCGGATGACGACACCCATCAATACCCAATTGCCGACATATGTATCGACGTTGACATTATGATCAAGAGCGAAATGCAAGGTTAGCGTTTCTATCGTGTATCTGCTCGATCGCAGATAATCACCAGCAACCAAGCAGTGAATGGTGAGGGTCCGGTAAGTCTCCAACGTATCCTGTGATTCAGTCGTGGACAAGCCAGAGGCTCCGATGTCTTGTTGTTGTAGGAATACTGAGATGCCCATGATGCTAAACAACAGCCCTATCCACATGATCGGGGCGGCTGAGAGATTGTCCCAAAAGTTTGTGTACTGAACAGGGTAAGTTAGTATACTTCAGGGTATGGTACTCGACACTCACCTCGGCGAGGAATGTGTTTCGATGCAGAATGACTTATCGCGCTGGTAAATCAATGAACGCGCAGATATACATAGAAACTCACCCGGGGCAAAGTCAAACGTGTTGAAGAAGTGGGAAACGTGTCTATCAACCACCTTGCGGGGCGGCATCATGGCTGGAATCTGCTCTCTCGGGAGACAGGGGACACTGGTCAAGAGAGACATTCTCGTAGTCGGCAATCCCATATCAGCAGTAAGTAAAGTCGATTCTGGGCTCGTTGCACTGTCCGAGAAGTCGTCAGATAGCTCGTCTTTGAGTTGTCGAATCTACCAATAGCTATCAGTACCAAACCTCCTCATCGACACCGCTTCGTCGCAAAGTGCGCACACATCGTCTAAAATCGTAGCCCAGTGAGAACTACCAGTGTAAATAGCATTTCCGTCTTCAAGGCTTAATTTTCCGATACTTGTTTCTGCATGCTCATCGGAAGACGTTTCTTGTGTCCCGGCGTCATTAAGAGCGTGTGGCACTGGAACACCGGCCAAGGGTGCTTGTGAACTCTGCGCCGCCATCTCAGTAACGAGACTTTCGATGCGAGCAACCCTTTGACAAGCATTTCGGCTCCGTCCGTGGGGCCTACAGTCAATGGCATCTTTGCGTTCTTGTTCTGAAGAGCTATAAATGCATTCCACACCACGCCGTAGGCATGCGCTACAGGGAGACTGTATGTTGCATCGAAGTCTATAACATAAGACTGGTCCGCCATGGAAGGGGGTTTCAACTTACTTGCGGCCGCGGCAGAAGTTACAGCTTAGTATAGGCTTATCTCTTCTCCTACTTTGGTACGCCGATTGGGACATCGTCGCTGTGATAGTGTTTGTTGTCGGGTCTAAGTCAGGGATGCATGCAGGGGAAGAGACGGAGGGTGAGTGGGTCCAGTCGCCGGACGGCCACGGCAGAGAGTCCCGAGACGGACGGTCATCGTGTAAGCTCATTGGTCAATGATGTTATAGCCAAACCATTGCGATGACTGTCCGCGATAGAATCATGACTTAAATGCCCGCCCATGAACATTTAGAAACCAAGTTAGTGTTCCCATATCAAGTTTATACCTACGAATTCAACTACCTTTGTCCTTCATCGTGTTGCCCCAAAATGATGCCAACTGAGAAAGTTGATGTGGTCAACCCTTCGGGTGTCAGGCTTGTGCTACTCATGACATCCGTCTTCATCGGCATGTTTCTAGTAGCGCTGGTACGTCAACTATAACGAAGCTCATTTGCATGAACATCTATCCACTAACCTACTTACAGGACAAACTTATCATCTCAACTGTCATCCCAGCCATCACCGACGAGTTCCACTCTGCCAACGACATTGGCTGGTATGGCACGGCCTATCTCCTCAACAACTGCGCCTTCTTGCTGGTGCTTGGCAAGATGTATACCTTTCTGGACGTCAAGACCACTTTCATGTCAGCCGCCGTGCTGTTCGAAGTGGGCTCCGCCATCTGCGGCGCGGCACCCAACTCGATCGCCTTCATCATCGGCAGGGCCATTGCGGGCCTAGGCGCCGGGGGTATCCAGTCCGGGGTTGTAGGTTTTCACCCTTCTCGCTTATCATGCTTACTTACTTACATATCATCGACTCGCTAGCTTGTCATAATCGTCTACGCCGTCCCACTCCAGAAACGGCCCATGTATCAAGGCCTCTTTGGAGCCGTGTATGGAATCTCCTCCATAATAGGCCCACTGGTCGGTGGTGCTTTCGCCACAAATGTCACTTGGAGATGGTGTTTCTATATCAACCTTCCCCTGGGAGGCGTGGTGCTAGTATGTGTCTTCTTTCTACTTCATATCCCTGACCGTTCTACCACGGCAGACACCTTGCGCCAAAAGCTACAACAGCTCAACATCGAGGGACTATTGGCCCTTCTTCCTGGATTTATTTGCTTATGTCTGGCGTTACAATTGGGAGGTTTCACACTGAGTGTAAGTTCAAGTCCAAAGTCGAGCCAGCCAAGCTGACTATTGATACCAGTGGAGCAACGGCAAGATCATCGCGTTGCTTGTCGTTTCTTTTACCTTGTTGATCGCATTTGTCTTGATCCAAATATGGAAACCATCACAGGCAACGGTGCCACCACACATATTCATCCAGCGAAGCATCGCCGGTGGGTTCTGGGTGAGCTGCTGCGTCGGAGCACACCAGGCACTGCTCATTTATCTCCTACCCATCTGGTTCCAGGCAATCAAAGGTGATTCGGCCGTCGAAAGCGGCATCCACCTCTTGGCCATGGTGCTCTCGCTTGTTGTCGCGTCGATCCTCACGGGAGTGTTGACCACCCGTCTCGGATACTACATGCCATTCTTGATCCTGGGTATCTGCATCGCCGCTATCGGTGCCGGGGTTCTTACTTGTCTTCATGTCAACGCATCTGCGGGCCAATGGATCGGATACCAGGTTTTGTACGGCTTCGGTCTAGGCGCTTGTTTTCAGGCGCCTAACATGGCTGCGCAGACGGTGCTACCTCGGAATGAGGTCTCCATCGGGGCTTCACTCATGATTTTTGCCCAGACCCTCTTTGGCGCCATATTCGTCTCTGTCGGTCAGAACGTTCTCAATGGCGAGCTAGCTAAGCGCCTTGCCGAATTCTCGAGTATCACTCCGCAGCAGATTGAATCTGCCGGTGTGACGGGTCTCTTTAAGATGATTCCAGAGAAATATAATGCGGCAGCTCTACAGGCCTACAATAACTCGCTAAGTGTCTGTTTCCGGGTGGCGCTTATTATGGCTTGTCTTGCTATTCTTGGCGGCACTGTTATGGAATGGCGTAGCGTCAAGAAAGAAGTGAAGGAAGAGATTCATGATGGTGTCGAAATGAGGGACTGTTGAAGCACAAACTGCCGGGTAGTTGAGATATCTCGGATAGGTTTTGTATATAAATACGGAGGAACGTGATGGTTTTTGTTTCTTGGGTGTGAGAATATCTTGTATTATTAGACAATACTTTTAGGTAGATCCAGTACAAATTTATAAATTACTATCCCAACATTTACCTTTCTCTTCAAGGGCCATATTGGAGTGAGATTCAATATCAACGAAAAGGGTCGTCCTGCAATAAACAATAGACATCTTACAATACATAATTTTATGCTAATGCCTATCCACATGTCACCCCACGTTCAAAATCGGCAGGCGGGAGCACCCTATTTCTTATCGATAAAGGTCTTGGCGATGGAGCTATCGCAATTGACGTCTTCTGATGGCCTATTTTCGTTCCTGGACCGGCTTCTCGGGAGGGCTGACAAATTGGGCGTCACACCACGACAAGGTCAGGACCCGCGGGCTTTAAGCTCTTTTGCTTTTAAGTCCCTCTTTTTCTCTTTGCTTCTGTGGTTTATCTGTTTGCTGTGCCTGTCCTGTGCGAGCGGCTATCGATACGTCCCCTACCTCTGATTCGCACCCAAGCTCCGGCCTTCGGTCCCTTTAATCTTGTTGCACCACTCGCCACACCCGGCCACATCTCGCGACAGGAACTCCGTGGCGCCATGGCAGAAGAGCCTAGAGATACTCGGGACGACAAGTCCTCGGCGGTTACGTCCGCTGCTGCCCCTGGCGCGCTGGCCCCTGCGCAGGGAGGCTCTGCTGAGCCGCCCAAGAGGATCCCCAAGGGAGTGGTCCTGGGCCCGGATGGCAAACCGTGAGTCAACGACGCCCGCTATATCCCCGGCATCGCGAGCTTCGGTCTCATGTCATATCTTTGTGTCTTTGGAATCGATCTATTCGCTAACCGTGCTATCTCTCTCACCCCATGTAGGTGTCGGAATTGCACATCTTTCGCCGCGTGGGCCGCCCAGACAAAGGACACTCTCAAGCACGACGCTGCACGGACACAGGCGGCGACACAAGGGCCTCCGGCCGACTGCCCTCCGGACGTTGAGACTCTTGGCCGGAGCACGTGGACTCTGCTGCACTCGATCGCGGCCCAGTACCCGGAGCAGCCGTCCAGGGGCCAGCAGTCGGACCTCCTCAGCTTCGTGGGCCTGTTCTCTAAGCTGTACCCGTGCTGGGTGTGCGCCGAAGACTTTCAGGGCTATCTACATCGCGACGCGCCCAAGGTTGGTAGCAGGGACGAGTTTGGCAAGTGGTTGTGCGGCGCACACAATGAAGTGAACCGCAAGCTTGGCAAGGCCGAGTTTGACTGCTCCAAGTGGGAAGAGAGATGGCGAACTGGCTGGAAAGACGGCCGCTGCGATTGAGCTGAGACTACGAAAACTTCGGAGCTCGACCCGAGAGAAGCTCGGACAGTGTGAGCTGAGGCTACAAGGCTGGATCGCCGGCCGGGCCGGTGGATTTCAGGGTCCAGGACAGTGATGTGATTTTTTTTGAGGAGCCTCGGTGTGCGGTGTACGATATTGGTCTGAGATCAAGGGAAGGGTGTACCTTTGGGGATGTACACCGGTTGATTTATGATGACTCCCACGGAGAAGACGTGGCCGAAGGTGGATACAGCCAATGCCTTGAGAAAAAGAGTGGGATGTTCTAGAGAGAAGGATAAAAGAGGCCAGCATCGGGAAATCAGGACATGCATGGCCGATGTTGACATTTGACGACATGAAGGGACAAAGATGGTTGCACAGCAGGGGCGTCGAATGGAATGGATAGAATCTCTTCTCACGATATGTATGATATCAAGATACAAAACAGCTCCCTTGTATAATACACAATGTACATGCCGATGAACGTACCTATAGAAAGGATTCTCGGACAGAACTTCTAGAAGGGAACTAGAACAAGGTATATATCTAAGCATGTATCGAGGTCCTGTCTTCTAGACCGTAGCAGGAGGTCTCCCTCGTTCGCCGCACCTAAAAGGAACCGTATCAAATCTCCGTGTTGTTCGGCTCGCAGCTCCGGTGGAAGCATGGACGAGACGAGACACACCCAGCCCTGCCAGACCGTAGCGAAGAACCAGAAAGAAACGTCTTTCTTTTTTCTCAAAGAATCGTGTGCCCCCTACCCGCCTGCCCGTGTGTCTATCCCTGCTCCATTCGGTGTTCCCCCTTTGGCCGGTGACGAGGCCACCCGCGATAAGGATGATCTGACAAGGCCTTGGTAGAACACACGGCACCGTCTACTGAACTACCGGGCCGCCTTACTGCTGTATCCAAGCCCACCCCTTGTACAACGAGCGGGCGCTGCAGCTTTCAATCTCTGGTTACCTTACCCTGCAAACCGGTCCCCATCTCGCAGTCCATCCATGCCCGTCAGTCTCTTCTTGTCCTCGAGCCCTCTCAATCCCTGCCATGACGGGTTTCTGTAACGCGATGTCTGGTAGACCCTCGTAACCTCATACCGACGGCAAGAAGCGGCAAGGAGAGGAAAGAAGAGGTTTTGAGAGTTGAGAGGTTGACCTTGTTTCTTTTTTTTTAATTGCTTTCGCAGTTCAATGTCCGTTTCTTCAGGAAAATATCCCACCACCAAAGGGCCTTTTACGGATGCGATATCCCTGCCTCAGCCCGCAAGCCCCCTCTCTTTTTTGCTACGTAGCTGCGAATAAGTGCTCTCTCTGTGGATTTTTTCCCTTTCGCATATACTATGTATGCTGTGTTGTCGTCTCTTGTCCCAGCGATGTTCGGAACGACATGCCGCCACCATCTCTTGAGTCAATGCTCACGGGAAGGGTGAATGCTACGCTCCCATGCAAGATGTGCCCTGCTGCTCACTGCCGGGAGCTGAGCAAGGCCATTGTCATCGCATCGTATTCTACCCGTAAGCCAACTAGACCGCAGATGACGGTCTCGCCATGGTCGTCATAATTTGTTGGCCAAGAGCGCACTTGGACCCCCGTTCCCCCCAATTGCCGCATCTTGCTTGGTTGGGCCGCCTCAACTGCTTCTGGCTTCTGCTGCAGCATCTTTTGTTCTGTTCCGTGCCGGCAAAAACACACGCCATGGGTTCGTAAATATCCATCCAGTGAGACCCATCGCCGTCCCGTCGGATATAATCATTTATGGCATGGTCCCGGCCCGCGCTCGGCCACACAGAGAACGTGGTCCGGCCTAGCCGAGAGAAGTCGACAGCATCAAGGATCTCAATCGGAGGCTGCCCTGTATACCGCAAGATGGGATCGTGGCTGGTTTGCTTCTTGTTTGCTTGAAGTCTGGCCCCTTGTTCCTTGTCTTGTCTTGTCCTGCCCTGTCCGGCATCCCACCTCACCCATGGATGTTGATGCTGCCACCATCTATTCTCGAGAGAGCTCGTGCCGTGTAACTTGCGACACCTACAAACGTGCCATGGGCATTTCTGGTCTAGAGTACCTGCATCGAAAAAAAGAATTGGAGACCTGAGCTGTCTCGATCCCCCCCTAGGTACGGCCCTAGTCTAGTCTGCCCGATTGAGGGACCCGTCAAGGGAAAGCTTGCATCATATGATTCCTGTCCTCTAAAAAAAATAGAGGGAGGAAAAAAAATGAGAGGCGTAAGTGGCATTACATCACCATGGCTGAAACGCTCACCACTGGCTCCGAGGGGTCTCTCTCACCTCGCTCTTTCGGGTGCCCGCGCCCGGGAGCGAGCGATGGAGCGATCACTCGAGAACAGCGGTAAATGTCATGTCGGACCCGACCTGCCCTAGGTATCCCTCATTCATGCCGTTGTATCCCCTGGCTCCGATTGCGCTCATATCATGATGGTCTTATTTTTGGCAGCCAAATCAGATTCAAGGATTGAATGCGTATACGCCCGCTCGAGGTGTGGATGGATTGGATGGGATGTCCTCACTCTAACAATCTATCGTACTGTAGGTAGTTGTTGGCGGCTGCTTTCGTCTCCAAGAGTATAAACATGCCTCGCCTCCCCTCCTCCCGGATCCAGCTTCTTTCCCATCTCCATTCTTATCAACCTGCATTCCATCCATCACATTGTCTTGGTTTCAATCACCCAGACACACCCACATCTTCCCTATAAAGCTTGGCTAGCTTCACCTACCTACCCCTCCAAGCTTATCCAGCTATCGCCCCCATCATCAATCCCATCAGATCTTCAACCACCATCCAATCCACCCCATCATGAGTGAAGATCAGGTCCAGGGCCTCAAGCAGCCCGTCGACGTCGCCGAGTACCTCTTCAAGCGACTCCACGAGGTCGGCGTCCGCTCCGTTCATGGTGTTCCAGGCGATTACAACCTGGTTGCCCTCGACTATCTCCCCGATTGTGGTCTCAAGTGGGTCGGCAGCGTCAACGAGCTCAATGCTGGTTAGTTCTCATCATGACTTCATCTCGACCCCTCCTCAGTCACTGACATGTCTCTCCAGCCTATGCCGCCGATGGCTATGCCCGAGTCTCCAAGATTGCCGCTCTCATCACCACCTTTGGTGTTGGTGAGCTTTCTGCCATCAATGGTCTCGCCGGTTCCTTCTCCGAGCACATCCCCGTCGTCCACATCGTTGGCTGCCCTTCCACCATCTCCCAGCGCGATCAGATGCTTCTCCACCACACTCTCGGCAATGGCGATTTCGACGTCTTCGCCAACATGAGCTCTCAGATCTCCTGCAACATGGCCAAGCTCACTAAGCCTTCCGAGATTGCTCAGCAGATTGATAACGCTCTCCGCGCTTGCTGGCTCCAGTCCCGCCCCGTCTACATCATGCTCCCCACCGATATGGTTCAGGAAAAGGTTGAGGGTGCTCGTCTCGAGACCCCCATCGACATGGCAGAGCCTGAGAATGACCCCGAGAGTGAGGACTTTGTCGTCGAAGAGGTCCTCAAGGCCATGTACGCCGCTACCCGCCCTGTCATCCTGGTCGATGCCTGCGCCATCCGACATCGTGTCGTCGAGGAGGTGCATCAGCTCATCGACAAGCTCGAGCTCCCCGTCTTTGTCACCCCCATGGGTAAGGGCGCTGTAAACGAAGACCACCCCAACTATGGTGGTGTCTTTGCTGGTGAGGGATCTCATCCCCCCAGAGTCAAGCAGATCGTCGAGGATTCCGATCTGCTCATCACCGTTGGTGCTCTCAAGAGTGACTTCAACACTACCGGTTTCTCCTACAGAACCTCCCAGCTCAACTCTGTCGACTTCCACAGCACCCACTGCAAGATCCGATATTCCACCTACCCTGGTGTTGCCATGAGAGGTGTCCTGCGCAAGGTCATTGACAAGGTTGACCCTGCTTCCATGCCTGCCCCTTCCATCCCTGAGGTCGTCAACGAGGTCGAGGAGAACTTTGACAGCTCTGAGACCATCACCCAGGCTTGGTTCTGGCCTCGCATTGGCGAGTTCCTCATCCCCAAGGATATCATCGTGACCGAGACCGGAACTTCCAACTTCGGTATCTGGGATACTCGATTCCCTCCTAATGTCACTGCTCTCAGCCAGGTTCTCTGGGGCAGCATCGGCTGGTCCGTTGGTGCTTGCCAGGGTGCTGCACTTGCAGCCAAGGATCTTGGAAACGGCCGACGAACAATTCTCTTTGTCGGTGATGGATCCTTCCAGCTGACTGCTCAGGAACTGAGCACCATGATCCGACATGGCCTCAAGCCCACAATGTAAGTTGCCGCCCCACTTCCTCTCATCAAGTATTGAAACTCGATGCTGACTTTCCCAATAGCTTCGTCATCTGCAACGATGGTTTCACGATTGAGCGTTTCATCCACGGCATGAATGCCGAGTACAACGACATCAACGAGTGGAAGTACAAGGAGTTGGTTAGAGTGTTTGGCGGCGAGAAGACCTGCAAGACATTCACAATCAAGACCAAGAACGAGCTCAACGACCTCCTGGTCGACGAGGAGTTCAAGGCCGCCGAGTGCCTCCAGTTCGTCGAGCTCTACATGCCTCGGGAAGATGCTCCCCGTGCCCTGATCATGACGGCAGAGGCCAGCGCCAAGAACAACGCGAAGAAATAAACGTGGCGGATAGACTGGTTTCTTAAAAATGTTCCTGGAGAACAAACAGGTTGGAGGGAGACAGACAGTGCCCGGTCACTTGGTCAGGCCCTGATCTGGTTAATGGTAATGGCTGATTGGTGGGGTGCGCATTATAGAATGGCGGTTTGCTGAGCAGGTCTTTGCCTGAAATTGTAAAAGCGAGTATGATTATGAGAATTGATCCATTTTCAGTTTTTAAGTGTTGATGATCGAGTTGTAAGATGAGCTGAGCTGAAAGGTCGTGTGATGAGGAGAGCTGAGGTGGTAGGACGCGATACACGTGATGCGCTGGCCAGTCGCGTTGAAAATCTCCATGTATCCACGTACCTTCCACCTTACTAACACCAAAGCTTGCTTCAACATCCTCACTCCAACACAACTCAACCAGTTTCAAGGCCAATTGCTTTACTGTTATCTAATTCCATTGCACAACATTATGAGTGACGGAGCAAACAAGCGGAAGGGAGGTCCTGGGGGGAGCGGCCCGGCCAACAAGAAGAGCAAGGTAGGCCAGATGAACCAGTCCATCCCACCATCAAACCCCTTTCTCCTGCTCCCAGGATTCAAATCCTGTGCATATTACGAATCATTTGTCAGGATATTACAAGTGCTGATCGTTTTCAAAGGGAGGCAGCGCTGGCAAGTGGCAGACGCCACACCAAAAGGCCAAACAAACTGAAAAGGTGGAGTTGGGAAGAACTTTGGAGATCAACGATGCCGGGATCTGGGTTACTTACGCCAGGGGCATGAAAGGCAAAGCTGTGCGGGAATTCAGGGCCCTTTGTGATGAGGTATGTGACTCATGCTCGTGCATGTTCCATGTCTATCATGGCCCGGCGCACTCAACTGACTTGGGCTACTGTAGTATGGAGAATCACTGTTTGGAATAAAGCCTCCGGCTGAAGATGGTGAGGGCGAGGAGGAAGACGAGGAGCCCGAGGACATTGAAGCTTCGATCCAACAGGAATTGGCCGGCATGAGTGCCAAGAAGCCCAAGACGAAGCAGTTCTTTACGCCCATATCAACTAACCTTGATTGCGTGTTCTTCATGAAGCTCCAGAAGCCCGCCGAGCCTCTCGAGATGGTCAAGCGGATTTGCCAGGATGCCAAAGATTGCCCGGACCCAAGACAACGCAAAGTCAAGTACATCAACCGCCTCACGCCCGTCTTTGATACAGACAGGGCAACGGACAAAGGCATTGAGCGCGTGGCGCGGACGGTGATGGCTCCATTCTTTGAACTCAAGAGCGAGTCAGGAGAGGACACAACCGAGAAGGCGGCCGCTTCGCAGGTTGATGGTGAGGGGCCTGCATCCTGCACGGTAAGAAACAGTCATGATTCGCGGGAATGCTTTGCGTGAAGCTGATCAGGTCCTGTCTCCAGTACGCCATCAGACATACCATCCGGAACCACACCGCTTTCAAATCAAGCGTCGTCATCAAGATGATTGCGGATATGGTCAGCCCAAAGCACAAGGTCAACCTGACCAGCCCGGACAAGGTGGTATTGGTCGAGATTTTCCAGGTAAGCGGCCCTCGCGTATTGGACCTATGGCGACATCAAGAAAGCTGACTAGCGTTGAGACGTTCTGCGGAGTCTCGGTTGTCGATGGTAAGCAGTGGGAGGATCTCAGACGTTACAATATAAACGAACTGTACAAGTTGATCCCTCAGAAGGAGGAAGAGGAGCCCGCAGGAGCCAAAGAAGCCGCCCCCGCCCAGTCGACATAGACTCCGGGTCGCTCTCGTCGAGCCCAGTTAGCATGTAACTCTACGAACCGAGTGCGAGCAACATGCAAGATGAGTCGAGCCCTTTAATTACGGCAACACAACAAGAACCGACCGGGCGTAGCGGTCAGACGGGGTTGACATTGACCCATCAGGTATTCCATGGCTGTCCACAATGGCATCCCAAAAAGCCATGCTGGCCCGGCCGCGCTTCTGCATGAGTTCGTTGGGGGTCACGACAGCCTCCAACAGGGAACACCGGTGCCCCCGACGACAGGGTTCCGTTCCCGAGGGAAATAAAGGTCATACGCTGTCACACAAAGGATCGGTACCGGTTGGCTCTCTGGGGCGGGAACGGACATTGGTGAATAGATTGGCAGGCTATTGCCGCCAGAGTTTGTCAAAAGACACAACAGAAGAGACAATATGTTTTTCAGCACTCAATATCGGCGTTCACCAATCTGCAGAATATGAGCTTTATGGGGACACGCCCCTAGCTCTATGCGGCTCGGGTGAAGGCTTGACCGAGATGCAGCTTCAAGAATAAGGAGCTTGGCCACATTGACTTTTCGAATACTCCCGGCTCGGTTACTGAAGAGTGGGACAAGGGATGTGTCACTGAGGCCGGAACCAAAAACTTGAGATGACTCTGGTGGAAAGGAATGAGGGTGGAGGGGATGAGTTGAATGCATCCAACAGAAGAATCGGATCCAGAAAGGCTGTTATACGTGCATTGCATTCAACACACGACGCAACATGTGAGACTCGGCAGCTAAAACCCGGAGCAATTCCGTGCGGCCCGCATACGGGACGGGTTGATGTTGTTCGGGCCCGAAGACACGGGGGGCTTGAGGCTTGAGGCTTGAGGCCCTGACTTGCCAGGTTGGTTGGACTTGGACGATACCATTCAGAGAGACCTTTTGGATCAAGCTTGACTTGAAGCGGTAGCCATATCCGCCGTGGCTGGGGCCAACGATTGGAGACCAGGGGCTGCTCCACGTCTGACTGCAAGAAAGACCTTGCGGTGACGAAAGAGGCGACGTTTCTGAAATCCTCCAGGATTGGAAAGACGAGAGAAACAAGACAAAGTCCCGAGGAGAAGGCGAAAGAAGAAGAGAAAAAAAAGCCACCAGAAACACACACGAGCGAGGTTGCTGGGATGCAAGGGTTCGCGGAATGCTCACTCAAGTCAGCTCTCGCTTGCGGCAACCAATCATAAATTTCCCGACTCGCTTCTCGATGCACGCCAGAGGCCATCCGTCCCCATGTGGGATGGTCCATCCCGTCAGGCATCCAGCTTTCTTTTCTCCAGTTGCAGGGGGCAAGGGTTGCGCTGCAGCAGATCAGGAGCGTTTTGGTTATGGCGCATGAGGCGATGTGACGCTTCTCGAATACCCTTCTATTTGGCTCTCCCGTTTCTCTAGAAGGGGTCTCTTTCTTGAATGTTTTGATGAAAGGGCTTCTTCAATTTGACGTCGGGCTGAGCCAGACCAGAATGGGAATTGGCCCTCACGGGGGAGGTCGGATCAGTTCCCGGTCCGTGACCCTGTTGTCGATCACGCCTAAAGAGACTACGTAACCAAGCTGTGGTTCGTTCGTTTGTTGTTGGTTGACGAAGCGAAAGCGAAGCGATAGGTTCTGCAACAAACAGAAGACGGATACAGAGCCGCTCGGTTGGGTTCAAGGCTGAAGGGGAGGGGGCGTGAGGTCCCGTCCGTCGTCTATCCTTCCTGTCAGATCAGGCCAGGCCAGTCAAGACAATTTCTGTATCTGCATCTGCATTTGCATCTGGTACAGTACTGTACTCGCGGTTCGCCCGTTGTATGCTGTGCCTCCAGGCCTTCTTCTTCGGTCGTGTTCCGCTTCCTCCTCTCTCCCTCCGACCCCCATGGAGAGGAGGCGTTCCTGGGAACCTCTTTTTTTCCCCAATATTTTTTTTCTCAATAACAACTCTGGCTAGCCCGGTTCAGGTTCTAGCCCGTTTCCCCCTTGAGTCGACCCTTTGTAAACGCCTCGCCTCGGCTTGACCGTTCCGAGGATAGCAGGCGATTCGTCCTGTCTGTCTTTCTTTGGACCGGGCCCCTACAGGTCATCATCATCTCTCGTGCGCCTCTGCCAACCAGACTACCCGCCGCTATATCGTCGTCTATTGACGCCCCCCCTGGAGACAGCGACCGGTGAGCTCAGCCATGCATTCTGGGCCCCAGATTTTTTTAATAGATGGGATGCTTTTACTACACTACTTCTCCGTTCCTGAACAGGCACGCCGTCACGTTCTACTGTACAGTAGTTGGCGCTCGCCTATATCGACCATTTGCATGTCCCGTTGCGCCCCCCCGCCAGCCCAGCCCAGTCCTCGGTTCTCCATTCCGCCCTTCTTGGTCGGTCTGTCTGCTGGACTGGCCAGACCAGACCAACCCAACACAGCCAGCCAGCCCAGCCAGCCCTGTCATGGCTTCGAGGGCTCATGCGTCGTCTCGCTTCTGTCTCGCCCGTCATGGGCGAGTTTCCTTTCTCTTACCGGCGGTGACATTCATTGCCCCTTGTCCCCGTGATAACTTTGCCTTCCCCTCCCCCGTAAAGCAAATCCTCATTTCGTTGTTGGCTCCAAACACTCAAACTGCACCTATATACCCACCCGTCTACTTGCAGTACCTACACCTACACCTACACCCACCGATATGCGTGTTGCCCCATCTCGACAACTTCTCCTCGTCTAGCCTTGACCCTATCTACGCACGAGGCGTTCCCAAGAACCGAAGCCAACTTGCATCGCGGGAGCTAACACGTCGTTCAATCGACCCACCGCCTCGCATCTTGGAGTGTGTGGGCGGCATTGTCGTCATATCCCTTTCCGCGTCCCTGCTGTATCTCATTTTCGCTCACTCCCGGGTTCTCATGGGTGACTAGTACTTATCCCTCTATTTATCACCACTCTTTTTTCCCTGGTCTCCTTCCTCTTGGGTCGTAATCGAATACTTGGCGCAGCAAAAGACAAGGGCTCTTGCAAGCGTTCGAGACCCCCCAACACCACCACGGCCACTTCTACTCGACCAGAACACACCTCTTTTTTGTCTCATCCCAGTGTTGCAAGCCTATCCTTGTCAGGCATGTACCGAAGACATAGTCCATCCTCGAATCTCCCCACGGCAGGCTGTTGAAATCGGTCAAGGGGCCAAAGCATCCATTCCCGCAGGGCAACCCCATCTCTCACTCGCAGCAGCTGGCGTTTGAGTAGCCCTCAGCCATTTCCCCATTAATATCACTAATCATACCCAAACCACCTCTTTCTTATATATCCTCTTTCCCCATGACTCGACCGTCGTACCAATGCACCGTTCGGGACGACGGCAGTCTAACCCCCTCGTCCCAGTGCGTTGCGCAAACCTGCAACCTTGTGCGCGACAATATCCCCCGTTCGGCCCGAGACTTCTTTTCTGTTGATTCCTCTACCGCTTCTTCCTCTGCTCCCAAATCCATGGCGGCAGCTCCGCCCGAGAGGTCAGTCCTCTCGCTCCTCAACGGCATCAGCCCTCGCCTGTCGGTCCAAGAGCTGGAGGTTGTCCCCTCGGCTCGACTCCAACGCCTGTACAATGTCAAGGTCACCGAGGGGCCTAGTCTCTTGTTGGCTCTACCTCCCCCTACTGTCATGCGACTACTACGTTCGGAAAAGTCCTCTATCGGTTCTGAGGCTGCCGTGTTAAAGTGGCTATCTGCTGTCGCAAGGGAGAAGAAGACAAGTCCAGCATCAGGGTCTAAGGAGACATCAGGAAGGACCATGGGGGACTCATCAAACAGTGAACGGGCGACCCATTCTCTCTCTGGATATCTACCAATACTTGTCCGGCACGAATCAATAGGTGGCGGTCTGGCAGTCGAGTACAACCTCAGTCGACCATCACGAGGTGTAGCAGTGTCTGCCCTCTCAAATCCTCTAACTCACCGCGAACGGAGGGTGGTGGACTTTCAAGTTGGTCAACTACTCCGCCGGATATCAACACAGGTCTCACCAACAAGGAGATTTGGCATCGCCGCCGATGTGTTGTTGGTCCCGCCTTCGGTCGTTCACAACCCTGCGAGACGCCTTGAGGGCGGGTTACACGAGTCGAGGGGTGCTGAATCCTGGAGGGTGGCATTTCACAACCTGATGGAGGCTATCCTGCGGGACGGGGAGGACTTGACTATCATGCTCAATTATAGCACTATCCGACGACACTTTTATCGTTTCGAACACCTACTTGACGCAGTGACGGAACCGAGGCTGGTTGTACTGGATGCTGGAGAGGATTCGAATACGTTGGTAATACGGCCGGGTGACGGAGTCAACGGGAGTCAAGGAAAAATAATATCTGTACGGAAAACTTCAGGAAGTCCGGAACGGGGAGAAAGACGATCAGAAGACGACAGTGCCGTTGAATCGGATGATGATGAAGACGACAGGGAGTATACTATCAGCAAGGGGCAGATCGAGGTGACGGGCCTACGACAATGGAGCAATTGCATATTTGGAGACCCTCTTCTCGCCTCAGTATTCGGCAAACGACCACGACCTTCGCAGGACTTTTGGCGTGGATTCGATAAACCACTCCCACGAGACGAAAGGGAACTGACCCTCATTGAGGATACACCTAACGCCCATATCCGCCTCCTACTATACGAGTGCTACCACGCCGTCGTCTCTCTCGTGGGCGAGTTCTACCGGCCGCAAAACGACGGCGGGAAGCGTGAGCTAGCTGCGCGAAAACACCTGGGCGGCGTGTTGGCCCGCCTGGAGGAGCTGGACGATTCAGGGGGTCAGCGGCGCAGGCGCATGAGCGGCGAGATGTCGCCGGCCAAGAGGCCGCGGTCTGGCGAGGAAGAAGATGATAGTGATGACTAACGCTGGTTCGTCTTGAAGGGGATTGGAAATATTGAGGCGTTTTGTGATGGGTTGGGAAATACATATACGACAGATTCTGGGTCATGATGCAGCGATTTCAGGTAGAACTCTTGCCTCAGGGCGGAGTAGCCAGTATAGAAGACTAAAACAAGTCAAATTCACTTTTTAATATCGTACCCTCACGCCTTTCCTTTTCCCTTGATTGTTCGACTCCTGGCATCTTTCTCCGTGTCTTGGCCATTCTCGTCATCTTCATCTCGCGGGAGCTGGATGCCCATCAACCCCAGAAGATTACCCGTCGGACCAGCCATACCAGCCTGGCTCTTGAAGCTCTCGAGCAGATTCTTTGCCAGGTTGTAGTCGATGTCAACGTCCTCTTCGCTATCCTCGTTCTCCTCAGCCACATCTGGCAAGGGGGTCGATCGACTGCTCTCACCAGCCTTTGGGCTCTTGTCCTTCAGCCGAGGGCGCTTCTCCTTGGCCGGGTCAAGTTTCAAGGCGCCATGATGGTTAAGCTCGGTTTCAAACTCTGTCGTGAGTTTTCGAATCTCTTCGTCTTCTGCCTCGTCTTCGCCAGAGCTCTTAGGTGCGGGCTTGGGGGATTCCTTCTTGCCTGGGGTTGGGGTTGAAGATGGCAAACCCATCATCTCCCTCATCATCCGGGCAAACTCCTCCTCATCGAAGCTGACCTCTTTGTCCTCGGCATCACTGTCTTCATCCGAGAACTCATCGTCTTCATCGTCGTCAAAGTCCATCTCATCGAGTTCCGCACCTTCCATCCCCGCCGAGTCATCATTAAGGAATGCCTCGAAGCGAGAGACGATCTTCCGTAGGTCAGACTGCGTGTTTGCATCGCCAAAGCCCGATTTTTCGCCTGTCTTAGCTGCTCCTCGCTTTCCATCGAGCTCCTTTTCGAAATCTTCGTAGTTAATGTCCATCCAAGCTTCGCTGTCATCGCGAGTGGCGTCCCCCCAGGACTTGATATCTTGATCTGTGGGCAGAACATCGTCACCGTCCTCTTCGAGATCTTCGAGGACGATTGCCATTTCTCTCACGACCCTACTCTTGCTCTTTTCCGCCTTGACGGCCAGCATTTCGAATCCACATGTGAGCTTCATTCCGATATCAAGTCTGGCCGTGAGTTTGTCCGTCTCGCCTGAAGGGGCCTCCTTCTGGGCTTTCTGGATAAGATCTTGCCATGTCGGTGGCGCATCGAAGCGCTGGGAGCGCAGTTGTGCAAAGAGCACTTTGCTAAACCGCCCCGAGACAGTTACAAGATCTTGAGGCGGGAATATGGGTAGTTCAGTTGGTGAGATGACACGCTTGAGTGCGATGGGATCCCGCAGGTAAAAGGCCTCCACGGCAGGGGCCACGGACTTTGGAAGTGAGTGTAGAACGTATGCCAGCTTCCTCGGTATTGTTACAAGGGAGTGATGAACCGATTCGGCGATCTGCGCTGGATATTTCTCTAACCTGTAGAAAGCCTCAGCCTCGACGAATGCTGAGTGAACGAGAGCATCTGGTTTCGTCTTGAGAGCTTCAACCGCATCAGTAAGTGTGAGGTTTCGAGGCTTGAGGTTTTTTTCATCCTTCACCGGGATGATCAACAACTTCCCGTCGTGAATCCATGTTCGATTGTTGTCGATCTCTGGATTGAGCCACCTGGGCAACACATTGGCTGCTTCGACGAGAAGGAACTCGCCGTCTGTGTCAAAGACTCTAATCCAAAGTTTTGGGTGAGATTTTGTGAGCTCTCTCAGGATGTAGACAATGAGCCACTCGTCTTCGACGGCGTCACCGTAGTCTGTGATGCCATGAAGATACACCAGTCCTAGCAGGAATTAGCTAGTCTATCCAGTAACTTCAGATATGACGCGGGTCCTTGCCTTGCTCATTCTTGAGGGTAAGGTTAAACTCATCCTTTTGCCAAATGTAGTCCCCTGTGAGTGAGGTGGCGAGGTCTATGGCTGACTTCCTCACAGCTTCGATCTGGGAGAGCTGTCTCCGAGCCTCAAGTTGAGGATCCAACACAAAGAGGAGGTACTCCACACAGTTGTCGGGAAGTTGATTACTGAGTCCCGCCTGATTTGCCTCATCAGAGGCAGTTCCTCCCTCAAAGACCGCCGTTTTCGAAGACATATCGAGCCAAACTTGAAATGTCAAGATTACGCAGACTTCAAGCTCGTAACTACAGGGCAAGGTATGCTTCTTGAGAGAGCTTGCTGCGTCACTCAGCTACAAGCCCGCTAGTCCTAATTAGGAACAAAGAAAAGAAAGACCCCACCTTCACGACACGTCCAGGTTCAACGCGTAGAGTGTCACTCCTCTCCCCAGATTCTGGAAGGTACCTCCTTCTTTGCTCATTAACCTCTGGAAAGTGGACAACGACTCCCCCCATTAATAGTCAATCAAGGTTGCGCATGCACACAAACGATATTTTTCTCATACAAAGTCCTTCAGCTGGCGATCAATCGAATTCATTAATCTCCCTGCGCCCCGGGATTCGCAAGGCCGTGCGCATCGCATCGCATCGCAGCCATGGCACCCACCAAACGACCGCGGTTCGTTGCCGAGCAGGATGAGGACGATATCGTCGACGTCCGGCAGGCGCGCTCACATCTCCGACCAGAGGAAGCCGTAAGATTTCATCACACACATCTAGTACATCCATCTGACCAGGACTGCTGCACAGAGGAAGCGCGCACGAGTTTCCCTTGACGACCGAAGAACAGAACAACCCCCCAGCTAGACGATGTATCGAGCTCTGAAAGCGACGAGGACGAGACCCGAAGACTTCCAGACTCCCCACCACAGACTCAGTATGAACTCATGCGAGATGCCGGTTTCAGGCATCTGCAGCACACCGATTGGGATGATCAGCAGGCGACACAGAAGCTGGCAAAGCGAGGCACCACACTCGGCAACAACAGGGTATCTGAGAGTGGAATCGTCGAGAGCATCACTTGCTACAACTTCATGTGCCACGAGAGATTGCACGTCGAGCTTGGACCGCTCATTAACTTCATTGTCGGCGAGAACGGCAGCGGGAAGAGTGCTGTCCTCACTGCCCTGACGCTGTGCCTCGGTGGCAAGGCCAGTGATACCAATCGAGGAGGCAGCCTAAAGTCATTCGTGAAGGAGGGCAGGGAACAAGGTAGCTTGGTTGTCAAGATCAAGAATGCAGGATCGGACGCCTATCAACCCGACATCTATGGCGAGAGCATCATCGTCGAGCGTCACTTTTCGAAAGCCGGTAGTAGTGGATTCAAGATCAAGAGCGCCACTGGCCGGATCATCTCTACCAAAAAGCAAGAAGTCGAGGAGATCTCCGAATGGTACGCGCTACAAATCGGCAACCCTCTGACAGTCCTATCCCAAGACAACGCACGGCAGTTTCTCAACGCGGCATCTCCAGCCCAAAAATACAAGTATTTCGTCTCCGGCGTTCAACTGGAACAGCTGGATAACGACTACAAGATGTCACAGGATACCCTCGACAAGACTTTGATTCTCAGAGAGGATCTGACTTCCAAGATTGGCTATGTCAAGAAAGAGATGGAGGAGGCCGAGCGACTTGCCGAAACCGCCCGAAAGAACGAAAGCCTACGTGAGAAAGGACGACACTACAGAAACCAGCTCGTCTGGTCTCAAGTTGTGGAGCAGGAGAGATTACTTGAGGATCGTGAAGCCGAGATCATAAAACGAGATGAAGAAATCGAGGAGGCCAAGAAGTACTGTGACGAGATGACTACGGCCCTCGAAACGGTGGACGAGAAACTCGAAAGAGTCAAGCAGGCTAAGGAGGTGCTTGAGCAAGACCGAGACACCTTTGAAGGACGAATCGCCAGGGCTGAGGCTGCATTCCAACAAGCCTCGAAGGACGAGTCCGAGCTGCTTCGAGAGGAGCGTGATGCTCATCAACGCCTCAAAACGGTCAACGAAGACATCAAGGCCGTCAACCGAAAGATAGTGGAGGAGGAACGTCGTCTGGGCCAATCAACAGGGACGGCTCGTGCGCAGAAGGATACTGAGCTTGCGAACGAGACAAAGAAGGAGAAGCTTGTCAAGGAACGCTTGGAGGAGGCCCACCAGAAGCTGCCTGACCTCCAAAACCAGCTCACCGAAATCGAAAACGGCCTGAAGAAGCTGGCGCACACCAAGGACCTAAAACGAAAAGAGATTGTTTCAGTTGAGCACCAGGTCCGAGAACTCAAGACGACATCCGGCGGGCGGTATGGTGGCTACGATAGGGACATGACCAACCTCGTCAAAGCGATCGAGAAGGAGAGTGGCTTCGAGCAGAAGCCTATTGGACCTATTGGTGCCCACATCCGATTGTCCAAGCCAGAATGGTCTGGCATCCTCGAGAGAACTTTGGGAGATGGCCTTAATGCATTTGTTGTCAGGAGCAAGCCCGACCAGACAAGACTATCTGGTATGATGCGTCGACTGGGGATGAGAAAGCAGCCCCCAATCTGGATCGCATATGGAGGCAGGATTGACACAAGCAGTCAGGAGCCAGACTCCCAGTTCGATACCATCCTGAGAGTGCTCCAGTTTGAGGATGACATTATCAGATCGCAACTCATTATCAACAACCAGATCGAGAAGATTATTCTTGTCCAGGAGCGCGTGGAGGCCGAAAGAGTCATGGTTGACAATGCCCCCCCTCGTAACGTGGCTGCTTGTATCTGCTTCCACGACGGAAGAGGCAAGCGAGGATGGGGACTGAGAATGACGAACCGAAACGGCTCTATCGGCACGAGTCCAATCCAGCCAAGTAACGCGCGTCCCAGGATGCAGTCAGACTCGGCTCGACAGGTTGAAATGCAACAGGAGAATCTGAAGCAGCTAGGCCTGGAACTTGCTGAGATTAATCGCGAGGATCGCCAGACCCAACAGGCGGTTCAACGATGCAAGAACGACCTCAAAACTCAACGGGATGAAATCCGGCAGCTCGAGAACGATCTCCGCTACACACAGGCTGCCATTGAACGCATTTCTATGGAGCTTGATGCGTTTGAGGGTGTTGATGATCGACTAAACGTCCTCCGTGCCGAGCTTGATAAGAAAACCACGGAAAAGGATGAAATCGGAAACCAGTATGGTACCATGAGACTGGCAAGAAGTGATCTGAACGCGAAGAAAGAAAAGGCCAGATTGAAGCTTGAAGAGGAGAAGAATGAGCAAGAGGATTTCCAGAGCCGAGTCAACAAAGCTCAGGAAAAGATCAACTCGGCCGAGGGCATGAGGCGTGTAGCCGTTGCGAACAAGAACGACGCCTTTGAGCGAGTCGACATTGCAAAGAACGAGCGACGGCGTGCCGAGGAGAAGCGAGACGCGAAGGCCGAAGAAGTTGCAGACTTTACTCGGCAGGCTTCCGGGATAGCAGAGCGTGTACACATCCCTGACGGTGAGACACACAACAGTATCGAGGTCAAGTATAAAAAGGTCCGCGAGCAGCTCAAGGAGCGCGAGAAGCGTCTTGGAGCAACAGACGCCGAGATCTACGAGCGTGCTGCGGAAGCTCGCACACGATATGAAGATGTCATGAGGCAGACCCGGGACGTGGACGACACCATCTCATCCCTCAAGCGAGCCATCGAGCACCGACTCCATCTCTGGCGCCAGTTCCAGCGCCAGATCAGTGCTCGCATTCGCATTCAGTTCAACTATCTCCTCAGTGAGCGAGGCTTCCGTGGCAAGATCGACCTGGATCACCGGGCGCGCAAAGTCCTTATCCAGGTTGAGCCTGATGAGACACGAAAGAGCTCCGCTGGAAGAAACACAAAGACTCTGTCCGGTGGCGAAAAGTCCTTTTCGTCCATCTGTATGCTTCTCTCGGTGTGGGAGGCCATTGGTTCCCCGATTCGCTGCCTGGATGAGTTTGACGTCTTCATGGATAACGTGAACCGTGCCATTAGCACAAACATGCTGGTAAGTGGGCATATGCAGAGAACGTATGGAGAAGACTATGGTGGCTAATCTGGTTGTTATTCAGGTGGATGCCGCTCGTCGCTCAGTCTCACGACAGTATATCCTCATTACGCCTAATGCCATCGAGGGCCGAGCTCGCTTAGACAAGGATGTCAAAATCATTCGGTATGTCACCCCTTTCTATAGACAAGACATGTGCTAATGATATTTCCCCAATAGACTGACAGATCCTCGCCAACGAACACTTGACGAGTATGCATAGAACATCTAACGAGGGGTGTTTTGGGAGTTAGGGGTCATTTCGAGGCGCTTACAAGGGGCATTAAAATGGACGGCTCAGGCAATGGGATGTTTTATAGTGATACCAGACGCAGGCGGGATGGGTGCTGCAAGGGTTGGACTTGATACCATAGTGGGTTCACGTCAAGACTTCAATGTTTGATGATGAATGCGGTTGTACATGGCTCATACACTATCATACAGGCGATTTTACGGTTTTCTCTCTTTTTACACAATGGACAAACCCGAGTTGATCCTAGATGCGGACTCCCTTGCTCCTTAGCACGTTGACGCCCGCGTTGAAAGTGAAGCCAGCCCACTGGCCAAAGGACCCGACGAGGCTGCCGAGTGACTTGACCTCGCCTAGCCTTCGTTGGAGGAATTGTCTCGTCTCGATGAAGTCGGGGGATCGATCGTTGGTCATGAACAGCTCGCTCGTGCTGTAAATCATGGAGAGGCTCGCGCGCTTCGAGTACCATGAGGGGTCGACGGCCTTGTCGCCAGATAGGAACCAGATCTCGTCCGAGAGCTTGGCGAGCTCCTTGAGGGAGGCGGGAACGTAGCTTGGCTGAGCCATGATAGCCAGGGCCTGCGAGACAGTTGTGAGTATATATGTCATGTATAATTGTATGGTGTATATTTCCAGATCAACCTACCTCTTGCCAACGATCCAACACCTCCTTGTTACCCATGAGTCGCTCCCATGTCAAAGCCTCCACCCTCGTAGCAATTCCAGATTGGTCGTTCTCGGGGAAAAGCTCTTTGCTGCGGGCTGCTAGAGCTTCGCGCTGTGTAGCAAGGTGATATCGGATCAGGCCAAAGGCACCGTCGGGGATGACACTGGCGCTAATGTCGAGATAACCTGCCTCTCGAGCGCCGAGCCCAAGGGTCTTTTGGGAGAAGCCATGCTCAGGAATGTGCTTGTACGCAGCAGATAGAATGGCCTTTTCAGCATCGCCAAAAGTACTGGGAGGCGGCGGGTGGTCGTATGAGTGGAACGGTCGCTGGGCGAGGCGCTGAGGCAGTCTCGAGGCACGCAGGACCGAGGTCCTGGGGACAATTCGAGCGGAAGCCGACATGGTGGCTACGATCAGAGTCTATTACGGACACGGATCAACGGCTCCGAGGGTTCAATGGCGGCGCGGAGAGGGATCGGACGAGGTTCGGCGAGGCTGTGGATCGTCCGTTTTGGAGATTCTGCGAGTTTGATGCTGCGATTGTCTCGATGCGGTTTTCTCCAATAGCAGCGGCGGAAGGCTCGGGGTGGGGCGAGGCCGAGGAGCTCGGGCCAGACCCGGCTCTGCGGTGCTTCCATTCTCGGGGTCCGCATTTACTTCCCGGACTCCGTAGGTACCTGGCCAATGTACCTCACTTCAGACCCGGCGGCCGATTCCAGGCACCGCATACAGTGCGCGTCTCGCTCCATCAAGCTTAGCTAGCACATGGTCTGTTGAGCGATGGATGAAAAGCCCCTCTGCTCAACATTTGCATGATCCAGGCCTGCTTGCTCCAAGAATCGCATGATGAGTCGAGGACTGGGAATCATCGCGCTAACAGATAACTCCCCGATGACTGCTGACGTCCTCTTACTCAACAAAGACCGTGGCCCACGGATTGCGCTCTAATAAATCGACGGCGCCCGCAGGCGTCATGGTGATGGCGGGGTCCATGTTGGTGTCGTGCTTACGGCCAAACTGTTGCCTTTCCATTCTCGCATCCCCAATGGTCGAGGAACCGTATGTACGGAGCCGGGCTCTGTCTGGTCTGGTCTGATATTCTTGTACGCGGAACACCATCGAGGAACTCGTGTCCTCGGGCCGTGTCTTGCTGATATGCGAATGTGCAGTGCATGTACCAGGGCCGTGGTCGATGAACCATGCCAGTCACGCCCACGGACCTGCGAAACTCTCTGACCTGCCCATCCTGCTCCTCCAGACGAAGGTCGCGGCATGACTATAAGTAGTTGCTCCACATCAACTGCTGCCAAAGGTCTGAGCGTCGTTAGACACATCGTCTAGGATCCGCCGGCAACCTTGATGATCGGACTTGATTGAAGCGGGAGATGCAAAAATCACTGTGCTATCACCACAGTTGACAGAAATATTGACACAGCCTCATTGCAAGAAACCCGATAAGCTGGGCTAGTGTTTATATCGCCTAGTTCTGGTGCGTAGTTAATATCTGCGATTCTCAAGGTCTGGTGCCATTTGTTAGTGGGATTTCGCGGGGCCAAGACCCAAGATCGAGAACCTTGATTGTCAAACGATATCTCGAGTCCGGACATTGATCCGTGGTCCGGCCCAGTACGGAGCAGGCTTTGGAACCAGCGATTGTCCCCCCCAGCAGAACCAGTTTCTGGCGTGCTAGCTGCAGTGCGTGGTACCTTGCAATTCCGGTGCGCTCTGTTCCGGTAATGGAGGCCGCATCGACGTGCATCCGTACTGTGAAGTCCCCCAGGCGTAGCCAGCAAAATTTGCCTTGCAAGGAGCAGCCTGTCTTGAAACCTGTCAATCCTCTTCCCCTCAACCTGCAGTGGCTTGAGCGTAGTCTATCTGCCCCTCAATATCAAATCTTGTACAGGAACATGTTGACAGGTTCTCGTCCGCCATGCCATGTTTCCTACCTGCACCCCGTCCATACCTGGCCTAGAGCCTGTGATGAGACATGGGAACCTGTTCCGTGATCCGTTAAAGAGGGGTTAGACATGACCAAGCGACGGGCTATTGGTTGGCTTCTTCCGCAATGTCGAGCGATGGCTGTCGTGTAACGACGAGGTCTTTGTAACGGATTCAAGGTGAAGGGAACACAGGCCAATCATGCTTCTTGAATGGGAGCCTTTCAGCTGTGCAGGCCGTGTCCTATTCGAGGCAAACGCAGACACAGTTTTGAAAATGCTTGGTGGACTGTCCGGCCAGGCTCTTCCCTGGCCATGGTCTCTTCTCCCCTGCAGTGTTCCAGTGCGGGCTTGATGCCAGTGATACCGAGGAAGCATGGGACATGGGATACATGGGGGTGAGTGCCTGGCAGGGATCCACCAAGTTAGCTGCCACCGCGGTAAATTCGGGTCGGGGAGATGGATGGCAGAGGCTGAGTGCCAAAGAGACGATCTTTACTTGGTATTGTCGTCTGCAACGCGCCCGGTAAACGCATGGCTGGATTGACAATGCCATGCGAGCAGCTGGGCGATCCAAAAGTGCCGTCTTGTGTGTGTGTGTGTGCGAGTGTGTGTACACAGACCTGCCATGGGATGCAGAGGGTGGGTTGCAAAGGAAACATGCCAATGTACGAGGTGCGGGATGTGGATTCGAGCTGCAGATCCGGAGAGAATCAGAGTCGTCCAAGTTGAGGCGCCTCGACTCTTTGTTCCTGGCGCTTGTCAATGCTTGTCTGTGCTGGGCTGTCACCGTTGCAGGATATGAGCCACTGCCACCGAGGTAATCGCCTCTAATTGCCATCGGATAGCCATATGAAGCAAAGGCTTGCCGGATGATGAAACCTAGATGTAGTGTCAACCATAGACACTGAACTCGATGAGTTCAATGGCTTTGACTCTGGTACGTAGCACAAACATGTGTGTGAACCCTGAGCAGATGCGGACAAGGGGGTTTGCCTGCACTAATATCTGCCCGCTTTGAGCGCCTTGCAGTCCTGGTCCACCGGGAAAGCCAAGGTCCATTCCCTGGCTGGCGCAGTTGGTGTTGACGGTGTCCCGCGATCCAAGAGACAACCAACTGCCGTGTTCGTTCGGACGACATAGGCTTGTATTTCCTGAAGAAGACGCTGAAGTAGATGAAGGGATGCCAGTGGGAGAACATGTTCATGTCAAAGGAATATGTCCCAAGAAGGAAATAGAGGCCTTCCTCTTCCTTGGCTGGGGGGGAGTGAGCAAGTTACCCGTCAAGCTTATTGTGTGTAAGCGTTGAAGGACTACTTAGTCGCCAGCCTCACCTCAGCGGGCTTGCCTGGAATCATCACGGCTGGTCCATGTCATTTGAGGTCGAGCCCAAGCGAAGAATTGTGCAGAGTGATATTCAATGGATGGATGATGGGATGGGGATACGAAAGCAGGGCTGTTGGATGAGACTCAAGAAGAAGCCAGCAGCCCTAGTGCAAGGCAAGTAACCAGGGTATGCGCCTTCCTTGCTTCTCGAGTGGAAGTCTCAGTCCGATGGGACTCAGCCCGAGGCCGAAACGTTGTTGTAACGGAACTGTCAACCTTGATATTAGATACTAGAGTGAGATCTGTCAGTTAGAGCACATGGCAATGATGTTTCCGCGTCCATGTCCGCAGACTCACGATCCAATACCGGTCATGGTGGTACATCCGAGATACATGGATATGAGTGTCTGAGTGCTAATAATGTCCGGTTTATCATGCTCATGCCCGGTAAGCTCACAGTGGATCCATCGCGTCCTTCCCCCTGGCTCTATCCCTGCGCCGCTTTCCCATTCGCCGCCTGGTTTCTTCCCATCTCATCAACGCGTTCTTTTCTTTTTTACGACCGCACCGCAGAGCCTGGGAAGTCAGCACCAAGCACACGGCCACCAGAGCCACGTTCGCCATCCCTCCACCGTCTTCGCCGTCCGTCTTACCGTTCCTCTCACATCCCATCCATCTATCGCTCGCTCCAGCTGTCTGGATCTCGCCGACCCCCAAAAGGACACTGTACCAACGCCCCAGAGGTTGCGGGAGCCCGACAAAAAACCGACCCCATACCATCCATCCATCCCATCCCCAGCGAGCCACCCGCCCGCGTGTTGCACGCCCAGCCCAGGTTTTTCAGCCAGCCAGCCAGCCTGGTCCCAAGCAAGCCCACGCGTGTGCCGTGAATCACTCGGTGCTGCAGGTTGCTGCTTGCGTTTTATGCGACTGCTGCTGCTGCTGCCATCCTTTGGTTGACCGTGGACCCGTGGCTTGTTTTTGGTCTCGCCCGAGTTTTCCTGCCCCCATAGCTACCTAACTACCTGCCCGTCCGTCCCTCGCTGTCCTTACCACGACGTGGACACTGTCGACCCTCCGTCTCCGCTTACCTCCGCCGCAACCTACCTCTCTCAGAACCGGTCGCGCCCGTCGTTCGTCACCCGAACTCGTACCCGTCACTCACCCATAACGCGACAAGGAGACCACCCACCCCCAACCAAGTAGGAGGTTTCTGTCCTGTACGTCTGGACGTACACACACGCACGCACGCACGCACGCAATAGAACACACAGTCACAATGGGTATGTTCGTTGGCCTTTTCTTGATCCCCCCCTTCTGCCTGCCTGCCTGCCTTGCCTGCCTGCCTTGCCTGCCTTTCCATCCATCCCGGCTCGCGACGCTGCTGCCACAAACGCGCGTCTGTCTGCGCCTGTCTAGCAACGTGTGTCGTCGTCGACGGCTTGATGCGCATCTGCACTTCTCCTCGGCCACGGCATCTCGAGGCTGGGCGGCTTGAGCCTGCTGCGGTCGCCTTGCCTCAGCCTATCTCCCGAGCCTGAATTGAGCCCAATTCACCCCATGCCTGAGCTTCCTTACTCCCAAGCCTGTACACGACAGAGCTTGCGCCTGACTTCGGGCCTGGCTGGTTGCTGCTGTGCTGTGTCTGGTCTGTCTTGCTACTTGCTATATCTGCGCCTGCACCCGCACTCCTCGGAGTGTCTTCATCAATCAATGTGATACCACCTCTTGCTTGATGCAGCCTCGGAGCGTCCCCATTCCACTCCGACAAGCTCTTCGTGCCGCCTCTTCTTTTTCGCGTCGCCTTTCCTCATCCACTGCATTATCAAACCCCCCCTTACGTGCATCACTCCGCCAAGGTCCACACCACGCTGCCACCACCCCTCCACTACAGCCCGAGTGCTCTGCCTTCTTCGACCAAGCTACCCTCACTCCCTGTATTTCAACCACTCTTTCCTCTTCTTCGCCCTTTTCGCCGTTTGCGCGTCTTTCACAGAGGTTTTATCCTGTCCTCGGTTTCTTCAATTCTAACGCTCACCTTTCAACAGCTGACACAGGAGATACCTACCGGCCCGTGAGTAAACCTACTATTCCTTACGCTTCCCTTTCGCTACCTCATCTTCCCGCTCTGCACCTGTCTCTTCCCGCTGGAGCTGCGCGCAAACGCTGCCAGTCTTCCCGTTGCCGAGCAAGTGCGGTCCCCCGCGCGATTGCACCACGGCCTTTCGCTGCTGCTTCTGGTCTGGGGCTGCCTGGGCTGGGCTCCCCGCTTCGCACAGGAACCCAGCTCTCTGCCCTCGATAGCTGAGGCAAGCTCTCTCGGTAGGCTCCGCTCATCCGAGATCGGCCTTCGCGCGACGCGCTTCTCTTTCTTCTGCTGTCATTATTGCGTGCGCAAATCATTTCGTCTGCAAGAGTCCTGCTGTCGCTGTTGTTCTTTCCCCCCGCGTTCGCAGATGGTGATTCACAGACGTTTTGCGCGCGCAGCCTTGTTTTACCCGAGACAACCATACCCCTCTTCTTTCAATGCTCCAATACAACCAACCTGCCTCCACGCAATCCAGCTTTGGCATGGAATCGCCTCATCTTGTCCCTGCTCCTACTGACACACATCAGCGCGAGAGGTCACGATCTCCTCGCAGACGTTCCAGAAGCCCCGAACGGACACATCGACGCCGCTCCTACTCCCCCCGCAGCCGATCAGCAAGCCGGGACGATTATCGACGAAACCGTGATCGCTCGCCCATGACTAGCACAGGCGCCCCAGGCGGAGGACCAAGTGCAGGATACAGTGGACAGGCTCCCCATCGATCTTACGAGGAACGAGCCGCAGCTCGAGAACAAATGATGAACAACATTCGCGAATCCTCCCAGCAGGACCGCCGAGTCTACGTCGGCAACCTTTCGTACGATGTCAAGTGGCACCATCTGAAGGACTTCATGAGACAGGGTGAGGCTTTCAATGCCGCGGATCGCCGGTGGAAAACGTGGGACTGACGAGATGGTAATCTAGCTGGAGAGGTGCTCTTTGCCGACGTGCTATTGCTTCCAAACGGAATGTCGAAGGTGGGCTTCATCGCGTAGTCTTTTTTGGTTGGCTTTCCTTTGTGGTTTTCTCCCTCTTAGCCTTTGTGGATGGTTGGGTTGACGGGTTGGGACGCTGTCCTGGGTTGATTGTAGGGATGCGGGTAAGTCTCACTGTTCCCCGGCGGCTCCGGACTGTGCTAACAATTGGCAGAATTGTGGAATATGCTACACGGGAGCAAGCCCAACAGGCTGTTGCCCAACTGAGCAACCAGAACCTCATGGGTCGCCTAGTCTACGTGCGTGAAGTAAGTATCGACACTCTCGATGCGAAGATGACATGAAGCTGACATGGAGACTCAAGGACCGTGAGGCTGAGCCTCGGTTTATCGGAGCAACTGCCGGCAACCGCGGCGGCTTCGGCGGTGGCATGCCCGGCGGCGGCGGCGGCGGATTCAACCCCGGATACGGCGGCGGTGCGCCTGGCGGCGGTGGTCGTCAGATCTACGTGGCCAACGTTTGTTCCTCCCCAATTCTAGCGCGGCTCGTGAATGATTGTTGACTCCATCTAGCTTCCCTTCAATGTAGGCTGGCAAGATCTCAAGGACCTCTTCCGACAAGCTGGTATGTATCCTGTTGCTTCCACATTTGAGTCCATTGCGTCCTGGGCTCAGAGTCTAACCTTGGTCTAGCTCGAAATGGTGCCGTGATTCGCGCCGATGTCCACATCGGACCTGACGGCCGTCCCAAGGGATCTGGCATTGTTGTTTTCGAGAGCCCCGACGATGCCCGCAACGCCATCCAGCAATTCAATGGCTACGATTGGCAGGGCCGAGTCCTTGAGGTTCGCGAGGACCGATATGCCGGCAGCGGTCCTGGCATGGGCTTCGGCGGCCGCGGCGGTTATGGCGGAATGCGAGGTGGATTCGGCGGAGGCTTTGGTGGTCGTGGAGGATTTGGCGGCGGCCGTGGAGGCTTCGGAGGCGGTTTCGGTGGCCGAGGTGGCTTCGGCGGCGGCGCAGGCGGTCCTGGCTTTGAGCCCCCTGCCAGCTCCGTCCCTCCTAACCCCTTCACTGACTTCGCTACTACTGGTACTGAACGCAGCGAGACCATCTATGTCCGCAACGTAAGGCTGCCATCTGATCATCACATGATTTAGTCACATCGCTAACTGGGCATAGCTACCCTGGTCGACCAGCAACGACGATTTGGTTGAGCTCTTCACCACCATCGGCAAGGTGGAGCAGGCCGAGATCCAGTATGAGCCCAGTGGACGCTCCCGCGGCACTGGCGTTGTCCGCTTCGACACTGCCGAGACAGCCGAGACGGCCATCGCCAAGTTCCAGGGCTACCAGTATGGTGGCCGTCCCCTCAACTTGAGCTTTGTCAAGTACCTAAACCAGGGCGGCAACGATGTCATGGACACGGACCCGCATGGAGGCTTGACCCAGGATCAGATCATGTAAGAGGGCGGTGGTGCATGTCCACCGGAACTGGGCGTCGGGCGGCTATGGCGCTCCCAAGCGATGACGGTTCAACTTTTTCTTTTCCGGCAGAGGTGACAATCGTCTTCCTTTGCTTCGTTGCTTCTCTACTGGAATCGTTCTTTCTTTTGGTCCCATTTCTTTTCTCACGCTGGCAACAAAAGTTGGAGGTTCTCGACGCCAGGGTCTTTGCGTACGGATACGCGGTCGAACTCTACCTCGAGGATGGATCGACGCTTTTAATATGTTGAGGGGCAACTGGCGAGGAGGTTTAAGGGATTCACTCACTGAACAGCACGATCGATTTGACCCCTCTTCGAAACGTTGACGACGGCGCCAGCGGCATCCAGGAAGCAGGTGGTTCTGTTCGTTCATTGAGTGAATCGAAGGGGCGACACCTCGGGGCGGAGCCCTCACAGATGGTCCTACCCTACCTAGAATGTAACTCGAGTAACTATCTGATGGTATTCAAGAATGATGGCAGGTGGTTTTGGTGAAAGGGGAGAGCGTAGGATATGTGCGGACGTGCGTAGCATCTCAGGGCGCATGGCAGTTTGTCGGGCCGGGTGAGCGATTCTAGTGAAGGTTGTGCATGTCCATCATGACTGGACGATGATTGCCGGCGTTGAGGAGTAATCTGGCCTTGTCTTTGTGCACTATAAGTAACGAGGACGAGGAGGACGACTGGTGAAGGTCATGGCCTCGGCGTTGATAGTAATGACGACGGTGAACATTTTCATCTTTTGATTGGGAGTTTGATGCTCCAGGTAGCGTGCTATGAAGTGCTTAGGGCCATGCACAAGAAGGTAGATAGTGTGATGCGAGGAGTGCTTTACACCGTGTGCCTGATGTGAGATTGCGCAAGTGTGCCTTTCTGCCTCTGATGACCTTGTAAAGGGTGATGATTCCTGATCGGGTGAGAGGAGGATGCCATAGAAGCTTACTTGTTCTCAGAACCGAACTCAATCCCCCAATTCGCTGTCAAGCATATGCCGCTGAAAGCTGATGTCTTGATGACATGGCCATTGGAACTGCATCTGAGATGAGAGGTAGCCACTCGTCGGGCGTCAACGAGAAGAACATCTGGGAGCTATGAGCACTCCCGTCATCAGACAGGACACTTTGGGAAACGAGGAAGGGAGATCGACAAGTGAATCAGCCAAGATAGACGTGGAGGAACATGACGACTCCAGCGAACGGTTCAGAAGAGGCCGAAGAGGTTCGGAGCAGAGCCCAAGCTCAACGACCAAGTATGAACCGCTTGGTAAGCGGTAATGAGTGTTTGTTTCGCACGGCAACTCTGTCTGGCATATCTACCGTGGAGAGCCCCTCGAGTACCAAGCCGGATGCAAGAGTTGCCGTCCCCCTCATGGCCGTCGATCGACATCTGCCAAGAACTTTGGCTTGCCCGATTTCATTCCTCCACTTGGGGAAGACCAGAAACAAACTTGCCGACTAATAAGGTAATCCCACACGTCCTTGTTTGACAGCGGGCCACGCGGCACCAAGGGAAAACGTCCAATGGCGAACTGCCGTGGTTTCGATCAAGACCTAATTAAGCTTCGAAATAAGCTTGTCTTAAGGTGGCTGTCCCGCCTCGGGACCTCGCACATCCGCTGCGTCCCCTTACCTACGCCAAGACAAGGATCGGCTTGTAAATGTTTTGGTGCTCTCCTCTGCCTCGTACCCAAGAGCCAGTCTTGCGGAAGTATGCGCCGCCCTGCAAGGGCGTTGGCTGGGCTGACGGAGGTGGTTGATGCCAAGATTAGCCTTGTCTTTTTCCACGTCAAGGGCCGTATCCCTCTCGGCATCAAACATTCTTCTTCTTCCGTGACAACATTGAGGAGAAAGAAGCAGGATCCTCGGGATATGGACGCTAGCGGTGGCTGTGGGCATCTGTTAGCTCCAATACCAAGGCGCTTGTGAAAGTCAGGGAGGTGCCCGTGATGGTGTTTCTGGTGAGTGTCTCTCTTCTGCAAAGGGGCGGTATAGCGATACCGTTTCCGACGATAGAATGAATACCTGCAGTGAAAGAGATGGTAGCGCGGCTTGTGTAGGTGGATTATCGGTCTTGGCGTTGCTTGCAGTTCGGAATCTCTTCCTCTGGCTCTGTATGGTTGTTGCTAGTTGGAGATGTGGATTGAAGGCTTACTTTTGGGGTTCAGCATAGTCCTGGACTAAGATTGCGATGACGTTTGTTGAACTGTTACTTTGATGCCGTTCGTATACTTCAAAGGCGTTGTGAGTGCCTATATAAGAGGTGTGAACTGGCTTCAATTGCTCTCATCCTCATCAAGCATCAGCTCTCAGACCAATATCACTACAACAACACAACCTCATACACACTCTTCTACTCAAGCCAATCACTCCCCCAAGACAAGATGAAGTTCTCCCTTTTCACCGTCGCCCTCGCCACTCTGGCGGCCGCCTCGCCCATGCCGGAGAATGAGCAGCACGAGAAGCGAATCCTCGGCCTCTTCAAGCCCAAGCCAGCTGTCCCATTCACCTTCACCTCAACCTGGGAGGTCAAGGCCACCCCTGGAGAGGTCGTTAACAGCGAGAACGAATTCACTGGCGGCCTGGACAACAGCTGGGGTCTCTTTAAGTTTGGCATCAACTCGCAGGAGGACATCATCTGCTACAACATCACCATCTACGGATTCCGCGGAGAGTATCAGTCTCCTGCCAACACTGCCACCCACATTCACGAGGCCGCCAGGGGCAAGTCAGGACCTCCTCGGTAAGTCTAGACGGCAACCTCACAAAATTGAGAGAAACTAACATATTGTGCGTTCTAGCATTGCCTTCCCCAACCCCGTCGGTGACGGAAGCTGCCGTACCTCGATCGGCTGCCTCCAGGGCCCGTTCCGCACAGGAGTCATCCAGAACGGCAAGGATACTGGTGAGGGTTTCACGCTCAAGCAAATTGAGAAGAACCCCGCCATGTTCTTTGCCGACACGCACTCCAGCCTTGCTGTCCCTGGAGCTTTCCGAGGACAGCTCAACACTGGCCGCCGCTCCTAGAGCCCTCTGCTCTCTGGCACGCACTTGTAATTTCTAATGAGGGAATGGGGTCGAAGATGTCTTGTTTTGTTGTGCTGCCGTAGCCTTTAGCTGTTGTACTATCTTAATTCATTTCAACGTTTGGCACGCATCTTGTTCCAGAGTGCTTAACCCAACATGGTCGCGGACAACTGCTGAGTGACGCTAACTGGGTACCGATATCATGCTTCTTCTTGGTCAAGGGTTTCAGCTTGGTCATCGGCAACCAAGGGAGATGGTCGGCAGTTTTGTCTCTTGCAGTGGGAAGCATTAGTGGTAAAGTAATTCAGTATGCGTTTGAGACGCTTGCTCCGCGATCCATCTCTGGAAAGCCCACCGTGTGTTCATGATGTTGCTGTGCCTCTGGAGGGCTGACCTCGCCCTCCAAGGAGGTTAATTCACTCATGCATTGTCGAGGTCTGTATGTGAAGTGATTTGGTGATTGACTGGGTATCGCACATGATTTCATTAGGCCATGGCATAACATTTAACCCTTCTCTTAATCCCATGATTTCTCGTTTCGAAAACCTCAAGTTTAAGCCGCAGCCTTCTTCTTCTTTGCCTTTGCCTTCTTCTTGCTCCGGTCCCTGGGCTTCAGGGCTGTCATGCCTGCCTTGCACACGTCGGCGTATCGCACGTAAAAGGCCTCTAGGTCCTCGGGGTTCACGACAGTCGTGAGCTTGGTCTTCTTGGCGCGCTCCTTCTTCCCCTTGGCGTTGGTTGCCCGGATGATGAGAGGGAGAGGCTTGCCGGGGTGAAGGTCTGGTGAGGGCTCCTCCTCCGATGGAGCGGGGATGTCTTGACCGTAGGTCACTGGCCAAAGGTTTAGCAGGCATATCTGGAGTTCATCTTTGTAAACCACTTACGGCGTTTCTGACTCAAGACGATGGTACCATGATCACTTCCCTTGCGGTGATCAAAAAGCTCAGCCAACTTGGCGAAGAACTGTCATGTGTTGTCAGAACCAAGTCCTCTTTGGAGGAGTGCGCAGCTACCCTGAGCGGGTCAGCGACTACGGGGAAGAATATCATACCTCATCATGGCTAATGCGAGGTTCGGCCATGGTGAAGACAAGTAAGCCGTGGCCAACAAATGATAGTGAAGGGTGAATGTTGAACGACGTTGATGAGTTTCGGGCTTTTGCCCCACCATACGCTCTGAGGACTTCCCACGCAGTGGGTGGTACCAATGTGTGGTGCACTGTGTCAAGGAGAAAGAGTATGGCAAATAGGCACCGCGACAGCCCAAACATGGTACGTGAGACCCACCAATTCCTTCTCATCGGTATTACTTCGGCAAAGACCTTTTGCTTCTCATAGACGCCTTTCTCATGTGATGTTATCGTGTTACCAAACTGGAAGCTTAGATATAGTTTGTAGCTGTGTCACTGCTGTGATATTTTTCTATTGTTCGGTTCTAAGAATCCTCATAATGGAGTCTTTTAACCAAGCATCCTCAAGGAGAGAAGGACTCATAGATCCAGCCAGTATGAACTAGATAATAACTGTCCTTTCCTTAGGATAGTTGTGAGATTATGATATTAAGATGAGTATAAATAAAAGAGATATAAAATAATACTTGCATTAACGCATCTATTTTATTAGTTTAGCAATTTTGATATTAAATTTCTGATTATAGTACTATTTGTGAAGAGTTAGACTTCTTGTGCTGTTACGCTGTCTCTTTTATTCCTTGGCCCGCCTGACAATATTAGTGTTCAAGTTAGTGCCGCGCGCCCCACCTCATGCATTGAGTGGGGCCGCTTTCTGAGCTCCCTTGGTGCTTCTCAACTTTATTTTTTTTTTACAGAGAGAAAAAAGCTGCACTTCTGTTAGCATCATGACAACTTTCTCCATGCTCCTACCTTCCTTCTCCCAGCACTATCATAGAACGTTTATCTAGCCTCCTTCTCGTATTGACTCGTAATCATCGCCGCACTTTCTCCGCCCTCCTCTCATTCTTCTCTTCGCATCATCATAACAACGTACCTTCCTCATCCTAATCGCCGTCTTCACCCAGGATTATCACCTCGCTGTCGGCAGAACACACCATGGAGCGCCTTTCAAAGTCCGCCCGTGAGCGGCTCGCCCAGGATGACGCAGAGATCAAGATGTATGAGCGCAAGCTGGGCATCAAGGGGCGCAAATCCTCTCGAAAGGATGATGACGGTCTTGGGGAGTTTCTGGGCGAGGACATGGACATGGACCAGAGTGACGAAGATTCAAAACGAAAGAGGGACGAGTACGACACGTGGCTGGCGTCAAAGAGAAGGAAGTCAACACATCATGGTGAGCTGAGGTTACGAACCTGTAAAGACATGGACGCTGACTGGGAGCAGCCTCCGCGGATGACGATCTCGACCTGATGGATGAGGACGACGAAGAAGAAGAAGAAGATGATGAAGACGATGAGAGCGACGAGGACGCAGATGGTGCGGATTTCGACAACGATTCCTTTGGGGGCTTCAGTGACGATGAAGACGACACAGACGACGGCGACGAAGGCGATGAGACCCCGGCTCAACCACGCCAACGCGAAAACCCTTACGTCGCACCTACGACTGGGGTCACAGTTGCAAAATACGTCCCCCCTTCGCTTCGCAGGGCTGCGGGTTCCGAGGAAGAGAACAGAAACCGACTGCGAAAACAAGTCCAAGGTTTGATCAACCGATTGACAGACGACAACATCCTCTCCATCGTGCAGTCTGTCGAGAATCTGTATCAAAAGAACGCCCGCGGCGACGTGACCGACATCATCACCGACGTTGTCATGGCGCAAATCTGTAACCCACAGAGCTTGACAGATCAGTTCTTGGTTACCACGGGCGGATTTTTGGCCGCCGTCTATCGGATCATTGGATCGAGCTTTGGTGGACATCTGATACGCCGGATGGTGGTTGATTTTAACACCCATTACGAGCAGGCCAGCAAGGATGTTAGCCCCGAGTCGCCGATCCAAAAGGAACCTTCGAATATCCTATCTCTCCTCGCCCAGCTGTACTTTTTTGAGGTGGTCAGCTGCAAGATAATGTTTGACTTCATGGAGAGGCTTTTGGGCGATCTCACAGAAATCAACGTCGAGTTGCTTCTGCGTATCTGCCGAATGGCTGGCCAGCTTCTGAGGCGAGATGATCCGCAAGCGCTCAAACACGTCTCTGCCGTCCTCAATCAGTCTATTTCCAAGTCGGGCTATGACAATGTGTCGGTCCGCACAAAGATCATGGCAGACACTATCACCGATCTGAACAAGCACAAAAAGAAGGCACGAGGCTTGGACTCTTCTGTCGTCTCGGAACGCGTGCAGCGTGTAAAGAAACGTTTGGGTGAGCTGAAGTCTCAATCACGAAGACTCGATGGCCTTGCACCCATGGGCATGGGTCTAGTGGATATCGAGGCGGCAGATACAAGGGGCGAATGGTGGCTGGTTGGAGCCAGTGTTCCTGAAACCCTTCTCGATAAGAGCCGGAAGGGATCGGCTGCAGCTGCAGCAGATGCTGGCTATGAATCGAGCGATTCTGAGGACATGGATATTGTCCTTCCAGACTTTCCCAAAAAGGCGCGGGAACAGGGTCTCAGGGGCAACGCACAAATTGCCATCTTCACAGCTCTCATGTCGGCATCAAACTACGAGCATGGCTACAAGCAGTTCGTCAACCTTCGACTTAAGAAGAACGACCAACTAGAGATTGCGAAGGTGCTGGTGCAATGCGTCGGCAGCGAGGTGGAGTACAACCCTTACTATGCGCTTGTGGGAGGGCAAGCATGCTCCAGCAATAGCCGAATAAGATTCGCGATCCAAGACCGTCTCTGGAAGATATTTAGAAGTCTCGGCGAGTCCCTTTTCGGAGAGGGCGCAGAAGAGGACGAGACGGCGGATGGCGAGCGGATGAAGGACGAGAGACGCCTTGGTAACATCGCGAATTTCTACGCGTCCCTCGTCGATGATGGAGTGTTGAGCATTGCCATCCTGAAACCTGTGGAGCTACCCGAGGCAAACCACTGGACCTCAGTGTTTGTGCAGTTATTCATGATTGCGCTCCTTAAGACATGTCGAAGTCGAGGTAACAGCGCCAAGGAGGATGCCAAGGTGGAGAAGATCTTTGGCAGTGCCCGAGAGCTGCCGGGCTTAGCAGCCGGGATCCATTGGATGCTACGGAAGAAGGTCCGGAAGACGAAGTTGGCCAGTGCCAAAGAGTTGAAAAAGCTGGAGGGTGTTCGGGAGAAGGCGCAGGCTATTGTGCAAGCTGTAGCAGTTGAGGGATGATTTCTCGAACAAGCAAGATGGTTTTCTAGATACCAACGGATAGACATGATACCACTACCTCGATATCGGACTGGTTGTCCAATTGCGATAAGGTTGTTTCGCTACTCGGCAGAGCCCCCGGCATCAAGCGGCTCCATCCTCCGTAAACCGTCTATCGACGACGGCGGTGACGTCGATATCCCGAGGGCAATCAACCTCCGAAACCGGGTAGTAACGGGATACGCCGGGTTGTCGGTGATCGGAGGTTGTCCTTCCATGACGGCGGGCCAGTCGTTGGGGGGGCAATTGAGAGGTTTTGAGGGGGTGTTTCGGGGTTCGTTGGGACGAAATGCCCGAAATCCCAGGCATTGATTAGCCGACTTGATAGCTCCAGAGTTTGAAGGCGCACGGGACGTGCTGAGACGCTACAGTATCAGCAATTGGATGGTCTCTCGGCCGGAGATACATGTCCAGGGGGCGGTGTTTTTTTTACTGAGCACGCGCAGCAGGTGAAGGGTGCTGTAAGTGGTCCCCTCACCGAGAAACCAGCCAGTAAAGTGTACGTACCTGGCCACCCTCTCGGCTGGTCTGGGAAAAAAAATTACCTGATGGGCGGGCTTCCCTTTGCCGAAGCTCCCTGTGTCTGTCCAGTACCTGTTACCTGTGCGCCCGGCCGCCAAACTTGGACAGCGGGCGAGCTTTGTTGCGGCAACGATCCTCTCCCTCAACCTCAACCTCACCCTCGCCTCTCGTCGACTTTTTCCTCCTCCTCCTCCACAACCTTTCCCCATTGTCTCTCCACACAACCTCCTCCAAGATGCTTTCCAGTCGCTTAATATCACGAGCCGTTGCTCGTCCTGCATTCCAAAAGTCTACGTGAGTTTGCAGCGTCTCCTGGTTGTCCTTGTAGAAGCTCCTAAAAACTGGCTTCTGTTGGGTCACCGACGAGGGAAAAAATGGCTCGTTGACTAACACTCGCTCTTCTTGCCTGATAGCCTCCCCGCCGTCGTCTCCTCGTCCTCCCTGTCGCGATGGAGCCGTGGATATGCTTCTGCATCTGGTGTGTTACCTCCGAGCTCGTCGGAACTGGACCCGAATAGCTGTCGCTGACTGGAATTTTGCAGAGGAGAAGGACCTCGTCATCATCGGTGGCGGCGTGGCCGGCTACGTCGCTGCTATCAAGGCTGGCCAGGAGGGCATGAAGGTCGGTCGATTATCTTAGACCCGAGCTCCCAGCTCGGTACTCGGGCGAATGGGCAAGCGAACGGAACGGAATGGGCTGACAAGATCTCTTCCCCCCGGTGTAGGTGACATGCATTGAGAAGCGCGGCACCCTTGGTGGTACCTGCTTGAACGTCGGCTGCATCCCCTCAAAATCGCTCCTCAACAACTCGCACCTCTACCACCAGATCCTCCACGACACTAAGAACCGCGGTATCGAGGTCGGCGATGTCAAGCTCAACCTGGCCAACTTCATGAAGGCCAAGGAGACTTCCGTCTCTGGCCTGACCAAGGGTATCGAGTTCCTCTTCAAGAAGAACGGCGTCGAGTACATCAAGGGCACCGGCTCTTTCGTTAACGAGAACGAGATCAAGGTCGACCTCAACGAGGGCGGCGAGACCAGCGTTCGCGGCAAGAACATCCTCATCGCCACCGGTTCCGAGGCCACTCCCTTCCCCGGTCTTGAGATTGACGAGAAGCGCGTCATCACCAGCACTGGTGCTATCGCTCTTGAGGAGATTCCTAAGACCATGACCGTCATTGGTGGTGGTATCATTGGTCTTGAGATGGCCTCCGTCTGGTCGCGACTTGGCACCAAGGTCACCATTGTCGAGTTCCTCGGCCAGATCGGTGGCCCTGGTATGGACACTGAGATCGCCAAGGCCGCCCAGAAGCTTCTCAAGAAGCAGGGCATGGAGTTCAAGCTCAACACCAAGGTCGTCAGCGGTGACAAGTCTGGTGAGCTGGTGAAGCTCGAGATTGATGCTGCCAAGGGTGGCAAGCCCGAGAGCGTACGTACTAAAGATGCCCCTGATATGGAGAGTTGTGATACTAACAAAGCTGTAGATCGAGTCTGATGTCGTCCTCGTTGCCATCGGCCGACGACCTTACGTTGGCGGCCTTGGCCTCGAGAACATTGGCCTCGACACCGATGAGCGCGGCCGTGTCATCATCGACTCCGAGTACCGAACCAAGATCCCCCACATCCGATGTGTCGGTGATGTCACCTTCGGCCCCATGCTTGCCCACAAGGCCGAGGAGGAGGCCGTTGCCGTTGTCGAGTACATCAAGAAGGGTTACGGCCACGTCAACTACGGTGCCATCCCCTCGGTCATGTACACCCACCCCGAGGTCGCCTGGGTTGGCCAGAGCGAGCAGGACCTTAAGAGCCAGAACATCCCCTATCGAGTCGGCACCTTCCCCTTCGCCGCCAACTCCCGAGCCAAGACCAACCTCGACACTGACGGTCTGGTCAAGATGCTCGCCGACCCCGAGACTGACCGTCTCCTCGGTGTTCACATCATCGGCCCCAACGCTGGTGAGATGATTGCTGAGGGTACCCTGGCTCTGGAGTACGGTGCTTCCACCGAGGACATTGCCCGAACCTGCCACGCTCACCCCACGCTCGCCGAGGCTTTCAAGGAGGCCGCCATGAACACTCACGCCCAGGCTATCCACTTCTAAGCTCTGGTATGATGGATGGGGGTTGGTCGTATAGGTAGCTGACTGCCAATGGCAGCATCAGCAGGTCTCCTTCGCGTCCCTTGCGGCGGGAGACGGACACTCTTGAAATGCATAGACAGCATAGGGCGTCTGTAGTCGCCGATAGCATGAACAAAAAATAACAAAGGGCCAAAGAGGCGGGACTGCGTGAGCGGGATAGAGCCGAGGCGTCTCGGACTCTGGGTTGTGTAAACTAGTAATATTTTCGCTTTATCCAAGCATGATGAATGGAAACCACGAGACAAATCCTGTGGGCTATGTTTAGAGAACTTGATCTTCACTGACACAATTGAAGGCTGGGAAATGTTCAGGCATGTGAAGAGAGCAAGCTTTCGCCCATTGATGCGGCTGATGAGTACTTGGGGGACAGTCGTTCTGGAACAGTCGTCTTGTTGGTGTCCCACTCTTGAGGTTGCTTCTACGTCGTGTTGATATCGAATCAAAGACGGCTGGTTTACCGCCAATTCCTCGTCGTATGTTACAAGCAGAATCATCAACCCGGAATACAACCTCAACGGCAATCAACCTCTATATTTGATACTCTGTTCCGAACCAGGGAGTCTACTCTTTAACTGATGGCATCGGATCCAAGAGGTTCCGGAGGGGCTCATGTCGGCCCGCATATCAGCCAGATCAGCCCATCTCGAGGGTAAAGCCGTGGGTTTAACTGCCAGCACCCCACAGAACGGCAGATCCAGCATTTGGTTGGCCAATTGGAGCAGGGCGAGTTGAAATTTAAGAAGAGGTGCGTACAATGAGGGAGGATGGAGGCATTGATGCCAGCTGAATTGGCAACTGGCATGCAATCATCTGCTGCATGCTTCTCCATATATCACACTCTCAACCTCCAATTGATGCTTAGAGGTTCTGTATATGCGTACTTCCATATCCGTAACGGACTTTTAGACGGAGTCCGAGGCGCTTACCTGCCTGCTCCGCGTCGCTCACCGGGGAAGCTTGGGTTGCGCTCCAATCCAATTGGGACAACGATTACATGCGCATCTTGTCAGGGTTCAATTCAAGAAAGCAGCTGCCTGGCGGCGATTGCGCGTCTCAATCAAAACATCGAGTTCCCTGAAACAACCGCCTATCCAATTGACATGGAACGAATCTGGATGCCTGGCCCGGGAGATTGGAAAATGTGTAAGATGGAGGCTCGTGTTCGTAGTTTAAGGGAGCTGTCACATGGAGTGGACGGGAGGCTCTTTCAGGGCTAGTGGGTACCACAAGAAATGACCGGGATTTCCGGGCCCACCATAACACCAAATTCCCTCACGATCACGACAACCCCTTGACTTTGAATAGCCACAACTCCACGAATTCGCGATGGTTGGATCTGAGCATTTGGATACGCCTAGAAAGGCACGAGTTAAAGGCACGATCGAATTTTTAGAAGCCCATGATATCTCCTTCGCGAAAAAAGACGTCTTTGAGTTTAACGGCGTGTCTGAATGCATAGGAAGACGCGTCGTGGTAGACGACTGCGACCGAACGCGTCATAACGACCCTAATAAGTCCGATGAACGTGGAAAGAAGAGAAAAGCAATAGACGAGGCAATAGATAAGATTGAGGACCTTTTTGAGAAGGAAGGGTTCGAAGCAAAGCGGCTATATCCTTTAGAAATCTCTGCTGCTGCCGGCATAGATGAGATGTATCCCTCGACGATCCGTTGCGCCCTTAAATCCAGGAAATTGAATAAGTGGATTGCCTAGGTGGTTGATTTTGTGCCTGAAGAGCAAGCTGAGAGTCGAAAGAAGTGGGCAATAACTGCTTATTATTATTGGCCGCTCCCTGAAAGCTGGGATGTCGTATACTTCTTAGATGAAGTCTATTTTGGCTACGACGACGAGGGCAAAGTCTATATCTATCGGTATCCCGGGACTCGTTATGATCCGGATAACCTCTAAGAGAAGAAAGAACCCGATGAGGAGGACTAGAAGAAGCTGCACGCTTGGGGAGCTATCGGCATAGGATATAAGAGTCCTTTGGTGTTTTATGATATCCCTATGAATAATAACGGTAAGATGACGCAGAAGTGCTATGAGGAAGAGATATTAGAGAAATACGTTAAACCTCTCCTTGAGGAAGGTCATATATTCATTTTGGAAGAAGATAACGATTTAGGCCACGGTCCGAGAGGTCATAATCGAATATCTAAGTGGAAGGAGAAGTATGGGCTCCTATACTACTTTAATTACCCTTAATCGCCAGACCTATCCCCCATAGAGAATGCCTGGGGCTTACTTAAGGCCAAGATGCGAAGATATTCCCTTTGGGACGTCGATGCGTTGAAATAGGCTGCTCTTGACTGTTGGGACGAGATCCCATAAGAAGCAATTGATAAGCTGATATATATGATGCTAAAGCGATTGAAAGACTGCATTAAATTAAAAGGAAAAAAGACTGGCTATTAGAGCGAGTTTTAGCGATTGTAATGATATTAATTTTATTCGATAATGATTTAAATTGGTGCTGTTGGTGATGATTGAAGATGAAGGGGTCATCACGGGTGTGGTGGTTGACCGGCCATTTCTTGTGGAACCCTGAGGCAGGGACCCGGAACTTAGGTGCCCCACGCGCTGTGGCGGGGTGTGTGCCCCCTGCGCCCCGCCGTTGCAGGTGCCATTGAGCCTTCCAGCTTGTCGTGCTTGCCCGGTTTTCCAGCATTTCTTAGGGGAAGGAGTGAGGAGGATCGGGCCATCCTGCGCCACCCGCCCTCTCCACCACTGCCGGCGCTGGAACTCGACACGCACCTCAACGAAAATGGGAAAGATGCGGTGAATTGAGCTGATGTTGATTTGCAGCGACCTCGATTTTCCATCTACCCCGGGAGCCCCCCCTTCCTTTTAAACTTGCGATCTCCTCCCACCTCTTCCCTTCTTTAGACGGTCATCAGTCTTGGATAGACTATTCATTTTCTTGGACTGGGAGCTAATTGTTGGAATCAATTCGTTCCTGCGTGCTTCTCTGCTTCTTGTCCTTTTTGTTGTTGTTGTCTATCTATCTGGCTTCCTCATTGTCGCTTTCATCCATCTTATCGCGATGGCTCCCAGCACCATCGTTACGGGCCTGCCCCCGCCGGCTGGCAAGGGACCTAGCAGGGAGCTCAAGCTCATGGGCCGAGACGAGGTCGAAGCCTTGATCGCAGAAGGTCGCAAGATTGTCATCTTTCACCAGCAGGTTCTCAAGGTTGATCCATGGCTGCCCTATCATCCTGGTGGTGATAAGTCCATGCTTCACATGGTTGGAAGAGATGCCTCTGATGAAATGGATTCGTACGTCGACCTCCCCATCGTCAATTGACAATTGGTTGAAAGCATTGATCCTGAGACTGACTGTGTTGTGTCATGTAGCCTTCACTCGTTCGAAGCCCGTCAGCAGATGTTGCGCTACCGCATCGGTCGCATTGAAGGCCCATGGACCAACTTCGTCCCCCCAATCCAGGGAGGCGTCTTCCGCACGCGCGAAGAGATTGAGCAGGACAACGAAGCTCACAAGGATACTTTATCAAGCGCTCCCTCTTCCCGTGTACCCTCCCCAGTCTTCGATGACGACGATACTCAAGGACTCCGACAGCGACCCGGCAACAAGGACAAGAAGGGGGCTAGGGCGCCCTCGGTATCGTCAGCTTCAACGGTGGAAGAGACGGAGTTGGATGGCATGTCGTACCTGGATACCATCACTCGGGAGCACATCTCCCTCGACCTCGACAAGTACCCAGCCCCCGACGAGGAGACTCAGGCTCATATCAACGTCAAGTATCGCGAACTTCACCAACGGATCTACGATGAGGGGCTTTATGATTGCAACTATTGGGCATACGGAAAGGAATGTTGTCGTTACATTGGATTGTTCACTGGGTCGATGATTTGTCTTCGCTATGAATGGTACACTCTCAGCGCCTTTCTGATGGGTGCTATGTGGCATCAGCTCGTGTTTACGGCCCACGACGCTGGCCACATGGGCATCACTCACAACTTCCACGTCGATACCTGCATTGGTATCATGATTGCCGACTTTATCGGTGGTCTGTCCATGGGTTGGTGGAAGCGCAACCATAACGTCCACCACATTGTCACCAACGCCCCTGAGCACGACCCAGATATCGAGCATATGCCTCTCTTTGCTGTCTCTCACCGTTTCCTCGGAAGCTTGACGTCCACCTACTATGAGCGAGTCATGAGCTACGATGCTGTGGCAAAGGTTCTCTTGCGGATCCAGTCCTGGACCTACTATCCGTTCCTTGCATTTGGCCGCTTCAACCTCTACCGTCTTTCTTGGGACTTCCTCATCATGCGCCGTGGCCCAACCAAGGGTCCCGCTTGGTGGCACTGGTGGCTCGAGGTTGCTGGTCAGATCTTCTTCTGGATCTGGTTCGGCTACGGCATTATCTACAAGACGCTGCCTGACAACTGGACACGCTTTGTCTATATCATGGTCAGCCACATTACCCAGTCGCCACTCCACCTTCAGATCGTGCTGTCTCATTTTGCCATGAGCACCGCCGATCTGGGACCTCAGGAGTCGTTTGCCCAGAAGATGCTCCGAACAACCATGGACGTTGACTGCCCTGAGTGGCTCGACTTCTTCCATGGCGGTCTCCAGTTCCAGGTCATCCACCATCTCTTCCCCCGTGTGCCCCGACACAACCTGCGCGACACCCAGAAGCTGGTGCAGGAGTTCTGCAACGAGGTCAACATTCCATATGCGCTGTATGGATTTGCCAACAGCAACAAGCAGGTCATTGGAAGGCTGTCGGAGGTGTCGAGGCAGGCTGCGATTCTGGCAAAGTGCCAGCAGACCATCACTCGCAGCGGTGACTTTTCTGGTCATGGACATCACCATCACCACTAGGTGAATCAAGATATACAGGCTGGTCGTTTGCTGTACATATTAACCAGTCTATGCCCACTTGCAAAAGGTTCATGCCAAAAGTATAGATCTCTAGCCCAACTACTCTGTCGATGTTGGACTTTGCTGGATAGATGAATTGATGAGGATATGATGAGACAAACCGACAATGACCTCTTGTGAAGGCAATCGTGATGAGCTAGTTGTTGATCGATTTGATCGACATTGTACCACAATTTCAAAGCCTGGGTCGGAAGTAACCCTCCTTTTGTACGATTCTGAGACGGCCACCGGTTCCTTAGAGCAGTTCTTAAGGGTGAGACAAGGCCGGACTTTAAGACGTTCTGGACTTGCTTGTGCGATCAACAGTAAGACTCATATTTGAACGACGACGTCGGTGATTGCACCGGCATATGCATAAAGGGAGCACTATGATTAGCATCATCGGGATGGACGCCGCATCGATGGTCGACTGTCAGATAGCCGGCCCTCCATGAGACCCCCTTGATGATCCCCCGTGACGGCTCCCGCGCCTTTTCATTCATCGAGGGGTGGGCTGGCTGCGGGAGATGGGCGATTTTGAGGCTCCAACGGTCCGCGCATGAGACCGGGCTTGCCGCCCATCACATGGGCGCGCCGTGGTAGCCTGAGTGACGTCGATGTGTCGCACGCAAAGTGATGGGGGGTGGGCTCGGAAACCTGGAGGAGGTCGGGTGTGGGTGGACGCATGCGGGTTTTCGGGTGCAGCATGTGGTTTATTTCACTGTGGTTTTTTGTATTTGTATTTGTTGCTGCCCTGGGCATCATGGATGACAGATGGGCCGGAAGCGGGAGGCCTTGAATCTGGATCTGGAGCAGAGAGGAGGGGTTGAGATGATGAAAGAGGTTGGTGTCATTAGAAACGGGGCTAAATACAACTGTCTGTTCGAGTCACCAAGTGCCTTCTTGCTTGCTTACAACTACAACTCTCTACACATTCCAATATCAAGCTTCATCATCTAGGTCTGACGTCGTGCAACTGAAGCCCGGAAGTTGGAAGCGTTCGTGCGTCACAGGCACAAGTCTAGAGGTGGGCACCTAAAGTCGAGGAGTGCCCGTGGCTCGTGGGGCATCAGTGGGGTTGGACTCCCTGACGGCTCCTGCCTTACAGTGCGTGTCCCCCAAGCGGTGGCTCACCTACTCTCATCCGAAACGAACCAACCAACCTGGAACCTAATCTTTTCGACTACAGCCATTTCTTCAACTTGAACCATCTATCCTTCTGTCGCTGCCCGTCCTCCAAACGCTCTTTCATCGAGAGGTCACGTACGGGCCGCACCCTCTAGACCAAAGCTCGCAGGTCACCGTCGTCGCGTTCGAGCGGACGATGTGAAAGAGCTGCAGCTATGGATGCCAACATACAGCGGGCCCTGAATGATAAGCTCTACGACAAGCGCAAGATTGGCGCCCTCGAGTATGTGCCGCCCCCTTTCAACTCCGAGTCTCACATTGGGTCTTGAATATTCTCGTGGTTCAGTTTGGCCAGCTTGTTTTGTCAAGCTCCGCTTCTCTTTTCCTGTGGGAGATAATACGCCATAGCCCAACTCGCTCGCTACCTTAACCCCCCTGTCATTGTACTTGACCGTTGACCACCGCCTTACAGCCTTGAGCGCGTCATCCGGGAGCTCGTGAGCGTAAAAGACTATCAGCGCGTTCACGATATTCTGGAGCAGCTCTGCAATGAGTACGCATACGCGGTGCACCAGCCGCATGCGAGGAACGGTGGTTTGATCGGCTTGGCAGCCGCTGCTATTGCCCTAGGTCCAGTACGTTTCAACCCCCCTCAATGCTGACCACCATATGTAACTACTGCCCGCTTTGGCATGCCTTGAAACATATACATCACAGTATCTTTATTTCTCCTGCTAACCCTGGCTTTAGGAGCTTCCTCGGTATCTGGCCAAGATTGTTCCCCCTGTGTTAGCCTGCTTCACCGATCAGGATGCCAGGGTGAGATACTATGCCTGTGAGGCCATGTATAATATTGCCAAGGTTGCAAAGGGTGAGATCCTGGTGTATTTTAATAGCATCTTTGATCAACTCTGCAAGGTACGCTTTCTCGTTTCAAGGTGGCCAATAAGTTCACAAGAAGCTTACATGATTCCCCTCTCCTCTAGCTCGGCGCGGATTCAGAGTTGTCGGTCAAGAATGGTGCAGAGTTGCTAGATCGCCTCATCAAGGACATCGTATCTGAATCTGCTTCTTCCTATGTCTCGATCTTGGAGGCACCCCCAAGTTTTGACGGTGATGACAAGCAGTCATTGACCGACGACACTCATTTACCAACAGCCTTCTCCCTGACGCGATTTATCCCCCTTCTCAAGGAACGTATTTGGGTCATAAACCCCTTCACCCGCCAATTCCTTGTGGGTTGGATCACTCTCCTCGACTCTATCCCTGATCTCGAGCTCGTCACATTTTTGCCGGACTTTCTGGGAGGCCTGCTCAAGTTCTTGTCAGACCAAAACTCAGATGTGCGGGCAGCCACACAGACTTGTTTGGATAAGTTCCTCAATGAGATCAAACGCATCTCTCGCATCAAGAAGGGAATTCTGGAGAGCAAGAGGTCCAAGGAAGGCGCCAAGCGGAAAAGGCAGGATTCCTTCGACAGCTCTATCAACCCGGAGCTGGAGGAAGGGGATGAGATTGACTCGGAAGCTGCCAACGACGATGACGAAGATAGTAGCGGAGAGGACTGGATCCCGGGCCAAGACGTTGAGATCAATTACAAAGAGATCCTAGAGATCCTGACAGCTACACTGGATTCCCCATTAGGTTGGTTGATTCGCCGTCCCTGGCTTTCCTTGACTGGCACTTTCCGCTCTTACTAACACTCCAACAGAAGAGGACTGCCTCCTAGAGTCCCTACGATGGGTTGTACAGTTTCTCGACATCTGTCCCGAGGAGGTTCTACCTTTCACTCCCAAGATCCTTGCCCACATGCTCCCAGCGATGGCTAGTACCAAAGAAACAATTCACCAAGCAGCAACAAGGGTCAACACCTGCTTGATGGATTATGTTGTCTCACTCTCAGACGACTCTGAGTTGAGTCGCCCGAATCCGGTTCAGACTCATCACTTCTCAGCATCAAGGCTTCCTATTCCCGGAGAGAAGGGCGATGGAAGTAATAGCAACCGGGTGTCCTTGTCGAGCTCTCGAGATCTTGACCTCCGAAGCCCAACCCCAGGCAATGGTCGCTCAATATCAACTCCAGCCAACATCAACGCGACCCAGACGCAAGCTGATCTAGATTACGCTGCGGCCGTCAACTCACTGACCCTACTTTTCCTCAACGATCATGAAGCAACCCGAGTGGCTGCCCTGACTTGGCTTATTATGCTACACAGGAAAGCTCCCAGAAAGGTCCTGGCCTTCAACGATGGCACGTTTCCTGCGTTGCTCAAGACATTGTCTGATCCCTCGGATGCGGTGGTCACCAAGGACTTGCAACTCCTGTCACAAATCTCTCGAAACACAGAAGACGACTATTTTGCCAATTTCATGGTTAATCTTCTGCAGCTCTTCTCCACAGACCGTAAGCTTCTCGAGACCAGGGGCAACCTCATCATTCGTCAACTATGCCTGAGCCTGAGCCCAGAGAGAATCTACAGGACACTGGCAGACTGCATTGAGAAGGAAGAAGATGTCGAGTTTGCAAGCATAATGGTGCAGAATCTCAACAACAATCTCATCACAGCTCCTCAGCTGGCCGATGTTCGAAAGAGACTAAGAAATTTGGAGACAAAGGTACATGAAGTTAACGGACTATTTACCGGATCAGAAGGCTAACGACATTATCAGGATGGTCAAACTCTTTTCGTGGCGTTGTTCAGGTCATGGTGTTACAACGCTGTAGCTACTTTTTCTCTGTGCTTGCTGGCCCAGGCATACGAGCAAGCATATAATTTGCTACAGATTTTGTATGTCAAAAGCCCCTGTCCCGGAAGTATGGATGATACTAACGACTCGGCCGTAGTGGTGAATTGGATATGACAGTCAACATGCTTATTCAAGTTGACAAACTGGTCCAGTTGATTGAGTCACCAGTCTTTACCTGTATGTTCCCACATTGCGGATATGATAACCGACAAGCTAATTCATTGTCCAGATCTCCGCCTGCAGTTGTTAGAGCCAGAGAAGTATCCATACCTGTACAAGTGCATGTACGGCATCTTGATGCTTCTCCCGCAATCCTCGGCGTTTGCCGCTCTCAAGAACCGCCTCAACAGCGTCAGCTCTATTGGCTATCTACACGTGGCACCTCGAACGTAAGTTTTCATGTTGATTTCGTCTACCTTACTGTTGGATGCCACAACATGGGCATCTGCAACTTCCTTATCCTACCCCAGCTTGCTCTTCTATCACGCTAACCAGTATATAGATCGACAAGTTCAAGTACGTCTAATTTCGACAGGGCGAACCGGCTCAAGAGCAGGGAAGATGGCAACATCCGATGGGTTGAACTCTTGGAGAAGTTCCGTAGCGTCCAGGAACGGGCTCGGCGCGCGCAGAGGCAAAACATGGACGGAGAAGAGATACCATCCATGGGGGTGAGTGAACTCCGCATTGGTGACGGCTCGATGGACCCAAAAGGCAAGGATACGCGCGCCGCGGCACCTCAGAAGGAGCCGACGCCCGCTCCTCCTGTGCCAGTCAAGAGGACGACATTGGGCAGACAGTTTGGGCGACTGGGCGGCGCGGTGGCAGGGAAAGGCCGACGAAACCAATAGCGACCGGTTTGATTTTGGAGGCGCAGCGCATCTGCTTGGGTTTTCATCATGTCGGGACCAGAACGATCCACCGCGCGGCGTTTCGAGGCTCGTTAATGTATAGTATATCTAAGGAGCAATGGCAACAAACTTCAGCGTCGTCTCTTTACAGGACTCTCGCGTTCCACCAGGCCCTCAAAGACAGCATCACGTTGGGATGTGATGGAACGAAGCTGACTCCGAAGGTCTTCAAGTTCAGATCTTGCCATGTCAGGGTCGCTGGGTAGGCCCTGGAAGGAGGCCAATTGTAGATCAAGCTCCTTTTTGCGAGCTAGCACAGCAAGATATTCTTGCTCGTCACGGGCAAGGTCAGCGATGGTGGGATGGGAAGAATCAGTGTTGGCGGCAAGGGCAGCGACACGATCCTGCAGCTCAGGTAGCTTGGCAGACAGCGCCTTGACCTTGCGCTGCATATCTAGGTTCTGCTTGGCCAGAGTGATTGGGGGTTGATAATCGTCGCTTTGAAGTTCGCGCAAGAGGTCATTTATACGGGCCGCCTCGGCATCAATGTGTTGATGTAGAATCTCGACGCGGGCCTTCATCTGCTCCGTGTCATATATTGTCGATTGCAACTCGCACATGCGACGGCCCAACGTCTCGGGCTCTGGAAAGGCGACACCGAGTTGAAGGGCCATATGTGCCATGGCGTCGAGGGCGGTATGTCCGTCGGCGGGTAGGTTGTGCTGCACGGCGTCGAGCAAGCCTTCTCTTAAGGGTCGTGTGCCATTGCTAGCCTTGGACTCTGATTCCTTGAGCTCTTGCAGTGCAGCAGCCTCAGACTTGGCGAGCAAGCTACGCTCCTCGTCGGCAGCTTCGTTCGTAGAGGCGAGGGCTAGGAGAGCCTTGAGTGTATCGTTGTTGCGTTCGAAGGGAGGGACGGGGCGCGGGTGGAATTTGGAGGAGAGCCAGGCGTCGACGTAGGACCAGTCGCGGGCGGTGGAGGCAGCGATACGAGCGACGGATGGGGAGAAGATGGCGGAATCTTCGCCGATGAGGTGATGGTGGGCCATTGTGGTGGCGATATTTCAGAAGAGTGAATAGTGTGCTTCTTTGTTTGAATTTCGGGTCGCTGCGTGTTGACGTGACGGGCTGTTGCGGTGTATCACCAGGTTTGTTAATCCGGCAACCCTTTGGTGTTGAGATGAAAGAGAGGCTGCAGTGCAGGTGCAGCGAGTGTGACGCCACAAGCGACGTCGCTGCAGGCGCTGACTGGCCTGCTGTCACTCAGCGATAACCCTGCACCTGTCGGCCCCTAGAGGCAGGCAAGGACACGGTCCCTGTGCCTTGTCTCGGCCCCGCCAAATGGGTAGCGCCCGCCGCTAATTCCAGCAGGAAACTCGGAGGCTGCGCCGCATTCCATGTTGAGCGTGCTAGGGTGGTACTTGTGGACACGTGTAGCTGTCGGCGGGTGGCCGGGTATCTGACTGACAGAGGGACCCCGGAATGCCAAAAGGACAGCGTGGGCCCTTTCAGCCTCGAACGTCGCCCATCCCCGGCCGGGCTGATGCACTTTCTATTTACTTGGCCTTGTTGGTGAGTCGACCAACTTGTCCTCTTTTTCTTTCTCTTGTCTTCTTTATCGTTGGCGTCGTCTGCTTCACCTCTTTGCATTCTTTGTACAAGCTCGCCTACCCGCAACCTCACGCAATCGTTTGCCGTCGTATTAATTTATCGACGGCCATTGCGTCAACCACTTGGATGCACCACCGTCGCTAACATCATCGTTTTCGATTTGCCCCTCGATACCTGTACCTACACTTCGCCTCGACAACAGCAACCGAAATGTATCTCAATCTCGCGGCAGTGGCCTTGGCCGCTACGACTCTACTCGCTCCCGCAGTCGCGCTCTCGCCTCAAGATGTCCCGGCCGATCTCCCAGTCTCGCATCTTCTCACCTCGGCACAGGAGCATCTGTCCCGCGGCGAGACGAGCGAGGCCCTGATCTACTACGACGCCGCCATCGCTCGCGACCCCACAAACTACCTGACCGTCTTCAAGAGGGCCACGGCCTACCTCTCCATCGGCAGGACCACGCAGGCGACCGACGACTTCAACAGGGTTCTGACCCTCAAGCCTGGGTTTGAGGGTGCCCATCTACAACTTGCCCGGCTTCGGGGAAGGTCTGGCGACTGGGATATCGCAAAGAACGAATACCGTTCTGCCGGCCTGTCACCCGACTCCGAGGAGGTTAAGGAACTCGAGGAGGCGAAGTTGGCTGCGGCACTAGCGACCATGGCTGAGAAGGCTCAGAAGTGGGAAGAGTGTGTCAAGGCCTCCAGCAATGCCATTACGATTGCCAGCCGATCCGCTCACCTACGTGAACTCCGAGCCCACTGCCGCTTCGAGCACGGCGGTGTCGAGGAGGGTCTGAGCGATCTGCGACATGTCCTGCACCTGAGACCCGGAGACATCTCTCCCCATGTCGTCATCTCGGCGACCTCGTTTTACGGCCTGGGTGATATGGAGACTGGTATCGGGCAGATCAAGAAGTGTCTTCAGTCCGACCCAGACTCCAAGGTCTGCAAGAAGTTACACAAGCAGGAGAAGAAGGTTGAGAAGGCGTACAAGAAGATCCAGGGCCAACTAAACCGAGGACAGCCCACTACGGCAGGAAGGTCGCTGGTCGGTACCGCTGACGAGCCTGGTCTGCTTCCCGAAGTCCGCAAGCAGGTGGAGGCGTTGATTGAGAATAAGAGCATCCCCAAGACGGCTCGATCACCATTAGTAGAGGAATTGGTTGAGCTGACTTGTCAAGCATACACTGAGGTGAGTACCTAACCCCTTTACACCTATCAACGTTGCTAATCCGCCATTCCAGTCGAGCCACAGAGATGCCGCCAAGTACTGCGAGGAATCACTCAAGTTGAATGCCGACTCCTTCTGGGGTATGCTTCACCACGCCAAGGTCCAGCTCAAGAAGGAACTCTACGAGCCTGCCATCGAGACCCTCCAGAAGGCCTCTGAGCTGCGCCCCGATCGTCGAGACAAGGTCAACCCCATCCTCGAAAAGGCACAGATTGCTCTCAAGCGCAGCAAGTCCAAGGACTACTACAAGGTCCTAGGCGTGGCCAACGACGCCGACGAGCGCCAAATCAAGTCGGCCTACCGCAAGCAGTCTAAGATCTTCCACCCGGATAAGGCGGCCAAGCAGGGCATCCCCAAAGAGGAGGCCGAGAAGAAGATGGCGAGCATCAACGAGGCGTACGAGGTGCTCAGCGACCCGGAGCTGCGCGCGCGCTTCGACAGGGGCGACGATCCCAACTCGCAGGAGAGGCCTGGAGGTTTTGGACACGGCAACCCCTTTGGAAACGGCCACCAGTTCATGTTCCAGCAGGGAGGAGGTCCCAACATCAAGTTCCAGTACGGAGGTTTTGGTTTTTAGAGCAACTATTACATGTGTCCTGAAGGACGGGCGTTTTCAACAAGGAGAAAAAGATGCGAGCCAAGACGGAGGAGAATCAAACCCAGGGGATAACTCTTACAAGGGTTCGTTCTGGCCCAAATTTAAGAGCGGGAGAAGCGCTCTACTGGCGCATCTGGTGTTTATGGTGTCGGAGTTTTATTCTTTTTTTTTTTCGTTCTTAGGACTGCAGATACAGAGCCATACAGAGCTATACGCACAGCGGAACCAATCTTGAAAAGTTGACAAATCTTGCTGCTTACCATCCATCCGCCGGATATCTGTGACTCGGACATCCACAGTCTAGCGTTGAAGCTTGGGATAGTGGCGTTTTGCCTCCCGGACGCCGGTACCACCGAAGTCGGCGCCGGGGCGACATCGCAGCCGATGATCGCTACATGTGATGATTAGGTAGTACATTCCAAATGAAGTCACAATACCAGGACGACATCCATTTCACTGGGCCAGAAACATTTGAGGGCATATTCAAAAAGGCCAATGCCGACCAAAGCGCCTTTCAAGGCGAGGGCGCACTGCTGTATCTTGACATCAAATATTACCAGTAACATATCATGACACTCCCTCCACCATCTAGCCTCCAAGAAAGACATGCCTCTTTCCTTTCCGTTCATTTCCCTTCCCCTCCTTTTTTCCGTAAATGCCGTCAATGCCCCTGTTTTTTCGTCTGAGATTTGGAGATTTTTTTATATACACGTCCGACGCCGATGACCAGATGTGCCCTTGGCAGCTTCTCTGAGAAAGGCTTCTGGTGGTCCGTCTGCGCAGATGCTCATAAAATGGCAGAGCATAGCCAAGTTTTGGCAAGCGTCGGGTAGAAAACAATGTGTGTCCAAGGGTATATCGGGTTGTTGTCGTTGCCGTCTCCGTCTCCGTGATTTGTCGGCCGTTGTTTTTTTTCTTTCACTCTATTTCCCGGCAATGGATGTGATAGCCGTGAGGCTTCGGCTCCGATTCGACTTCCGCACGCCTTGTTCCGGTCGCTCCCCGGTTGACTTTTCTATGTTGAAAGGGGGAAGAACTTCTCAAGAAGAATCGTTTCGCTTGATGAAGTAGGCCCTATTGTCAAGACGATTAGCATGTATTCAAGGTGTATCCAGGTCGGTTCAACTCACTTGGAAAACTCATATGCCGACCAGCAGATGGCGGTACTAGGCATGGTGGTAACGACACGGGGCCGCACACCCTTGAAGAAGCCCAGGAAACCCGCCCGCTTATACAACAATCGACAACCACCCACGAAACTGTTTACACTCCTCACTTCGGGATCGGTAGAGGTACCACGAGTCTGAAGCATAGTCTTGATGACGTCCATGGGAGTCGTAAGACCAGCAGCGAAACCACCAGCAACGGCACCGGCCAAGCAGTGGGTCAAGGGATCGTATGTCTTTTCGGGGTTCATGGCGGTAGAGATGGACTCGTAGGCGAGGAATTGGAGGGCGGTGAAGGGCACGGTCATGGACAGGGTGGTCGGGTATGAGATGTAGAAGGCGCCCAAGCCCTCGGTCTTGTAGACGTACTTGGCGCAGTCGACCATGGATCGGTACATCTTGCTCGAGTTCTGGATCTGCATACGCTGCTTGATGACTACAAAAAGCCGTTAGTTATCGAACGGGGGGGGTTACAACAGCGCAACATACCATCAAAGGGGTTCATGAAGGCATCGCTAGCAATTGTAGCGGCAGCGCCGCTAGTGGCTGCGGGGAACTAGAGTCAGAAATGGACACATCTAATCAATCAGATATGAGGAAAACTCACCAGCAGCAAGAGGATGGTGAACACCAGCTTGGTTTCCGCCCATAGCATGCTTAACGGCCTCGTATGTGGCAAAGTAAACGGCGTGTGCGGGACCTGGAAGTTTTTAGCCATTGCCGGCTACGAAAGTATGTGTGGGATATAAACTCACCAGCGCCGACTATAACACTGGACATGCCGCGCCATAAGCTGAAGAAACCCTCAGTCCGGGCAATTTGGAAGGTATTGCGAATGACGCCCGAGTAGGCCGGTGTGGTGCTGGGGTTGAGGATTTGCATTCGTGTCTGTGGGTGGTCGTGTCAGGATAATGATCTGCAGGGTCGACAGCTTGCAAGAACGTACCTTGATCGCATCAATGGGGTACATGACAGTGTGCTCCTGAACAACGCATCGTTAGCTCGGTCGTGGATATTCTGTTCGCCCAAGGGAGGACATACGGCTATACCAGCGAAGGCACCTGCTGCCATGTTCTGCAGCAGGGAGAAATTGGGCGGAAGGGATTCATAGCTGTGCAGAGGTGAGACGGTCAGCTTCAGGGATCTCGGAATGACCTCAGCGAGGCATTGGAAGCTCACTCGTAATCCTCGACTGGCTCTGCACTTGGCTGGGCCATGGCGGCCACAGCTTCCGATGCTCCGCCGAAGGGCTTGGTCTCGAGGGCCGCCAGGTTGGCGACTGGGAGGGGTATCGGGGCAATTGCGCTTAGGGAGAGGCCGCGATCAGGTCTTGCCGGAGGGTGAGCCGGCAACAAGACGCTGGAGAGGATGGCAGCAAAATTCGAGGTCGCGCTGCGGGCGGTCGCGGTAGTAGTCGACGGCGATGACGAAGTCTAGATAAGGCGCAGGGGCAAAAATGCGGCTCCAACTCGCTTGGACCGACGGGGCCGAGGAAAGACGACGTCGTTATATCTCGGTCTTTTCGCAGAAAAGGGATCTCGTATCAATCGTCGAAAAGTCACTTGGCAATGACGGTCGTAAGCCAGAAAGAAGCAAACCAAGGCCAAGCGGAGGCGATGGAGCAAAAGAGTCGACAGAGGATGGTCTGGTTTGTGGTCCGGGCTGAACGACGGGAGGCGGAAAAAAAAGTCCAAGTTAGTGACAGCAACGTCCTCTAAAGCTGTTATCTAGAAAAATTTCCTGGGGGTGGACGGCTCCGTTTACGGCCTCGGAGTCCGGACAGGAGCTATGTACCTACCTACCTACCTTGGCACAACTGGGCGGCGGCGACAGGTGCTACTGGACTGTGGACGGACCGTGGTGTCCTGTGTGTGGATGTGGAGGCGGGCTACAGAGGTACCTAGGCAGGCAGCTAAGGCAGCTCGGCGGGCCGGGTCAGATGCAACGGGGGCACGGAGGTAAGTGGTAAGTACCCTCCCGCCAAGATTGTACAGCAAGATACTTTAGGTGCTCGTTTCTCCGTGAGATCTCCTGGGACTCAACTGGCTGGTAGCCCCGCGGAAGTGCTCCGTACATGCTGTAGAGTCATTCTCTCAAAGATACCCTGCGTTGAGAGAGAAGGGTTTGAGTTTCGCACCGGCGCCGAGGCACATTTCACCGTTGAGACGGCATCTATCTCAAATACCCATTCACTTCCTCTTCAACTGACCACGAGGCGTCACCGGATGCCAGTGTCCGTTTGCTTCACCCGTCATCGCAACAACGACAAGGATCAACGCCCGCGCTTTCCACTCGCCTTCATCAGGTGCCAACCCAGCCTCCCGGAGACCCTGCCAGTTTAGCAGGCCCTATATCGATCCTAGTTGCAGCGGCCTTCCCAGGGCTCTTCTAGCTGGAGCTCTCTCTTCTCAGCGCGCGCACACGCGCCTTGGCCGCACAATGGCCACGCTAGACCGACCTGTGGCCACTCAAAGACTTGCCTTGGGCATCTCGGTACTCATGGTTGTACGTAAACTCGGTCAATTTGCTTGTTTGATGTGAGCCAGCCGGCCGACAGTCTCATATCTTGAGGCGGGTTGCCAGCCGACTGCCGCCCATCCGGTGGGCATTGATATCTTGAGACAGAGAGAGGGCTTGACTGGAGGGCAAGCAGATGTCGATCAGTTTCTTAAATCCAGTCATAATCACACACAGGGCGAGGGAGAAAAAAGAGAAGCTTGAGGATGTAGAAAACGGCGGCCGCCCACATAGCCCTGCCGTTCTCACTTGTGGCCAAAGTAACTCCACTAACAAACAAGAATGATATCGCGATGTTCCCGGATCGAAGAAACACGAGACAATACAGGCCATTCCCTGGCAAGCTCTTTTACCCGGCCAAAAATCATGCTTTGATAGCTGAACAACGACTCAGCTCTCCGCCGAGGAACTCTTACCCAGCGCCCCAAAACAGGTCCCTGAATGTCCAAAACCATGCCCATCGTAAACATCAGTTGTCTCCTTGACTGTCTCCGCCCTACAGACGAGGCAACCTCTCACAGGCCGAAACCCGACATGCGAAAAAAAAAAATTTTCAAAAGAAAAAAACCAAAACTCGCGCAAACATCAAGGTGTCGGTCCCCATCCAAAGCCACATGTAGCCCCGGAGAGCTGAAAGCCTCCCCTCATCAGGATTGGACGGTGAGGGGGGAAATGCACAGCCCGGCTGCCAAGGGCGGAGGCCATCTGAACAGGGGTCGTGCTCCGTGAAATTAGGTTATCAATCAGTACGGGATCACAATCAATCAATCTCTCTCCATCCCACCCGACCCCAAGTCCAAACAAGGGAATAATCCAACCACTGACTGCCATCCCCGAGGGGCCGGCTACTTATCTGCCGCACGCCACACGCGGGTACATGTATTCATCAGTGACTGATCGCATGGGGTCTGGTCTGGAATCTTTGTTCTTTTTCTACGTCGATTCCACGAAACCCAAGCTTTTCCTTCCCTTACGTTACGCGGTTTGACCCGACATGCTGGTTCCGTTCTCATGATCAAACCTAGGTACAGAAAAGTAGCGTCGTGTCCGTTGTGATCTGCCCCCTTTCTCATCTGACCTAAGTTTCCACCACACCATCGCTTTCTTTTTACCCTTTCAATCTTGGGCTCTGTTCTACGCAATCCTCACTTGATTTCCACCGTCTCGGCCTCGGCGTTGCAACATTCACCTCGGTCTCAAAAAGCCGAGCTCCTTCGCTTCGCCGCCCAAGGCCGCGCTCTTGCCCACACCTCAACGGCACTCCCGGATTTGCGACTCGGAGCCGAACCCACAGTCTGGCTTATTCTCGGTGTGTGTACTCGGGCGGATTTGTCACTTATGCGCGTGGACATCTTCAACCCTGCTTCGAGACTCCTTGGTCAGACAAGGCAACCATCAGATGATAGAATCTTCATCACCAATGTAGACTCAATTCAACGTGTACTTGTGCCACTCTTCCGCGCCCATTGGATATCATATTCTTGTCTCCAGAAAAACGCCACCTGCAACCCCAGTAAACCAGTGTAGCCCTGGTCAGAGTGGAAACATGATCAAGGTCCGTCCCACGGCCCCATGTAAGAAGCAAGTATGCAATCAAAACAGCGCATCTACGCAAAAAAAAACAAAAATCAACAGCAACTTGCATACCTTGCTTCTCAAGAAGCAGGGCACCTGGGAGAGGAGATCTTTCAGCAGGCGACTTGATACGCCGTCCTGTCCCACATCAGAAATAACAGTAATATGACTCCCTATAACCAAACATTATCGACTGGATGTTGGGACCCAGATTCAAACCATGCCGCCTCCTCTGCGAGGTCTCTGCGGTTGGTGCAGTTGATAGATCAAACCCAGAACTCCGGCCTCAGCCTCGTCCGTGTTGGCCGCGCTGTTCTCCCGACTTACCCCTTTCGCTGGGGACGTCTCCCATGTTGACTCGCCCAGCATACCACCTGGCTCGTACAATTCATCATCTTCTCCAGGACGCCTCATGCTACTGTCCTCTGTCTCCTCAATGATCTGGCTCTCCCCGCGGTATCCGCCCCGTGGATGTCTTGACCAGTACAGGCTACGTGCAGCGGTGTTGGCCCCTCCAGGCTGATGATGCTGATCCAGGAGCACGGACGCCATCGGCGAGGGTTGAGGCATCGCGGTCCCAGCTCGCGGGGCTCGTCCAGAAGGAGCCCGACTTCGAGCCCGTCCCGTTTCCGCCCGACCCATGTGTGAGCCCTGCATATCTGCTGCCAGTGTCGGGGAGTTGAGCCCTGGGAACGCTGGAGGAGGATGGAATGGTGGCCGAGATCCAGGTGGTAAGTGTCCTGGAATTCCCGTCTTGGGGTTGATGACGTAGTTGTCAATGAAACCGTAGTATGATGCGGCCATCTTGCCGTGCTTCGTGGAGTAATAGTCCTCGCGGACATCCTGATGAGCTGCTTGTTGTCCAGTATTGCCAGGGCCTTTCTGAAAGTCGAATACCGCAAACGAGCACACATAACCCAATCCATCGACATGAATCGTGAACTCGCGAAAGAAGTCGACGATTTGGTCGCTGCACTTGGGTAGCGAGAAGAGGAGCAGCATGGGTGTTGTAATGATGCCCATCACTTCTTCCAGGAAGATGACCACTTTCATCTTGTAGAGTTCCGAAAATTCTTGCTTTGCCTCGAAGCTGTGAAGTCTCCCCTGCCAGTGGTCTGGCATGTAGTGTGTGTACTCGATGACATTCCGCAGGGCATACTCAGGGTTAAACACCAAGGTTTCCTCGGATACCATACCACGCGTCATTGCCCAGACTGCTCCAAAGACACCCAAGTAGAACAGCACGGGTCGATCCTTGGTAATCTCAAAGTTGAGGAAAAGCTCTGAGTCTAGAATAGACCCAAGCGCTAGAATGGCAGTGATGGCTCCCGTCATGAAAGCTATGCTTCTTGCGATGTCTTCCGTCATCCGCTTGGGGAACTGGTCGATGTATCGAGTTGCGAAGGGATATGACATGTGCAGTCTCTCGTAGAAGATGTGTGGAAGCTCGTTGAACTCACGAAACTTCCACTCTGCGAGAGATGTGTACTTGCGCGCCGCCGCTTGCTTGGGGTCCTTTTGGTATTCCTGCAAGTGGGGTTAGCTCTGCCAAGATGCGATTCCAAGGTAACTTACATTGTAATAAGTGAAGAAGTAGACAATCACGACATAAGCCAAGACAACTGGTGCAAACACAAGGTTGAGCACACCAGCAAAAAGAAGCCGCTGTTTCAGTTTCTGGCTCAGTAGACGCCTCCGGTCTGAACGCAGAAAGTCTTGCTGGACTTGGCCCAGCTCGTTAAAGGCCATGTCGAGGATGCAGTAATGCAGGTACCACTCCATCGTCTTGGAGAACAGTTGCCGACCGCGGAGAAACGGAACTGGCAAGGACAGATTCAGTATGTCCTTGTTGATCATGGCAATGAGGTAGTTCTCTTTTCGCATCAGACGGTTAGCGATGTCGTGCGCGTCCAGCCTCTCCTTGGACTGGCTGCCAATAAACTGTTGTAATCTTGCAGGGACGTTTCTGGCCGTCTTCGGGTTCTGGTCGCGCAGAGCCATTATCCGAGCAACGACATCCTGCCAGGACACTGTCTGCATATCCTGTTCCGGAATCTCCAGTAGGTGAATATAGAACTCCCTGATGTGAATGAGACGGGGTATCTCTGCGCAGTACTGCACACACTTCCAGATAAAGAAGAAGGCATAGAGCCAAATTCCAAAACTCCAGAGTCCAGATATTTTCCGTGTACATTGCGGAACGACAACATCACTCAATGAATGCCTCTTGGGAATCAAAGAATAGTCGACACACTGGCCCAGGAACGTCAGCAAGACCGCAACGAAGAGTGTCTCCCTGTATCACCTGGTCAGCAAAAATATTCTATCAGCGCGAGGTAATCGACTTACAAAAGCCACAACGCGTTACCACACAATATGCACCACATTCCGCCCCCTTCGTAGTAGTCATAAACGTCCCGCATAAAGCTGTCCAGATTTGAGGTATTAACCCATCGCCAGAGCGCCTTCTCTTTTGGGTTATTCAATATGGTTCCTCTGGCCACAGGAAGCGGCTGCGGCCCCGTGGGTGTTCCATAGCGGTCATCGGGGTGGAGGGGCTGCTGCGCGGTTGCCGCCTCCCACTGAGCTCTTGACCTTGCTGACGACGGCCCTGCCGTTGATGGGCTCCGATTGTTTGGTGGCCGACCTGATCGTCTAGGTGTTGTTGGCGGTATATTATCGGTTTCGTTCGGCTCTACCAAGAGCGATGCAGGAACATCGTTGTCGACCTCATCATCGTTCAAATGCCATCTCGGAGTCGGCCCACTGGGACTTCGCATAGGTTGGGATGCAGCTCTGCCCTTACCCTTCGGATCCACGGCCGCGCTCTCCACTGTCATGCGACTATCGCTAATACCGAGCTCTTCAGCCGGGAAGCCATCAAAACGGTGCCCGAGATTCTCTTCATCAAGACCGGGGTCGTATTCGTCATCGTCTCGGGAACGCAGCTGCTCGTAAAATGATCGGTTCTCCCTCGTAGGGGACTTGAGACGGGAGAACATATTGGAAGTCATGGTGGCCCCTGGGGCAATGAATCACCGATGATATTCAGTGGGCATGTCGCCCTGGTATCGCGATAGAGGTCGGCAGAAGGCAAGTCGAGGCACGATGGCAATGAAATCGGAGATGGGAAGGAAGTGGTTATTAAGGTCGATAATTCAGGCGACGACGTGTAAACAAAGTCAAAGATCAAGCAGTTTCAAAGGTAAAAAGCTAGATTCCTCGCCCTGGAAACCGTCAGCGTTGTTATCGAAAGCCAAATGGTCACGAGCCAGGTGACCCGGATAAGCGTGACCGAGAGCACATGCCTGTACCGAACACCAGACGAAACCGAGAATCCTGTGAAAGCAGGCTCAGAGTAGACCTGATGAAGAATTCACTGTGAGATCTTGAAACAAAACAGCAGGCGACCGCTCCTCACGCAGTCTAATGAATGAATTGGGGTTTCGAACGTCTCTAGGCATCACAGTCGCAGGTATGACGCTACAAAGCGGTGACGGGGTTCTGCCGGACAATGACCGATAAGACCCCACAGCTTGCGCCACACCGCCTGCCCATTCCAGGCCTCTCACACTCACGACACCGTTGCACTCAGGATGTCTCTTACATGCGAAGCCCATGTTATTCATTTGTTCTCACCATCCCTGACGGGTGCGGATCACTGTCCTTCGCTTTGGTTTGTTTTCGGTGAAATCATTTGGTTCATCTTGAATCACGGCCACGAAATGAGGTAGCATCTGTCGAACACCCAGTCGTTTAGCTCAGGTGACTAGAAAGATCCCCAACACCATCTAGCAAGATGTCGTCAGATCGCCCCTGGTCTCTCAAGACCCTACCTCTGAGGGACGCCTCTAGTGCAGGCCTTCTCCCTCCAGACAGTTACCCGCAAACTCCATCAACCCCAAAAAGTTTAACTCCTCTTGCATCGAAAGTTACGAGTGTCCTGTCCACGACACACTCAGATACTGAGTTCAGGGATGCGCTCTCTCTTCTTGATCAACGAGGAATTCAAAATGACGCCGAGACTCGCCGGAGAGTACGGCTGGATCTGCAAAAAGAAGTTATCGATAGCAACGGAGAAGTCATCGCTGAGTTTGGTCGTGTTGCTGAGGTGAGTTCAATTCATCTGAAAGCAGATTAATACTAACATATTTATAGCAACTCCGACGTATCAAGACAACCATCGACAAGCTCAACAGCGGCTATGAGGACATGAAGAGCCAAGTTGTTGCGGCTCACGAGCAAACAACGCCAGCACTCTCCGAGGCATCATCGCTCCTCGAGCAAAGGAGACAGGTCGAGGTCAAGCAAGACCTTCTGGGCGCTTTCAGAAAGCATTTTATCATGTCTGAGAGTGAAATTGCGGCCTTGACCATGACAGCCGAACCGGTTGATGATCACTTCTTTCAAGCTTTGAGTAAAGCGAAGAAGATTAGCAAAGACTGTGAGATCTTACTTGGCTTCGAGAAACAAACTTTAGGGTTGGAGTTGATGGAGCAAACTTCAAAGAACATCAACCTTGGCTTCCAGAAACTTTACAAGTGGATACAGCGGGAGTTCAAGACGCTGAACCTTGAAAACCCACAGATGAACTCATCGATTCGACGTGCCCTCAGGGTGCTTGCTGAAAGGCCTTCCCTGTTCCAGAACTGCCTGGATTTCTTCTCCGAAGCACGAGAACGAATCCTTTCCGACTCATTCTATGTCGCCCTGACAGGAAGCTCCCCGTCAGGGACTGAGGACCCTTCAGTCAAGCCCATTGATATGACTGCGCATGACCCTCTACGGTACGTGGGTGACATGCTGGCCTGGATCCATTCAGCAACAGTCAGTGAGCGCGAGGCACTGGAGGTATTGTTCGTCGCCGAGGGTGAGGAGCTTGCAAAGGGCCTGAAATCCGGCCGAGATGCTGAAATTTGGCGTCTCATCGCGGAAGACGACGAGGTTGAGGCCGACTTCAACGCTTTGAAGGCGTTGAACGATTTGGTGGACCGCGACATTTCTGGTGCAGCTCGCGTGCTTCGCCAACGGATGGAACAAGTGATTCAATCCAACGAAGAGACAATCCCAGCCTACAAGCTCGCGAACCTCATCAACTTTTACCGCATCACATTCCAGAAGACTCTTGGTCCAAACACCAACTTGGTGGAGCTGGTTGAGGGTCTTGAGACGGAGGCTCTTCGCCAATTCCGGGCATTGGTTAGGGATCACATTGCCACCCTGCAGGGAGAGTTTCAGCATGCTCCCTCGGATCTCGGCCCCCCTGCTTTCCTACAAGACTCATTGAAGCAACTCAAGGCTATCAGCAAGACCTACGACTCTTCTCTGTCCGCTTCAGAGGATCGCGAGAGCGAGTTTGAGAGTGTGTTGGCGGAAGCTTTTGAGCCTTTTATGGCAGGATGTGAGAATATGGCCAAGGTTATGAAAGATCAAAAAGGTGCAATCTTTCTCATCAACTGCATATCATCTGCAACAGCATGTTTAGAGCCGTTCGACTTCACCCGACGAAGGACCCAACAGCTTCAGGGCAAATCAGAGGAGGAGGCCAAAAAGCTGGTCGTCAGCCAGTACAACTTCTTCCGTAAGGGGTCGGGTCTTGATCCCATATTCTCATATCTGGAAGAGAACAAGGACAAAGATGCTGGTTCGCTGGACGAGAAACTGCTTGGCCAGGCGAGCCAAACCCTGGACGATTTCCTACCATCCGCGCTCATGGATGCTATGGAGAATCTAAAGCACCTTCAGGACTCGAAACTGGCTCGACAAGTCACTGAAGAAGCCGCAGAGCAGTTCTGCAACGACTTTGAGGAACTTGAAGAGGTGATTCTGGAGGAGGACGAGGATTCTGCGGATTCTGATGATGAAGAGGAAGAGGGACGGCTTCGATCCGTATTTCCCAGGACCACGGCCGAGATACGTGTATTACTGTCATAATTGACATCAGGTGGGTGGTATGAATCCGAAGGGCCTAGATTTCCATCACTCTCTTATACGAATGCCCCCATAATAATTGTACGGTCAAGCCGCCTGTTGGCATTCAGACGATTAGCTGCATCTCTTGCAGGCGAGCCAGGCTCCATAAAGGTTTCCAAATTTGGCTGCCACGCAAGCAATAACGGTTAATTTCTATGCGTGATATTCTTTGAAACATTTCAGCACTTGCAGCATGGTTTTGTCTCGTTTCAACATGGCACGTCGAAGATAGGAATTAGTAGAACTTTGTCATTTCCGGACGAGGCTGGCAATCAGCAATGAGTTAGTTAAGTACCCCGCCACGACAGATTGCGACGGGGGTGGGCAGTGCGAGCGAGACTACGTCACCGCCTGCCCGACTTACTTGCTCTGCCATGTACGAAGTACAACGATCAACTCCATCACGTTTCAACCATCACGGACGCGAGAGGGCTCCTGATCGCCAGTCTCAACCACACCCAACCCTTGGAAACACTCCGATCCGATCACGAAGCGCGATTTTCCCAGCCTAACTCATTGGGCTGACAAAGCTCGGGATTTCCGTAGAGCGCGTACCCACCGTCCGGCACCTGTCCCAGAGCCTGGTTTCGACAGCGACAAACATCAAAAACAGTCGGCGGACTGAGCGCAACGAGGGCTAAGCTCTGGGCTACTATGGTATTGCCCTGCCGCCGGAGCCATGTTACGGAACAAGGCCCTGGCTGTGCTGCAGAAAACCTACGATGATAGTTACCTGAGTTGTTCGACTGCCGTCTACTATGAAGGCCAGGTACGACCGAAAGTTTGGTGTTTTTGAGTTTTTGGTATTTTGACTTTGATCTAACAATGGCTGGCAATTCAGGGAAGTGAGGCCGAGGCCATGCGGCACTGGAGGAGTGCCCTCGACCAGATCTACGATTATCATGCGAACCGAGCACCTCCATCGTACAGCGTGAGGACCGATACCGAGAAGGCGCTGCAGGATGCCTTGAGAGAGTTAGAACTCCAATGCAAGGAACGGATCGATCTTCTTGAGGCGTTGCGTGTATCGCGACAAGAAGAGACACTATCACCACCTCCGCCCAGTGGCAAGTTGATCAAACGACCTAGCCTTCCCGACAACGACAGAAGCAGGGGATCTATAGGACAGGGCACGATACCCGCTGTGCAATACTCTGAATTATCGCGGCCATCAATTCCACATCGTCCATCGCAACCCCGGCGCACTTCATCGGAGCAGGCTATCGTGGATGGGCCCAGCGCATATCTCGACCCAAACGCATCCTCGTCATCGCTGCCTAGATCATCGTCGCCCAACGCCCCGAATCTACCCCCAAGGCCGAACAAGACATTGCGATCACCAAGTCCCGAAAAGCATACCATGAGAACCACCCTACGTTCTGGAAGGCCAGGCGACAGGCCCATCAAAACTCGCAAAACCCCACGGCCTGTGGCTGAAGGACCGAGCAAGGCTGCGACTTTGGCATGGAGCGCCCTGGGTTCCAAGGACAGACTTCTGAGGAGCAGTCAGCCTGAGGCGGGCCCAGCGACCCCAAGCCCCAGCTCTCGCGCTTCCTTGGAACAAGTTCGCAGACCCGCCCCAGTGCAATGGGACAGTCATTCAAGACGGCTCGTGGTACCCAGGGAGAATGATTTCAATGGAGAGTCTTCGAGCTCCACGCGTCATTCTGATGAATACTGCTATGCGCGCCCATCCATGTTGTCCGTTACTGCGGCATCAAGTGCTCTCAATTCACTCTCCTATCAGGATCTGTCCTCCCCAGACAACTACACAAGTCGGTCCGAACGATTTACGAGCAGCCGAGACAACATCGGGGTGTCGTCATCACCCCGTAAAGTGCCTAGACACGAGGTGGTCAATGGCGCTGAAACCGCTGACGATTCCGGAGAGACATCGGGGAGAAGGAGTGTCTCGGATGCATATCCGAGCAGAAGTCCGGCACCAAAGAGATCCGGGAGGGCTTTGAAACCGCCAAAACCAACTCCAGAGAAACGGGAACGATCAAGACGACGTGAGCGGAAAACCCGGCATGTCTCGACCTCGAGCGCATCGGCGGATGAAACAGGTCGATCCGTCTCAAGGTCAAGGCGAGCGAGGGCAAAAGAGACAGCCACTGAGACGGATACCCAAGAGGGCTCCTCAGATGGGTCTCAATCCGACAAGAGCTCCGACGAGATGACAGAATGGAAAAAGAAGAAGGCAAAGATTTTGAAGAATTTGCCGCCTGGCGTTGACGAGGACGCTGCCAAACAAATTCTCAACGACATTGTTGTACAAGGAGATGAGGTCCATTGGAGCGACGTGGCCGGCTTGGAGATAGCGAAAAACGCTCTTCGCGAGACAGTTGTATACCCTTTCTTGAGACCGGATCTTTTCATGGGACTCCGAGAACCGGCAAGGGGCATGTTGCTATTCGGACCGCCAGGAACGGGGAAGACGATGCTTGCCAGAGCTGTTGCAACAGAGTCCAAGTCAACATTCTTCTCGATTTCCGCTAGCAGTTTGACGAGCAAATATCTGGGAGAGTCTGAAAAGCTTGTGAGAGCTCTCTTCGGGCTCGCTCGGACCTTGGCGCCCAGCATCATCTTCGTTGATGAGATTGACTCACTCTTGTCTCAACGAACAGGATCTGGGGAGCATGAGGCCACCACGAGAATTAAGACCGAGTTTCTCATCCAGTGGAGCGACCTACAACGAGCAGCCGCCGGCAGAGAGACCAGTGACAAAGACAAGGAAAAGGGGGATGCCAACCGGGTTTTAGTGCTAGCTGCAACAAACCTGCCCTGGGCTATCGACGAAGCAGCTCGAAGACGATTTGTTAGACGCCAGTACATCCCACTCCCTGAGCCAACAACTCGTGAGACGCAGCTCCGGACGCTCTTGGGTGAACAGAAACATGACTTGTCGAACGAGGACATCCTCAAACTTGTCGACCTAACAGATGGTGAGCAGAACTTTCTCGACACAGTTGGACGCTAGCTAACTCAGTGGCTTCTAGGATTCTCAGGCTCAGACATCACCGCACTAGCCAAGGACGCAGCCATGGGACCTCTACGATCTCTAGGAGAAGCCTTATTGCACATGACGATGGATGAGATTCGACCAATACAACTGATCGATTTTGAGGCGAGTTTGTCGACAATCCGCCCCAGCGTTAGTAAGGCTGGGTTAAAAGAGTACGAAGATTGGGCAAGAGAGTTTGGAGAACGGGGAGGGTGAATTGCTTTCCGGCCTTGTATACAACATGTATCTTAGACGTGTGGATAGACCACGCTCGCATGAGAATGGTGAAATCGTGGGCAACGTTGGATTCCACGATGTGCGCGTCACGGCCGAAGGATATGGGCGTTAGTGTTCTGATCAGGCTGAATGTCTACTATGTCATTTTATATGGTACACTTGTTTTAACAACGGCTCTCCGTCGCATGACCACTCCTCATCCAATGTCATTTATCGTACAGGGCGTGATATTTTGCCCGCTACTCCCATCCTGGCTCTGATCTCATACCCGCTGTTATGCCCAAGTTATACATTTCTCTCATCCGGTCGAGTTCCGATATCCCGACGTCACTCGCAACATCAACATATCGACTGTTTAGTCGACATCGCTTGCTGAAGTCTGAGGATTGCGTTTTTGCTGGGCCTCCTCCCAAGCCTTGCGCTTGGCCTCCTTCTTCTCAAGTTCCAATCTCTTCTCCTCTTGTCGCTTGTCCTCCTCCGCTTGTCTCCTAGCTGCCCTCCGTTCGTCCTTGGCGGCCTTCTTAGCCTCACGCTCTGCTATTCTTTCTTCCAGAGTTGGCACTGGTGGACGCTCCTCAATGGGGGTACCGTATGGAGCAATAATGTGCTTGATGACGTGGCGCTTATGTTGAGAGGTCGGCCAGCCGGGGACAATGGCGACAACATCGCCGGTTCGGAGAGAGGAGTTGGGGTCGTGGACGAGGTAGTGCTTGGGGTCGGCAAACCACTAAAGAGGATGGTCAGCAAAACATCACTCAGACACACAGAGGTTATGAACAGTAGGCAGGAAAGCTCACCTTGTTGACAATCTTGTTCCACTTCTGACCTCCAACTCGGACCTTAACAGTCTTTTCCATGAGGCCAGCCGAGACGACGACTCCGTGAAGCTCGTGCGTCACGCGGCGCGCGGCCTTGGCGACTTGAGAAGACATGACTTGAGGGGCCCGTGTATCGAATAAATGTCGAGTCAATCCTTTCGAGGGCCAGAGGCGTAGCCAATCCCTCAATTGCTGGTCTCCAGAGCGAGATGTCGTTTTGATAGCTCGCACCAGGATTGGAAGGCTGTTCTAAAATTTGGCAGCCAATAAGCTTCGAGGCTGTGCGGATGATAGCGCTTATGTAACCCAGAATTTTGAGGTCGGGAGCAGCACAGATGTGATTGGACAAGGCTCTCACGAGACCTCAGCAGTTCACACGTGCTAGGAACAAGGGAGCGAATTGCCCCAAGGATATTGCGGCCGCACACACAATTTTAACCATGGCTCTTCTCACTCAGACTGTCTAAACTATATTCCCATAATTACAACAAATCGAGCCTCCCAAGACTCTCAATTCGTCATTCTACTCACCTTCTAAGCCCGTTGTCAGACTTGAGGCACGTGCCCCCCACCATTCGGAGAGTAAACCGCCGGCAGCCGGTGATCCGGAGGCTTGGAGCGCGAACTCTAGGCGCAATTAGTGTGGGGTTCCTTTCCTCTTAGCAGGTAAGATTTTGTCAAGGGTTCAACAAAATCGATTCATAGGTACTCTCCCGCCTCCTCCCTCTGCGTCGATTTTCCTCTCTTCCTAGTCTTCTTTCCTCTCTTCCACACTTGCTCCGACTATATATTTGCTGGACCTCGCCACCTCGTCGTCTTGTCTCAGTCTCTCCCGCTAACACTTCTTGAGTCATCTTCGGCCAAACCATTATCCATCCTACCTCGCAACTCACCTTCATACCTCTCAACCAACATGTCTTCTCCCGAGCGTCGAACTGGAGTGAAGCGGCCTAGTAAATGCTCGACACACCGCTTGGTTGAAAGTCCACCGCTGACATGTGATCACCAGGGACGCAATCTCTTCCTCCTCCCGCGCTCCCCCAACTGGTTGCGGAACAGAACACACCTATCCCTCCCACCGACAAAGACTCCCAGCGTCTCATCGTCGTCCTGTCCAATGCCAGTCTGGAGACGTACAAGGCGTCGCACGGCGGCACCGGCCGCAATGGCATGCACCGCGAGGACAAGTACTCGTTGCTCAACAGCGACGAGCATATCGGTGTCATGCGCAAGATGAACCGGGATATCAGTGATGCCCGACCCGATATCACCCACCAGGTTTCAACTCTGGCTTCCTGAGTCGGCATCCAACATGCTGACCTTTTCTTAGTGTTTGCTGACCCTGCTCGACTCGCCCATCAACAAGGCTGGAAAGCTCCAGATCTACATCCACACTGCCAAGGGCGTGCTGATCGAGGTTTCGCCCTCAGTCCGTATCCCCCGAACCTTCAAGCGATTCGCTGGTCTCATGGTGCAACTTCTTCACCGGCTGTCCATCCGCTCCACCAACTCCAACGAGAAGCTGCTGCGTGTGATTCAGAACCCAATCACCGACCACCTTCCCCCCAACTGCCGCAAGGTGACGCTGAGCTTCGACTCGGAGCTTGTGCGAGTCCGTGAGTATGTCGAGAGTGTTGGCCCCAAGGAGAGCATCTGCGTGTTTGTAGGTGCCATGGCCAAGGGTGAGGACAACTTCGCCGACTCGCTCGTGGACGAGAAGATCTCTATCAGCAACTACTCTCTGTCTGCCAGTGTGGCCTGCAGCAAGTTCTGCCACGCGGCTGAGGATGTCTGGGACATCATGTAAGAACGGACTGCGAATGAGACGGCCTGGGGGCCGGATGCTGCGATAGACGCCAAACGTCGACTCGCCCTGCGGCGATACAACATCGTCGCTGGGGCGGGACGGCAGGGCGCTGACTTGGAATGCCTGGGGTGTTCGCTGTCGCTTGTTTTTGCAACCAAAACATGGGGCGTTCAACAACGGGTCCAAGACGTGAATGTCGTCTTGATGGGCCATTTCAACCTGGCCCATTCCTTCCCTTTGTCCTTTTTGCACTGTTTCTTTGCATGTCTGCCCTGTTTTTTTCCTCCCCTTCTGCATGATGCTTGTTTTGTCTGGATGAAGATCTGAGCTGCTAGACATGGGTACTTGCACGATCTAACCACACAGCATTTCGATGGACAAGGCACCTGGAAGTCTACATCGCCTATCTAGACTTTCAGATGCGGGGACGGGCACGCGTTGAGAGCTGGGGTTATGGCGGATGGCGGTGGTCAAACACGTGAGGCACGTTCATGATTCGGCTTGATTTACAGTCATGGCTGATTGGTACCCCGCGAGCCCGTGACGGAAGGGCAGACAAGATGCAAGACAGTTGAAGGGCAAAAGTCATCTGATGGAGGAGGCAATATACCATCTGAAAGTACTACTCAAGTAGTAATGAAGTGCACACTTCCATGTTACACAAACGCATATCATTATGAACCAGAGTCGAGGCTATGAGGCCAGCCAAGTGAAGTCCGATGCAGCCGCGAATACGCGGCAGTCCCAAAACGGCTGGTGTAGCACCAAGACGCCCCGCACAATGGTCGCGTGGGCGCGCCGCCCTCTGGAGTGAGAGTGTGGGAGGGGATGAAGTGATGGACGCATGAGACATGGATACAGGACTTCGAGCTCAAGGGTTATGCCGTGATACTGACGATGCTGAGGTCTGGTCTGCCTTGTTTGTAGCCAGAAGAAGAAAGAAAATCGTAATACTCCTGCCACAACAGGCTTGCTTAGGGCCTTGGGCTTTCTCGTCCAGTCTGTCGATGGTGGATCTTGAGATTCGATGCTTACTGGGTCTCGCGAGGTTCGCATATCCAACTCTTACGGGATGGTCATCGAATAAGATACCCCCACGCGAGTGTGAGGTGTGAAGGACAGAGAATTCGATCCCCATTCGATGAAGAGAAGAAGGGGTTAGTGAAGGAAGCGAGCAGAGGAGGCCATGTCTGGTCTGGATTTTACGATGTGGCCGGCAGGCCCAAAGACCCTAGACGCGTCGTGTCTATTGTGCGATGGCATTCCCTGAGTTGGCTCTTGTCCTCTTGTCGAGAAAGCTGCTCTCATGGGCCAGGTCAAGCGCAGAGAGACCTTATCCTATCCAATGTGAGAGTTGATAAGGTAGCCGAGGGCCCGGGGTTGGCCGGTACAGGCCGGGGTGGAGGCCCCGGTGGAGGCCCGGTGGAGCGAGCCGGGCGGCCGTGAGTCCAGCCGTTGTGCTCGACGTGGTCACGCATCGACGACTGAGAGTCATTGGATCAGTTCGCACGAGCTATTCTCCGATGATCGTACATAGTACACCATCTTGTGTTGTCGAGTACGTACTGTGTATAGCATATCATATCCTCCCAAATGCAACAGGGCTGGACATTAGGTAGGGAGGTGGTTAGTGCTGGCTTGATCTGGCCGCGGGCATGCGGTCCTCCTTGTCGTGATCGGAATGTGAGCCAAAGGAGGGGCAGAAAGAGGGGTATGAGGGGGGAACGGTATCAGGGCCATGACTCTGGAGTAGTCGGGCTGCATGATCACGAGAAGAGACAAGGCAGAGTTGTATCGCGGAGGCGGTTTTATCAGATGTGAGGGAATTCCAGGCCATGGCAGGTTGGAGGGTTTTGGAGCTCTGGATCATCCGAATCCGTCTGTCCATCCTCCGTCCATCCATCCATCCCATCGTCTGGTCCAATGCCTTTGGCCGCCCACCCAACCACCCTCTCATGGCACGATGCCCCCTCCAGCTGCAGGTACCGAGTCGGGACAAGTCGCTCCTGGACGCTGTACATGAGATTTCATCTATTTTTGCAGTATATAGTGATCGATACATACATAGCTCTCTGCTTCTCAGTCCTCGAAGAGAGCAATCAGGAAACAACTTGAGGAGCAAACAGGGAAGCAAATGCCTGCCAGGATACAAGACTTGAAGGGTTCAGGGGTGATCATGGGCGGGTGCTGCCGGATGGCGCGGGGCTAGCGAGCGGGCTGTTAACTCAAGGTACATACCCACCCACACTGTGCCCAAGGCCCTCAGGTACCAGTCAAGATTGCACAAGTGCACAATTCCAGAGGGTTTCTGTGCGTGTTTGCAGTACACAATGCCCTGTTTCCTGGTTCTTGCTTGGGGCTAGCCTCGCACTCGTCTCCAGGTACCTACCCTCCAGCGTGATGTGATGCGATGTGATGCAAGGCCCACGCTCACGCCAGGGGGCTATACCGGATACCTCTTTCTGGCCCCTCTATGGATGGATCCGGTAGAGCGCGAGAGGGTCAGATGTCAACGAGTCACAGAGCCACAGTCACAAGAGATGCAGAATGGGGACGTTATGAGACGCGGCGGGAGGGCTGGCTGAGACACGCACGCATTGGATCGCATCAGCTCCAGCTCCAACACCGTCTGGCAGCGGCAGTTACAGCGACCTAGCATTAGCTGGGTACATCAGCACCAGCTCATTGATCAGTGGGAGTGGCCAAGAGCACGTCGCCCGCCCTAGGTCCCGTCCCATCCTCACGACACCCTCTGTCTCTCGGTTCTTCTCTCACTCTTCCCCCAACCTTTCTCCCTCTCCCGTCTCCCCCCGACTCTTCTCTCCTCTTTACAGAGTCTCTAGAGTCTCTAGGCCACAGCTCCTCCCGAGCAATTGCTCCGTCAATTGCTTATATCATCTCACAGCGACAAACATTCAATCCTCGTCACTCACAAACTACGCAGAGACGAACCCACGGACTGGATACCCCAGGCATATCCGTCCTAACCTCTGGACCTACACTAAGGGCATCTAACATACAATCGTCCGTAACTCTGGCGCATACACCAGGCACATAAGGCCCTTTGCACTTCTCTCCTACATATACACCCGGAACGACAGGACTTTCTGGACAAACTCGGGGACTGGTCGATCGATACTGCGGACCCTCGTCTCCCTTTTCAGCATCTTGCACCCTTGATCAATCCAATCTCAGTCAGGTTGGGTGTCAAAGGAGTCATAACAATTGCCCGACAGACAGGCGAACGACGGACAGCTCAGCATTTGCCCAAGGCAAGCCCCGATTTACGGATCCATCCTTATTTTTGGTTCCCTTCACGGCCTACCGCGTCAGTTGCCAAGTCATTCACCTCGGGGCACCGATTGGGGACAGCTTGATTCTCGCATCTCGCCTCTCAATCCCTACCCTCTCATTCTCGACCGCCTTCTCTCGCCTACTCCGCCACTTCGCCCGACCATTTTCTTCTCCTGACTCTCCGGTCTACTTAGCACCTCTTTGCCTCATTCTTATTACGGATATTTCCTTGTACTTTGCCAATTTTCTAATCTGCCTTCTTTTTTTCGACTCTCCGGTCCTCGGTTTCTTCTCTTTTGTTGTTTGTTACTCATCCTCCTTCAGCCCTGCCTTGACCGATATTCTGTCTCCCCACCAGCCCCCCTCCCTGTTCAGCCAGTCAAGCAGGAGCAGTCCATCATTTTTTTCCTTCGACTTTCAAAGCATTTCAAGGTTCCATCAAATCCCATCCGGCCAAGGCACCCGAGCGGATACCTGAAAACAGGCAACCGATCGAGTCCTGGCTGTTTTACGGACTCTATAAGAGATCATGACACTACCTTTTGTTGAGGTGTCGCACCTGGCATCGTCGTCGTCCTTCTACTCGGCCATCCTCGGAACCCTTGGTCTTCGCTTCCTGGCCGCCGACCGCGAACAGACTTCGTCGATTGGAACCATCACCTACGGAATCCCAAGCGGAAATGCCAAGTCTGGAAGCAAACAACGCAAAGCCCTAACCGACGGACGTGGTGACGAACAACAGGGCGGCCAGCCAGTGCTGCAGATCCGTGAGGTTACCCATCCTTTTGAGCCTGTCAAGCTCTCGACATTGGTCCTCGCCGCCCCGTCCCCGGCTGCAGTAGTCGAATTCCACGACGCTGCTCTCACCGCAGAACCATGGCTGTACATCGAAAACAACGATGACCGAGCCTATCCTGGCAATCCCGGCCTGAAGCCTCGCTTGGGCCTCGACGGCGGTGAGACCCCAAGGCGAGCAACTGTTCGCGACCTTGACGGCAACACCATCCAGGTCGTCTACATGCAACCCATGTCCCCTCGCGATCACTTTGGCCGTGTTCTCGAATGGACCTACAACGGATCCACACATTACTCTCATTCGCAAAGCACCTATACTCATACGAAAAGCACCTATACTCGAACTCGCTCCAAGTCCCATTCCCACGCCATCACAGAGGGCCGTTCCTCCTCGTCTTCCATCTCTAACAATCAATCACCCTTCCAGCCTCGCCAGTCACCCTCCAAACACGGCCCCAACACTGTCACTGCTGCCGAGATGACTCAACGAGCTGCTGACCGTGACGAGACGGACCCTGTGTCAGTTTCCCCTCGTCAGAGCTCCAACAACAACGGTCTCAGCACCACGACTGTCGTCGGTGCCCTCCTGGGCGTCGCTGCGGGTGCAGCCCTTACTTACGGCTTTGTGACCAATGCGGCCAAGGAACGAGAACGCAAACCCCGACAGGATTTCGAGCCTCCCAATCTGCCACGCCGTTCTACTTTTCCCGAAAAGGCACCATCAGTTCACCAAATGCATCAGGAAGAACGCCGAACGGTATACGGCGATTATCCTCCAAGGACGTCCCTTCGTGGCGGCGAGTACCCTCAGAAGGCCCTGCCATCTCGGGCAGCCAGCGCCTACGAGGGCATGCCATACCCAGACGGATACCCTTTCCGGCAACCCATGTATAAAGAGGACTATGCACACCGAAAGATGTCTCATCCGGATGATTATCCACCGAGGAGGCTTGGCTACATCGAAGACGAGAGCAGCGAGGAGTCTGAAGAAGAGCGGCCCCCTCCCGTGCAGTATTTGACAGAATATCCTCATGAAGAAAATCCTTGGGTCGAACCTTCCCGTGCCAGGAGCAGGAGCAGAGCCCGAAGTATCGCTAAGAGTACCGCCGCGAAGAGCACTGCTGCGAAGAGCACTACGGCAAAGAGCACTGCCAGGAGTGTTGCTCATTCTCGAGCCCGGTCCCCAAGCCGGGCTCCAGATGATGAGGAATATGAGACGCGCAGCCGACACACATCGAGGCATCCCGAAGTTGAAGAGGTTGACGAGGTTTATGAGAGGCGCACTCGTCGTTCATCCAGAGCTCCCCATGACGATGGATTTGATAGGCGGAGCCGACATGCGTCACGACCTCCCCCCGATGATGGTTTTGACACTCGAAGCCGACGGTCGTCACGACCTCCCCCTGATGATGGCTTTGAGACACGAACTCGTCGATCCTCGAGACCCCCCGTGACAGAAAAGGCACGCAGCGTCCGTAGCCGCAGCGAAGCGCCCACCAGCCGCAAGTCGGTCGTGCTGGCTGATGATCACCGCAGCCATGCGGGGTCTCGTCACAGCGGGGCACCCAAGCCGTCGCACTCACGCACCCGTCGAGCGACTTATGACGACGAGCGCAGCTATGTCTCTGCCCGGTCACGCCCATCCTCACGAGCGCCTCGACGAGGTCATCGACCTGAGGTCGAGGAGGAGATTCCCGAGGCACCCGAAGTCCCGGAAGTGCCTGAGGTGCCTGAAGTGCCACGACCCTTTGATCGGCCCATGCCACGAGCTCCCGACTACACAACGCCTAGAGCTCCCGATCCTTACCAAACACCACGAGGTCGTATTATTCATGAACATTCACGATATCCTCTCACTGATGAGGTACCACGATCCCACAAGGTGTACGAAGTTCCTGAAGTCCCTGAGGTCCCTGAGGTTCCTGATATTCCTGATATTCCAGATATCATGCCGAGGAGTCGGGCTGCCAGTAAATTCAGTGTGCCCCGAATGGCCACGGGGCGTGAATACCCTAATACGGGCTATTCAAGCAAGTCTCAGAGCTACATGTCCGCCAAGGACATTGCTCTCCCCATGAGCGGTGTGGGTAGCAGCCACGCAGCATGGGAAGACGACGTTGTCAGCGTTGCTCCGAGCGACAGCATCAGCTGCATCGGAAGCAAGATGAGCCGACGCCGCAAAGTACGATAAATGGAAGATTGACGACGACGAGCATTAGACATGAGAAACGGTTAGACGACAGACATTATGAGTTTGAAAGATGGATAGAGTGTGAAGCATATGACTGACATGGGACGAGGTTGGTTCAACAGCACGAGATGAGTCGAGACTGATAACATTTTGGTTCTGATGCCGACAGGGGGATTGTAATGGCTTTCGCAACGAAGGAGGCTTGGATTCCATCTCTCTCGCAATTTCTTTTTTACTTGAGTTTTCTAGGAGGCGTTTGGGAACTCCATCATCATCTACGGCGTCATGACATTTATTGCAGCATTCCATTTGTTGGTTAGATGGGGGGGGGGCATGTGGTTGGCTATTCTGTCGTTTCTAGACCAGGATGATTTGAACGAGCTGCAGCTTTGAGAAGACTGGATACAACAAAGACGCACGCACACGCTCAAGAGAGAGGGGGGGAGACAGAGATCTATCAGATCAGCAGATACATATCAGAGACACCACGCTCAGCAGCAGCAACAATAGCAGCAGCAGCATGATGATATACAGAAGAGACACGCACAAGTGCCAGTCCGGCGGCCTATTGCCGTGTCAGCAACCGTCCCCGTCCCCCTTACGCATGCCAACCCTGCCCTGTCCCGCATCGTCTGCAAGATGCAACCCACTCCGTGACACTCAACACCGCCCTTATCCAAAATCGTTGGTGTTGGATGTGGGGGTCAATGTGGACGGCGTCGCATAGTACATGCTAATTAGTCGATAGCATCTCATAAGTCCACGTACCCAAGGAGATCCCACCCCTCCTCCACAAATTGGTCACCGATGAAGCGGACTTTTTCCCACGGTTAAATCCCTCGATGAATGGGAGAGCATCAGGGAGCAAGCAAAGAGGCGAAAGAGACGAGCAGTGCCAGAATTACTAAACCAAGGCATCTCCACTTCTCTACAAGAGCGCTTGTCCTGACTGGAAGCTAAAGTGGATGGCTCGCCCACAAACAAGCCTTTTACCGTAGCCTCTTTTGTCACTACTGCTGTACCTCGATACTACTGGAAGACTCACACACACTCCGATTCTCGGCCACTTTTTCCATATCCCTACCACAACGGCGCCGCCTCAAATCGTGAGAAGCAAAAAAAAAAAAGTCGATTCGTCGCATTCAACTCACACTCTATCCCAACGTCCAGTGTAACATTTTTTACAGCACAAGTCTCCAATGAGATATATCGGTATTTCAAATCTTGGACGACCTTTTGTGTAAAAAATTCTTCGTCATGCCTGTGATTGAACTCGGCGAATCTATTCCTCCCGACACGGCGCATGTGAGTTCAGCAAGACGTGCTCAACGTGCATATTTCATTATAGTTGGGCTGACATGATACGTGTAGGCCGTGAGCGTCTCCCTACCTACTTGGAAGGCCAATGTCGGATATGAGGAAGGTGAAGAATGGGTTGTTGGCCGCATGACAACTGGTTACCCTCGGTGAGCTAATCTCCTGACTCACCCCCAAGTCGACCTCTGGCCATTGACTTACACCCTTGTTCAATATAGCTTCTTCGTCCATAGGGGTATTCAGGCCTTTGCAAAGGACATCGTCACTCGCCATGGCCGACCTGGTCAGCAGGCAATGCTCTTCCCCACGCCTAAAGTGGCGAAGCGCTGTCTCGAGTTCATCCGTCAACGTGCCTCTCCTGAGATTGCGCGCCAGGTTGATACCATTGACTTTACTCTGGACAGATCCAAGGAGCTTTCTCCTCAGCTGAAGAAGCTATCTTCCACAATCTCGGCTGTCCTCTACCCTGAGGAGGCGTTTCCTATTGCCAAGCAGTACTGGCAGCACACTGGTGATGGCACCTCTAGCAGACGTGCCGAGTTCTGCCACAGGCTTTTCCAGGATGAACTCCTGATCCCAGTTGCAGCTGCGCAGACTCCTCCTGAGACCGTGAGCAGACCTTTCCGCGGTCCCAAACGCTATCAGCGCCCTGGCTCTATCGACGGTGTCGTGTCGCATATCCCCAAGCCGCCCTCTCCTCCGGCTCCTGTCGAGTCTCTGGAGAGCTCACGCTTCCTTGAGGAGCGATTTGGTAGGAACCTCGACCTCTCCATGGTTGAGCGCGCCAAGTCGGCCATCCGCAGGCGCATCGCTGGTGCCATGGCGCACGACGTTGACCTTCATAACGGCCCCCTGCCAGCCATGACGGACAACACCCGTGGCATCAAGACCCTCGAGGAGGCCGATGTCTATCTGTACCCTGCCGGTATGAACGCCATCTTTAACGCCCATCGTGCCCTGCTCAATGCCAGAGAGCCGGCCAAGAGCATCAACTTTGGCTTCCCCTATGTCGACACCCTCAAGATCTTAGAAAAGTTCGGCCCCGGCTGCCTCTTTTACGGACACGCTTCTGCTGCAGACCTGGACGACCTCGAGAGCAGGTTGAAGAACGGAGAGCGCTTCCTCGGCCTCTTCTGCGAGTTCCCCGGAAACCCCCTGCTTACGTGCCCGGACCTTGCAAGGATCCGGAAGCTTGCCGATGAGTATGACTTTGCCGTCGTGATCGACGAGACGATAGGCACGTTTGCGAATATCAACGTCTTGCCCGTCGCCGATATCGTCGTCAGCAGCCTTACAAAGATCTTTTCTGGAGACTCCAACGTCATGGGTGGAAGTGCCATCCTCAACCCGGAGAGCAAGTACTACCACGCCCTCAAGACGACCATGGAGCAGGACTACGAGGACACATACTGGCCCGAGGACGTCATCTTCATGGAGAGGAACAGCCGAGACTTTGAGTCGCGCGTAGAGCGCACCAATGCCAATTCAGAAGCTATCTGCGAGGTGCTACGAACGCAGCCCGTCGTAAAGAGCATCTATTATCCCAAGTATAACGAGTCGAAGCCTCACTACGAGGCCGTCCGCCTTCCCAACGGGGGCTACGGCGGTTTGCTCTCCATCGTATTCCACCACAAGGTCCAGGCCCAGGCCTTCTTTGACGCCCTGCCCCTTGCCAAGGGACCCAGCTTGGGGACCAACTTTACGCTGTGCTCGCCGTACGCGCTGCTCGCACATTACCAAGAGCTGGACTGGGCTGCGCAGTTTGGTGTTGATCCCGATCTTGTCCGCGTCAGCGTCGGTCTAGAGGAGACGGCAGAACTTGAGAATATCTTCTTGGGCGCCCTGAAAGCGGCTGAGGCTGTCCCAGTCTCGGGCTCATGATGGAAGTAGATGAAGGTTCTGTTCTCCTTGTATAACGCAATCTGTCTATATTACCCAAATTACCGAATTATGGATTGTTATGCAATCTAAGTTGTCTATGCCGGGATCTAGGTTCATGTCAGTCCGATGTGACAACTGGGAGGTTGGGATAAAAGCAAAAAGATCAATGACTTACGTATATATGTTGTGCTACCGTGATTAGTTTGACCTTTGTCAATCGAATTAATTCCAACCGCTAAACGCTATCATGAATGGTGACAATCATAGTGTCATAGGGCGAGCCGTGCCACACCCTTGGCACCTCACATTATGGTGCATTCCTGGTGAACGTAACCAGGCCCGTAGTCCTCAATTCCACGCTCGATCTCGTTGGCTCGCTGCTTCTCCTTGACTTCCTTGGAGAAGTACTTCTTCATGTACTTTTGAAGCTCGAAGTCAAGGTGGTCAGCGGAAGCTTTCAGGACCACATCGGCTCTGCACAGTGGGCAGTGCCTCTCCTTTCGACGCTGGATCTTGATGATGCAGCGAATGCAAAAGACGTGTTGGCAGTCAAGGCGGATAGGCATGTATGCAACCGAAAAGCATACGGGGCAGAGGTAGTCATTCAGCTGAGGGACCACAGAAACGAGTTCTTGAGACATCTTTGCGCAGACATCCTTGGAAATACTGCCTGCCAGAAGCTTGTCGGAGTGTACCGCAGTAGGGAACTTCCTCGATACGCCCAGAGCTGTACGTTTATCAAATTCTGAAACAAGGTCAGTGCTGCGCATGGTATCAGAAGGAGAGGGTCCCACTGACTCTTGAGAATCTTGGCCACGGCAGTCTTGTTGAGCTCCTGGAATTGCAAGTTCTTGAGGAGGGAGGCGTTCAGGTTGATGAAGCGCGTATAGGCCGCTTGACTCTCTGCGAGTTTGAAACCTTTGGCAATTCCCTCCTTTTCAACCTGATTCTGGAACCACTGCAGCTGCTTCAGGGCCACCTGGCTGGTTCGGGAACCATGGTCCTGCTCGTGCGTGGCAAAAAAGATCTCTGCATCCAGGTAGAGCTCGAAGATTTGACGCCATCGTGCGAGGTCAGTCTTAGAGAACCGTCTGGGCTTTGCGACTTGCTCAACCTCCTTGCCGAGGGCGACGATCTCGGATGTCATATTCTTCTCTTCCTCGGCTTGCAGGGCGTCAAGATTCGTCACATCGCTTTGCAGCATATCGAAAAACTCGGCATCGAAAACAAGAGGAACCTCTATGATTTCGTAGGTTCCATCATCCTTCTCGGTCGGGGGAGCAGTTGGGTCCGATGCCGGAGTTTGGGCCTGTGCGCTGCTCGAGATTTCGGTCGTGGGTTCAGCAGAGGATTCCAGAGTGGTCTTGGTGGTAGACTTCTCGGCGATCTCATCGGCAGGTTTGTCGGCGGGGGAAATTGCAAGTCTCTCGGCTGTGTCGTCGGCGAGCTTATCGACAGTCCCTGCAACAGACGGAGGACTGGCCTCAACCAGGGTATCAGAGTTTTCGGACTTGGGTAGGCTCGTCACAGACTCAGTGTCGGATTTCGTCTCTGATTCGGCGTGTGGCCGGGGGCCCTTGGGGAGATTCGCGGCGATCTTGTTGAGGAACTCCCGCGAGTTTGGTGCTAGCGAGGCATCGACTGGCACGCCATCTTGAAGATGGAGCTGGACGGTGAGCTTGGGGCGGAGATGAGAGTCGGAGCCGCCTATGCGCAATCAGTTTCCGATGCACAACCGTTGCACCTGCTGGAGGCACGAAATGCATAAGGTTGCGGGAATAGGCTTACCGTTGAGCTTATACTTCAGAGCCACGGGAGATGTTGTGTCGGGTTTGAGAAGTTCGCGCAGTGTCTCTGGATCAAGACCCAATTCGTGCAGCTCTTGCGCGACCTTTTTGAGACATTTCTTAAGCTGGCTGTAGGGGATGGCATTGTCGACCCAATGAGGTGGAAAATCTGCATCAGATCAGTCAGTTTGGAGCTGTCGCACGAGTGGGTGAACGTCGCTTGAGTTTTGCGTTGAAAAGGCAGGGACAGAAAACTGAACGGCAACTGCCAAAGGGTTAATCTAAATAGTGAAACATACCCTGGGTTCGCAGGATCTCCTTAAAGTCGTGAGCAAACTTCATCGTGTTGACGTTGCTGGTAGGACCAAAATGTTAGGGTGCTTGCATGAGGAGCACGCGACCAGTTGCGGTATTGGGGAGTTTGGTGGCAAAAAGGACAAGAATAGAAGAAGGGGACCGTGACGCTAGAAGCCAGACTTAAAGAACAGTGAAAGGCAAAAGGCAAAAGTGATATATCACTCAGAAGGTGGGCACGAAAAGAAAAAGAAGAGGAACACTTCAGTGACGAAAATGCGCCGTGTGAATGGGTTTGTTGCAAGAGTGGTCTCGTGGATGGAAAATATCGATGTCGACGAGGGTACTTGGCTGGATTCAGACATGCCCAGACAAAGGTTGGTACCGATTTTAGCGAATGACCTCTTTCTCGCGGTGGGAACGGCGAGGAACGGGTAGGGATTAATGGGAGGCTAGTAGCCTGAGTGGGCTCTCGGCAATCTCGTGCCGGCGACGGTAGAGGCGTCAACCAAGACATGAATCAGATGGTTCGACCGTTCGAGAAGGTTGCCGACCATTTTCGTTGACCGAGGCCAAAGGCGACGCCGAGACCCAGGTCGTTCGATGGGGTCTTTGGCTTGCTTGCCTTGGTTCGAGACCTGGTGATTGGTTCGACACGGTTCTAGGATACCTCCCGTCCATGGTTCATCAGCCAGATGAGGTCAAGGGGGAAGAGGAGAGGGCCGAGTCTCATCAAAGTGATGATGCCAAAGGCAGAGGAGATTATCAGCGACAGCTCTGGATAGTCCGTGCTCTGTCTAGCTCGTCGATCAACCTTGCAGCCCCTTCTGTTCCTCTCAACCTCGTGTGCGCAGTGCGTCCCTTAATTGGCAGGGACCATGTAACGCTAGAGTTTTGATGGGTACTCGACCACCGAGCATCTTGCATGGAACACAAAACGATAATGCGCAAATATCCATGTGTAGATATATGTTGTGAATCCGCATTGTGTTAGTCGACTCCTCTGTGGCGCGAGTGCTTCGTGTGGGAATGCCTGCAACCGTGGTTAGTCATACCTGATGAGTCGATATGAGTAACTGAAAGCAGGCCTGAATCATCCGGCAAAATTCCACTCAGTCTAACGAATAAGCTTACTGATCTGTCAGTTAATTAACTTGTCCTTCTAGAAACATGTGTCGCCAAGCAAGAGCGGAGTTGAATCCTGCGGGGAATAACCGTAGCCTGCACAACAATTTCTTCGATAAAAATCTCCAGATTCTGCCCCGCGATGCCCCTCCTTCGTCACACAGCTTAAGAGACCTCAACTAAGGAATAAACCAGTGTTAGACCGCATTTGATTCACATCTGGCTTCTTGGGACAATTCGCATACGTTCGCCAATACTATACATAAGGAGCCATGGGGGCACAACAGTCCTCGGAGCACTCTGACGATTCAGGCGCCGCTCCTGTTGCAAAGACATGTTACTACGATCTGCTTGGCGTTGAACGTTCAGCAACGGACGATGAGTACCTCTCCCCATCCGATCCCCTGATTTTCTTATGGGCTATGGAGGCTGGTCCTGACTAACATATTCCTTCAGGATCAAGCGAGCTTACCGTCGAAAGGCTCTCGAGCTTCACCCCGATCGCAACTTTAACGACGTCGAGACTGCCACCCGCCGCTTCGCTGAAGTCCAGTCCGCATATGAGATCCTATCCGACCCCCAAGAGAGAGCATGGTACGACTCGCATCGCGATGCCATACTGAGCGGTCAGGACGGCGACGGAGTAGATAGCAACCCGGCGACATTCCGCAATGTACGACTTACCTCGGCCGAGGAGATTATGAGCTTAATCCGCAAGTTCAATGCCGCTGTACCCTTCGACGACGAACCCACGGGATTCTATGGGATCTGCAGGGAGACTTTTGAACACCTGGCTCTTGAGGAGGAGGCGGCGGCCGAAAACGAAGATGTCGACATCCGAGAATACCCAACATTTGGTTCTTCCGATGACGACTACGAGACGGTTGTGAAGCCCTTCTACAATGCTTGGTCTGGCTTCTCCACTGCCAAGTCCTTCTCATGGAAGGACAAGTATCGCCTATCCGATGCCCCCGACCGCCGTGTTCGCCGCCTAATGGAAAAGGAAAACAAGAAGATGCGTGATGATGCCATTCGCGAATTCAACGATGCTGTAAACTTTCTCGTGGGCTTCGTGCGGAAACGCGATCCTCGGTATCTGCCCAACTCGCAATCCCACGCCGAACGCCAGGCTGCCCTACGAAACGCTGCCGCCGCACAAGCCGCGCGGTCGCGTGCTGCAAATCAAGAGCGCATGGCTGAGTACGAAGTCCCCGAGTGGGCTCAATCTCGGTCGTCCGACAACGGTGTCGCAGAGGGGAGTTTCTCTGAGTCTGAAGAAGAGGAGATTGTGGAGATTCTAGAATGCGTCGTGTGCAATAAGTCGTTCAAGAGCGAGAAACAGCTGGAGGCGCATGAAAGGAGCAAGAAACACATTAAGGCTGTCCAACAGCTCAAGCGACAAATGAAGCGCGAAGGCGTCGAATTGCAGCTTGAGGTTGGCACCACGCCTGCGCCGGAGGCAGCCGAAGATGACAAGCATGATCCCATCCGGGAAGAGAAGATGAACAAGGACTCGGAAAATTCAGAGACATTACCCGAAAAGAGGTCACCTCCCTCAAAGGGCAAACACCAAGATCCGAGCCCAGCGGAGTCCGCCGAAGTGTCTGATGATGGCGACTATGCGCCCCGAGATGTAGTTGAAGAGAGGCTCACATCCTCCAAGGCAACTCAGGAGGTCGCGAATAGCCCTGATGAAGAGCTCTCTTCTGCTGCCAAGGACCTTTCCGTTGATGAACCCTTGCAAGGCAAGAAGATAGGAAAAGCCAAGGCCAAACGCGCCAAGAAAGCTGCGGCCGCCCAAGCCCAGCAGGATGAAGGGGTATGAAGATCACCCGGTCTGGATTTACGCTGGCTAACACCCTGTCGCAGCAAAAATGCGGAGTCTGCGGTGAGACCTTCTCTTCCAGGACGAGGCTCTTCGCACACATTCGAGACGAAGGCCATGCCTCGTTGAAACCAGCAACCGGAGGCGGCCAAAGGAAAAAGCGCTGAGGATCTTGGCAACAAATACCCTCAAATGTGTTCTCACGTCTACGGCTACGCACGACCGCAACGATGACTGTGTCCCGATGAACTGCTGCCGTACACACGAAACAGAACCTGGGATCTGGGAATGGTATAAGCTGGTTCGTTCGAATTCGTATTCATCTATTCCTAGTATAACTCCCAACCCGGCCGCCGATTCAATGGCAAAGCAGCAAACACAAACCAAGACGCCAACCAACCCAACCAAACTAGACCTCATGAATGGTGTCCGCATCATCGTCATCACTCAGCGTCTCCACCTCATCAATCGCACCCTCCCGGCCCTCACTAGAGCCTCCAAGGAGCGCACTGCGATCTGCTACGTGGATAATCGACTTGCCCTGGACGTGCTTTACGCATCGCTTCCAGTTCTGCCAGTCATCCTCGCTTCGGATCAAAAATCCTATCAACATGCTCGGGTCCATCTCACGAACGTGGATGCGACGTAGTCGGGAAGTATGACAAGATGCGATCTCCTCGTCGGTGTAGTCGTCTGGGTTCTCGTGGTAGGGGAGTGCGGGCCTAGTATGGTGGGGGTCAAGGTAGAACAGGAACGAACCTTGTGCCCCAACAAAGTAGTGTGATGAGGATGGGCGGCCGCTAGATACGGGTTATCGGCAGGTTCATATCATGGGTATTCATGTGGCTTACCCTGCAATTCCTACAGACTGGGGCATTTGAAGGGATGCAATGAGGGCTTCCCAGTAAACAGGCGTTATCTTGTCGATTCCCAGACGAGTTCCAACAAGAATAAGTGTGGGGTGAAACGATTCTCCTTCTGGCTTCGCAATCTTCATAAACTCGTCCTCGTAAACATCGGGGCCGTCGCCGGTTGAGTATACTCGAAGTGATGATTCGTGCGAGTTCGCCAGTGCTCTGATGGAACGTTGATCAGTAAATCGTGAGAGAGCTTGGGTTTGTTCTGTAGACTTACTGGATGCACCGAGCAGTCGCTGACGGTCCGAACCACTCGCCTGGGTACTTGCCGCAGGCACTAGCACCATGACGAACGAAGCTATGAAGGGAGTAGGGGGCCTTGGGGTGGTCGGCAAACAATTTGATGATTTGACGTTCTTCGTGTGGTGATTGTCCTCGGCGCCAGTCTGATGATAAGTGAGCTGGGTGTTGACACTGTACGGCTAACATGTCTCCTTACCTCTGCCCAGGCGGATCATGGCTATGGTATTGGCAAGCAAGCTCTGTCCCGATCGAATCATGCAGCCCCATCCGCTGTCGGAAGAGAAGGGGCTCTGGTCGCCCAACTGGCTCTTCAACCTCATCGATAGCGAGAGGGAGGAAGTGGCTTGTGGGTTGGTTGATCGAGGGATGGGCTCGAATTCGGACCTATACGTCATCCAGATCCTCGACTCGAAATCGGCCATGAATTGTGGCGGCCAGCCGTTGTCTTTTGTCGGATCATCATATGCTAGAGATGACGAGAAGCTGCTCGATATCGATTCCGGTGGGGTTTCGGGTGCGTTGACCGGTGGGATGGGCGGTCGACTGGTGTCTTGAGCCTCTGCGTCTGGTTTGGGCACTGGGGGCGGTGTCTGGGGACTGCGGTTGTCGTTCTTGGTGCTTTTGCTGTCACTGAGCTTGTATGAGTGTCCGAGGCACCAAACGGGCTGGTCGTGGGCAACATCGTTGGTCGGTTCGGGATCCCAGAACATCTGCACTATACGCCGATAGCGCCCGAGGTCGACGTTGGCCATGGCGGCTTCCATGGCGGCTGTAACCTGTGCGACTGTGTCAAGTTGGCATCTGCAAGTGTCGGTGCCGATACTGGAGTAGGCTGGGATCCGATCGGGACCCTAGTATGAAGAGTGTTGTGTAATGAAGGGAGGCGATGGCGACTTGAGATGGATAACGAAGCTGCTGGCGAAGGCAGCAAATGGGTCTTGGGTCTGGCTGTGGGGAGTCAGCTGGGGCCGGCGGCGGCGGGGGAAGCGGCGGCTTGTGACTCCCTCCTCAAGGCCGCCTGAGGTGGTGGTTCCGGATGAGGTGGAGCCCCACAGGCAACAGGTGCAAGGGAATCTTGTGCACGGACCCGCTCGACGCGATTGAGAAAACGAGGGTCATGGAGATGATATCGGTTGATCTGGGGCACGTCTGATGTCGATATGCCTTTTTTATGTGATCTTTGTATTTGTGTAGGTACTTGACACGAAAAAATTTACACGTGTTTGTTGCCCTTTGTCCGCATTTGTGAAGGTATGTATATTTGGACAGATTATGTCAAACTCTATGCAAGTAATGCTATGGACTCCCAAAGATTCCATCATCAAAGTTGACAAAAAAGACTAAAACAACATATAGTCCGATAAGGACGGGGAAAACTACAGGTAGGTATGTAGAACAATCAAATAACTTATCCATCAAGTATGAAAGGCTACTGAACCCCTAACTATCCAAGAACCAGGCGCACAAACCTGAGCTGAAGGCTCCCAACAATTACCCTACACCTGAGCGATGCACGCACTCACTGAGGTGACGTACCGTAGCTGCGGTCTCCACCTGCTGATCCCCGCTTGGCCGCAAGCACCGGCCCCACCAAGCACCCCTGCTGCATCACCAACGTTTCCATGACTCTCATCGCCTGGGACACCTCCACAATCCTTTGGGAAAGCCAATCAAAGAACGTCACAGACTGAGATACCCACCGCGGGGTGACTCTTCTTGTTGCCAACAGCATAGCTTTTTGCTAACCTCCCCTGCGTGAGACTTTTTACACAAACGCTCCGCCCTGGAGGCTTCTACATCTACAGCCAAACTGCCACCTGCTCCATCGACTGCGAGGAGTCTTCACAATGCCGGCGATCGAACCATAATTCGCCATGCCGAAAAACAAGAAGGGTGCCTCCACACCCCGTGGCGCAAAGGGTGCCCGAAGCGGACGAGGAGGAGGTCGCGGAGGTCGAGGAGGATCTCGCGGACGCGGCAACTACTCCCCTGCGCCAGCACGAGTGAACTTCGTCAGAGAAGAGACCACCGGTAACCAGCCCAATACACTACCGGGCAGACACATGGGGTCTGAGGAATGTGGCATGGCCAGCTTACTGACAAAGCCACAGCTGGGTTTACACTCGCAGACGAAGCTCGACAGACTTCCCAGCATGACCCCTCTAGATGGAATAACTTGCGCATGCGACCCGTTAAATTTGTCAGTGCTGGGCCAACTGAACCGTTGAAACTACTCGACGTGCTACTCGACGAAGAAAACGACGAACATGAAGAACCAGCCACCACGGAGTCGCCAGAAACTCACATGCAAAGAAACATGCCAGTCGAGACCCAAGATGAGTCTGATAACGAGATTGACCGTCACGGCGAGAGAGGAGGGCACGAGGCGGACGTCGAAGAGGATTTAGATGATGACCATTTTATCGGACCCGACGAACTCGAAGAAGCTATCCAAGCACAGGCAGAGCCCGACAATGAAACACCAGAGGAACCATCGTTTTTCTTCGACCTGAAAGGAGACCAGTCACAGCCCAGACTTCAGCAGGGCTCGGTCGAGATCCCAGAGCGACCGTCCTCGAGAAGCAGTAGCTCAAGCGAGGAGGTCATCCTGTTCAGGGGTCGCGCAGCTCCACGAAGGCCACAACAGACGGAGGAGATCAGCATGGCTCAAATGCAGACCGAGATACGTGTTGTCGAGCAAACAATCATCACCGAGTCGGCACCAGCATCAGCGTCACTCGCACCCGAATTGACCGTTGAGCCACCAAATCGCAAGAAGCTCTCTAAGAAGGAGAAGAAGCAGAAACAGCGCGACAAGAGGAACACACGAAGACAACTTCAGGAGGAGGAAGATGCCATCCTCGCCGACTATATTGCCAATATGAAAGAAAATAGCGACGATGAATATTTCCGACAACTGATCGACGGCGGAAGCGACTCCGATGATGCCGAAGATGATACATCTGACTCACCTGTCGTAACATCCAAACAGCAACGCGCCCGCCCCAAGCTAAAGGCGATAGAGACGGGCGACTCAGATGAAGACCAAGAGGAGGAATTGTCGGAGGAGGATGACGAGGATGAGGACGATGATGTACCCAGTGAAATTGACGACGCAACACTGGCGAGACTTATCGCTGGGCAAGAATTAAGCCAGGACCTGGGCATGGAGGACGTCAACTTCGGTGATTCATCGAGTGACTCGGATTCCTCCAGCGGCAAGACCAAGAAGCGACAGCCAGCAGTTGAGGAAGACATTGATCTGATGGACTGGGAACGACCCAGCTTGCGACGGCGCAAAGGCAAGGGCGCAAAGGCACAGATCGACTTCAATTTATCCGACTCGGAATTGGAGGCGCAACTCCAAGCAGCATGGAAAACTGACCGACAAAAGAAGTCGGAACGTAAGAAGCAGCGAGAAGAGTTGCGCACGCTTGGGATGCTCGGAAAGAAGGCCAATCCCGACGATCTTCGTGTCAAATACCCGGATGGCATGAACATGGAGCAGGTTGCAGAAGAGCTACGAGAGTTCCTTATGGGCTCTGATGAGCAGTTAGTCTGTCCTTCATATTCTGCGAACCGTTTGCTGACTTTCTAGACTTACGCTGCCACCCATGGACAACCATGCGCGAAAGATGATCCATGAGCTGGCCAATAAATTCAAGATCAAGTCCAAGTCGACGGGCAAGGGAGACCAGCGGAGACCAACCCTTTACCGTACAGGTCGCACGCTTCCATACGTAACGGTGACTTTCGATCAAGCCATCAATCGCGTTAATCGGCGATACTTCCCTCGATTGGACATGAAAGGCAAAAAGTCGAACAGGCTTCCTCCTGTCCGTGGCGGCGCAAGGGTTGCAGCTGCGACCTATCAAGATGGTGAGATCGTCGGTGGTTCCGCGCCGGAACTTGGTGTTGAGAATCGTGGCCGCGCGATGCTGGAAAAGATGGGGTGGAGTTCTGGTACAGCGCTGGGTGCTATGAACAACAAGGGGATTCTGCAACCTGTCACGCACGCAATGAAGCGGTCAAAGGCTGGACTCGGATAGATATTGATTCGATACGCGAACATTAGGAAGGACTGGAGCTGTGAGCTGAAAAATCGGACAACACCTGTAACACTATGCAAATAGAAGGGGGCTTTCAAGTGCACGAATTCATGTTATCGAGACCCTATTCTCGATGTTTATTGTACAACCGCGAACCCCGTTGCCCGTGTGTGAAGACATTGCCCCCAGTGAAAAACAAAACCATCCGTAACGCATTATGAGGCTCCTAAAAACAGGGCCAGATGCCCATGAAACCTCGGAGTCATGACACCCTGATGCCACGCGTGAAAAACCAATTGACCAAAACAAACAAGCAAGTCAAGCCACTTATTTCGTCGAGGAGGAGTACTTGGTGACGGCCTTGGTACCCTCAGAGACAGCGTGCTTGGCAAGCTCACCGGGGAGGATCAGGCGGACAGAAGTCTGGATCTCTCGGGAAGAGATGGTGGACTTCTTGTTGTAGGCAGCCAGCTTGGAAGCCTCAGAAGCGACGCGCTCGAAGATATCTTGATTGAAAGTTAGTACAATGAAATCAGATGAGACACGACATATGAATCAAAACATACCGTTGACGAACGAGTTGAGGATGGACATGGCACGGTTGGAGATACCGGTGTCGGGGTGGACCTGCTTGAGGACTGGAGATACAAATTAGTTTGACGCGTTTGAAAGAGCGTGACGCAAAAAGGCGCGAATGGAATTGGAACTCACCCTTGTAGATGTAAGAAGAGTAAGTCTCCTTGCGGGTCTTGGAGCGCTTCTTCTTGTCACCAGAAGCAGCAGTCTTCTTGCCGGCGTCCTTCTTTTCGGGAGCCTTGGAGGCAGTGGCGGGGGCCTTGGAGGCGGGCTTCTTGTCGGCGGCCTTGGGAGGCATGTTGAAAGATGTGATATCGAAAAAAGACTGAAAAGTCGAAGTGTGTTGTTGAGTTGGATGCGTGAGGCGCGAGCGTGTGTTGCGGGCGAAGAGAGCTGGTGGTGATGGAAAGTGATGGCGAGACAAGAAGATCGGGGGGGTGGGTTGGGTTTTTGTAGCTGGGCGCGCGTCGGTGCAAGCGGGTTACTGATTGCCTTGGGGGCGTGCGCACGCGTGCCTGCTAGCGGGAGAGGTTGGCAGGGTGGAGGTGATCTGGGCGTTGCTGGTCGCGCCTGCGTGCCCCTCTTTTTTTTTATTCCCCTTGGACTGCTGGGAAAATAAAAAATGGTCGAGTGTCCTATTTTTTTATTGGCCGGATTTGCGCGACAGCCAACTTGCAGCTCTCTTTCTCTTTTCTGATGTGAGAGAGAGACGCAGTCGCCCCACCGGCTTCTCCTTTCGTCATCCTTGAGGGAGCACCGCTTCTGGTCCGCCTTCCGTGATCTCGCGTGCTGCTGGCCTCTTCCATTGCCAAACCGACCCAGCCATCTCCGTCTTCGTCTTCGTTTTCATCATCCTTCCTCGGCTTGCCGACTGGGTCAATCTTCTCCCACTCTTTCACTTCTTTCCTTCTACACATCACACATTCATACCTTGTAGTTCCATAGCATGCTCTTTTTACTTAGTCATCTTCATGTTGTCTAGAACCTGTGCTGTGTCGCCATGCTGTCGCCAAAACTCGCGCAGCTATCATCACTTTTGCATCGTGAATGAGGATCGTAGAACCTTCAGCATCTCCGCTGGTACGTCCACTGACGTCTCTCCATCCCTGCCCAAGGCCGACGCGCCCCGGGGACGCGTCCGTTCCATCTCAGATGCTCCGCGCATGTCCCGTCACGGCCGTGACAGATGGCCGCTCGCCCTCCGGTGTTGACGCTCTGCTGGCCAGTCTCCGTCCCGTCTCTCGCTCTCCACATTCTCCAGAGTCTGGAGCCCCGAGCCCGAGTCTCGCAGGGCTGTCGGTGCCGTTGACTACCGGAGCTGAGAGATCTCTTGGAGATCTGACCCGGTACATCGGAGCTCAATTGTGGACCATATGCATATGGTTTCTACGTCACAATACCCTTAAACGGGGTTGTTCAAGTCAAATGAGGTCCTACATACGTCCGAGATGGGATATTGAAGCCAAAATATGACTCTACAAAGCTTCAACGTGTGTCAAACATCATAAAATATGACTCAAAAAGACACAAGTGTCCTACAAACACCAAAGTAAATGGAAGTGAAAGAGGTTCAAGACCAAACAAAGGTTCAAATCAGACCAAAGGTTTGACTGAACCCAGAGACGCAAATCAAATCAAATCAAATCAAGTGGGCAAGCCCAAATGCCTTGGACATCTCCCATGCAAGAAATCACGCAAAACGAGTCGACCGAGCAACAAACCTGGCTCAGACAAGCGAGAAGAGATGAACCAGAAAAAAAAAATGAAGGACTCGGGGTGTCCCAAGGTACTGGAAAAGAATGGTGATTTCAGATGTCCGTCCTCCCTCCAATGAACAAATGGCTCCGAGCAGAGATTTCAGCGCGCGGTGGAAAATGAGGAACAAAGGTGAAAATCGTGCGAGGTGGAAGGTCGGGGGTGAAGGAGGATACCCAGAAAGACGCGAGCGGGTGATTTTGGGCTGGTGGCACGCGCGTTGGGGGAGAGGAGGTCGGTTTTATTATTTCGCCGTGCCACTGGAAGTGGGCGTGGCAGGTGTGCCTGTTTTTTTTATTTTATTCGGTACGCCCATTTTCGCCTGATCCGGTTAGCGCCAAATCGCGCGCTCGCCCCGTGGGTGATCTGGGATCAGAGCTCTGACGCGCGAAAAGTACTTAACCTCTACCTCCCCCGCCAACTTCGACTCTCTCATCAACTTCTCGCAATTGTCATCACCACCGCGCTCTTCGACTCATCCATCCGTCGCAAAGTCTCACCAGACTCACTCACTTCTTTTTTCAACCACACCACCCACAACAACCTACTTTCAAAATGACTGGCGGCGGCAAGTCTGGCGGCAAGGCCTCTGGTTCCAAGAACGCGCAATCGTGAGTCCTTCCCCCATTTCCCATATTGCCACGCCAACCTGGTCGCGTCATGAAGCTATTCATGACGCGTCTTCAACTTTGTTCTTTGATCTCGAAGCTTACACATCTTTTCCACAGGCGTTCCTCCAAGGCTGGTCTCGCGTTCCCTGTTGGTCGTGTCCACCGTCTTCTCCGAAAGGGCAACTACGCTCAGCGTGTCGGTGCCGGTGCTCCCGTGTACCTCGCTGCCGTCCTTGAGTACCTCGCTGCCGAAATCCTCGAGTTGGCTGGCAACGCTGCCCGTGACAACAAGAAGACCCGTATCATCCCCCGTCATCTCCAGCTCGCCATCCGAAACGATGAGGAGTTGAACAAGCTTCTGGGTCACGTCACCATCGCCCAGGGTGGTGTCCTACCCAACATCCACCAGAGTATGTCACCTGCTTCACACTTTTGCCTTCCATTACTGACTTGTTTCTTTCAGACCTTCTGCCCAAGAAGACTGCCAAGGGTGGCAAGAACGCGAGCCAGGAGCTGTAAACGGGTCGTTGGTTTGTGTTTTCTTGCGATGGTCGGTTGTTTGGGTTGTCATGACAAAGGGGTCACGGTTCAGGGTTCACACGGTTGCTTTTCTATCACTTTATTCGCGCGTTAGGGTTGTACAATAATCCCCCACGGCATGGTCATGAATAAGAAGACTTCAAAGATCAACCCTGTTTTCCCTGTGGCATCTTGATACTGATAGCGAACTGGTTTGCATTTGGGATTCCTCATCTTAGCGACGTTTCGATTTACAACAACATAGTTTCTGACAACTAATCCATCCCTCTGTTTCCAGTATGTGTAAAAAGGGAGGAATGTACTGCACCCATCCATGTTTCGCTTTGCTGTTGCCAGTGTGACGGGAGTTAAGTATTGCAAATGGACTTTGATTGAAAACGGCGAAAAGCGACAGCGGCTCCGGCAGAAAATCGATCGGTCGTAGATGTCTGTTAATCTCGGGAATGCGTCTCGATATCGTGATCACCGTACGTAGAACTTGAGTGACCAAAACTTTCTTTGATTCGTGCTACAATTCGTTCTTCTGGCCCTTCCATGCCCTCTATATACAAATATCTTCTCGTACAACCCAAGTAGTCCGGCCGTGGTTTTAATGTCGGTTGACGGGGTGAGGGGGAGCTGTCGGTTGGTCAATATCAATCTGATTCCTCCATGGGGGTAGGGGTTAGAGACTCACGGTCGAGGATAGGGGATGGCAGGTTTCGCTCGAACTTTGAGCCTGTGAATTGCCGTTAGCAGCTTGCGTAGAGTCATCGTTGGCCAATGGACAAGCATACCTCCAGGAGCAGTCGGGGGCGTATAGGGATCGGGGTGCTTCCAGCTCTCCAGTAGCTTCTCTGTCTCTGACAACAGAGCCTGTACGCCATTGTCAGCCCGTAATCATCCTCCGGTGCCCAATTGTCTTCTCACTCTTTGGTGTCTCGGATCAGTCACATTGCGGTTGGCCTCGAAGAGTGAGCGAATATAGAGAGCCTGGCCACGCCACAAGTGTCGGTGGACGGCCCAATCCAGCGCCAGCTTCAATGAGCGGCGATAGAGAGATCTGAAGGCCAAATAGGTCAGCATGTATAGCTCGAGGGGCTCGACAGTCGTGTGCTCGGCCGTTCGGATGGGTTTGTGGTTACTGACAGGGCAGCTCGTCGCGTCGACATGGTGGATGAGGTACTGAGGGTACGCGAGGCCGGGCCCAGTCGAGAAAGACTCCTCGCTAGGGTTCAATTGATCGGGTTTCGCGGGGTATCTCGCCGACTGGCGCTCGCACGATGAAATCCGGTGTTGACCTGTCGTCCTGGGTGAGGTTGTGTTGCGACGAAGAATGCCAACAATGACGGCAAACTGATTGGTGCCTTGTGGCCTCGTTCCGGGGAATTGCCGACCAGATCGAGCCTACCCTACACACCTCGTGGTCGCGCAAATTTGGCATTCTTGGCCTCACTTTTTCTCTGGCTGTTCTCATATTTTGTGGTCTATATTTCCGCAATGACGCGGATCAATTGGATATAATTTTGATGTGTGAGCTCCTGTGGGTGTGGTGTTCTACATTTTCTGAAGATGTCTGCAAAAGTCCCCTCCAATTGCAAGCACCAAGTAGACTGTAGTCTGACTCGGGGTTTGCAATATGATATATTTCATCCTACGAGGGCCTACGACTCTCATTTTTACTCAAAAAGACGTCAGGTTTTTGTTCAATCATCAAACCGAAGGAGTTTCACTTCGCTTTCATAGAACAATCGATAGAGAAACGTTGATGAGTTCGAATTGAGCCTCGGAGCTGTCAAAACCCCACGTTGGATCGATTCCCGAGAGCTCCGTGCCTTTGATTGGAATTAGTTTTTGGCTGCTTCTGACTGGTCAAGCTTTTTTGGACCCACAATTCGGACCAGCCCCGCCCATTTCACCATCAGCCACTCCTTCATTTCTCCCAGTAAGCCACACCCGCCACTGACCACTCCACATTTACGCACAGACACCACACCTTATCGCAATCTAGAGAGATAAGATTGCGATATCTTGTGATAAACACATTGACGAATGTGAGGAAGAGTGGTAGATGGTCACCAGGGAGACCCGTCACCATCGACATACGCCCTTCTTTCCATGAACAGCAACCTGGAAACAGAGCACTGCAGAGCTTTCGACTTTTCTGCCATCTTGGGTTGAGACTGGCACATTGATATTAGAATAGGCACCGCCACAGGCTTGAAGAGGAGAGGCGTGTCAAAGGGATGTTGTCTAATACGAGCACAACTGAGGAACATCAAAATGGTCGATGTCTCGTGACCTGAACTACCTGATCCATGGTGCACCTGTCAAGCTAGAAGACCCAACGGAATTTGATGGTCCCCTGGCTCAGGTCTAGTCAAATCGGAACACGCACAGCTTACTGCATGGGAGTGCGTTGTCATGGCGTGTTGTTGAGACAATCTTGCAATATCGTAATGTAGAAGACTTTGTTGCCCCCCCTAGTTAGAGCGAAAGCTCGTTTTTTCTCTCATCTTCTTCCTCCCTAGTCTCTTCCTCCCTCGGTCTTTGCCTCCCGAAGGCCTATTAGCAGCAGGTAACATCTAGCCTAGGGCGCCGATGCCCCAATCTCGCGTGCCTGGGCTGGGCTGTTCGCGATGTCCTCACCTGTGTGCATATGTACTATACGTACCGGGAATTCGTGTTGGCTAATGGCCGAAGAGTTGGAAGTTTCGCCCAACCACTTCGTGTTGTTATCACCTTCTCTCCATGCAGCTTTGCCGAACAATGAACTGTCATTTGCGCATGCAATTAGGAATGAGTCGACAACCCAAGTGCGGAATCTCCCACATAATAAAGAATGGAAACTGGTCGCACTTCATCAATAGAGATTCGCCACTGTGATACTCGATGCTTAGAGGGCAGCCCACATAGACGCCACTCATCCCCTCGCTCGATCAAGTGTCGAGGAACGTGCTGTAATGACCCGAAGCAGAGTCCTAAAACAGAAGAAACCCCGAGACCAGCAGGAGAAGAACAGCAAGGCGAGACAACCATGGTTTAGCTAATATTCGCTAAGAGATGGGTGAATGAGTGCGAGGGCGCACCTCTTCATCTCCAAAAAACGCAGATGGCTACACAACTTGTGAAAGAGTCTGGTAAAATCGGAAATGGCGAGTATTTAATACTAATAAGAACATCGATGCTCCTTTCGGCTGAAGACGGGTTATCCTTCAACAATATTGTCGTAGTGTTACGAGCTAACGGCTTGAAACCCTCACGATACACGAGGACAATGCCATCACATATATGTCAGCCGCCCCCAGGCACCTGTATTCCAGCGAAGAGTCAAATTATTAACTGCGTCCAGTAGATGCTTGCTCACGGAGTCCTCCGTTACGCGACACCACTTACAGCTGTAAGACCCCTCGGGATGCCATGCTTGACGTCGACTTCCAACACCGCAACTTTGTCTGCTTGGTGCCCACATCTGCTAGCCGTCATCCATAACAAAACCCAGAGGCACCGATTGACGAAGAGACTCCGAGAACAGACGATGGAGGCTCTGTTACAATTGAGTCCGGTCCGCTTCGTTGGAAGTGGCAGTGACAAACTGGGCTACCTACACCTGCCGAGGCCCGATCGTACAACAGAAGTGAACAAGCCAGACCAAAATACATATTTGATATGGACAGGGCGTGTATGGGACCCATGTTGTTGTCCGAGCCGATGACTTGCGTGGGGGAGTGAGGGAGTTTGACTCGGCCCGAGAGTGCCAGAGGCCCAAGTTGACACTGCGAGAACCGCAACAGGGGGCCTTGTAGACGGGTGGGTTTCTTAGCACTAAAGCAATTAGGCATGTTGTTGGCTTTAGTAACTTTGAATGTTGGTGTGACATTGTGAGAATGCAAGAATGACAAAATGCACAAGAATGATCTGTAAGAGAGTCCTTGATGGCATAGGCCCAGTCTCTGGTTGATCGCTCAGCATGTCGATGGGTGCATTCGCCGGGCCGAGATACAAGGTTGCGGAATCTCTTATTAACCCTTCAAGCCGACCTGCAAGTCTCGAACGCATCTCAATTCTTCATCAGAGTTAAGTAAACAACATGTTGTCCATGACAAGGCAGAGTGTTGAGTCTTTCCCCCCCCACCCGGCAATTCACACTTGCAACTCCTCTACGTACGATTCGATCAGCGTCAACTCTCACGCGTCTCGCAACCTCCTGGGAACACGCTACATCTAAGCAGAGGAGAAGTGTTATCGCTGTCGGAGGCTCCGGTGTAGCACTTTTTGCGTTGGCTCTGGCAAACCGAGAGGGAACCAAGTATGCAATCGACCCGCGCGATGCAAAGGCTCTCTCAACGGTTCCGTTCATGAAACTGGTCCCCGGTTGGCTGTAGGTGTCACCTGAATATGGATTGTTAAGTGCTCATGGCTGACCAAAACTGTACAGGGCTTTCGCATTTTGCTCTTCTCCAACTTAGGTTGACATGAGCGAGACTCTATACTCTATCTTCTCGAACATCCCTATCGTCTCCTCCGTTTCTCATGAATTCATCATGCGAACATTCTTTAACCAATTCCTTGGTGCAGAGGTAACCGAAGAGCGCGTCCCTGAAATCGAGGCTTTGCGAAAGAACTATACTGGCACTCTCCTTGGCTAAAACATCGAGGCCGAATTGGACGGGTCAAGCAAAGCCTCAACTGATCCTCGTCCAAACTCAGCATGTGATATCTTCCATTGAGGCCCAGGGGAAACTGGCCTGCTACCCCATCCTGTTGCTCTGGAACATGGGTCCAATGCGATTTTGGAGGGTAGAAGACAAGAAGGTCCTGACAAAGATGCTCCATACCTAGGTTTGCCACATGACATGGGCTGGTAGGTTGCACTGAAGGGAAAGGACGTCACGGATTCGGACCGTGAACAGTTGCCCAGTTGCCGAGCTACGCTAGAGTCCATTGCCAGCAAAGGACGAGAACACGACGTGCGCATCGTGATTGATGCTGAGCAGACATGGTACCAACCTGTTATTGACAGTCTGACTGACGAGCTCATGCAGAAGTACAACACTTTGGACGGACCGGCTACCTGCATTGCATCATTCTAGGCATACCTTCGTAGGCATCCCCAGCTTCTGAACCAGCAAATCCGTCGCGCGGATGAGAAAGGCTACAAGCTACTCTTAAAACAGACCAAGGGGGCTTACATGGTATCGGAAGCGCAACGATGGCGGATTGGTGGCAAGGAGGGCCAACAAAGGAAAAGACAGACGCAAGCTTCAACCATGAAGTTGAGAAGATGCTCTCTACAATTGCAGACCAGGTGCGCTCGACAGGTCACTCAAGGATCGAGGCAGTATTTACCATTACACTTCCATCAGCGTTGACCTTGGGATCAAGTTGATGCAGGAGTATAGGTTGGCTGAGAGGAAGACTGGTAGTGAGAGGCTCTGGGCGACGAATGAAGTTGGGGGAAGCATCCCTTATGCACAGATTTACAGTGAGCCTACGGCTTCCGGCTAAAAGTTGTCGCCCATGAGCACCTAGACACGGCAAACTTCAGCGTTGATGAGACGGCGATGGAAGCGGCTCAGGTTTTGGCGGGTGGAATGGGTGGGGTTAATGGTCGTATGGACGACGAATAGGCAATGTTTCACCTGATCAGATGTTGCACATGCAAAGTCTGGCGAATCTTCTAGATACTAGCTTCTTTTTACCAACGGAGTCGACATCAATGCTACCAGATATAACCAAGAATATTTAACTTAGGAAGTTACTAATAGAAGCCCTTTGTCAAAGGCTAATAAAGCTAGTTTTCAATTTTATTGGTTGAGAATATGCTAAGTTGCCTTGCGTCCTGTTGTTTTCATAGCCTTCAACCCCTGTCTTACGGAACCTTCTTGATATCAGGCATCCAGCCAAGGGTACATATTAGGCCCCAGCCATCGACAGTAAGAATGGATGCCTGAAGCCTGCTTTCGCCCTACGAAGGGATCGCGTTTAATTGGCGCGTGGCACAAAACGAGGCTGGCTGACGCGGGGTTTGATATCGCTTCATCAGGCGAGGCTTTTTTTCAAGAGCTTCCCAGACTCTTTTCATTCTCTTCACGATAAAGTAGGACCTTTCCCATAATTCCACTCTTCGACGACTATCCGTTTCCTTTATTTCCATCACGGAGCGCCTTATCGGGCACTGGACGCGTCGTTTTCCTTCCTGCAAAGCAGCAATTTGGTTGGTATGCCGCTATTACTGCAATACCCTGAAATACTATTGAGACGGCCCTTTTGGAACCAATTGAAATAATCCTGACAACTATTCCAGGGGCGAATTAGAGACCTTTACGAAGCATACTTTTTAAATAAAAGACCAATTCCACACAATGACGACGGCCGCTGGCCCGGAAGAATTGGTCAACCAGGAGGCCTTGATCGAATCAGCACGTGAGGCTATTAGAGTCTTACCACCAGACAGTCGGGACCGAATTATATGGTTACATGAACTTGGGATTGCGCTTCGGACACGATCGAGAAGAACAGGAGCACTTCATGACTTGGATGAAACGGTTCGGGTAGCCCGGGAATCCATTGATACCGCACCGCAGGACTACCCCCACTTGGCTGCCCTTTTGAATAGCCCTGCGGCTCATCTTGGACAACGATTCTCAAAGACTGGATCGGTAGCTGACCTCGAAGAGGCTATCAAGTTGACACGTGAAGCCATCAGCTTAACACCACAAAATGACTCTGACATGGCCGATCGATTAATAACCCTTGCAACTGAGCTTCAATTTCGATATATAGCAACAGGGTCAATAATCGATCTCGAAGAAGCCATTGAAGTGGCACAGGAGGCCGTCAATGCCTCACCACAAGCTGATCCTCACAGAGCTCTGCGTATAAACATTCTTGCGACAGTTATGCATGAGCGCTACTCAAGAACGGGAATTAAACGTGAGCTCGAAGACGTTCTTCGACTCTCGCGGGAAATCGTCGACATGACACAAGAAGACGACGATAACCGGGCCGGATACTTGGCCAATCTCGGGTCCCGTATTGGAGATCGATACCTGAGAACGCAAGACATGGCTGACATTGATGAATCTATCGAAATCATGAGAGATGCCATGCATAGAATGCCGCCAGATCATGGCGCGCTGCACGAAAGGTTGAATACTCTCGCATCCCTTATTCAAAAGCGATTTTTTAGAACGAGGAATGGCCGACATCCAGGAGGCTATCGAGATAGGACATAAAGTCATCAACATGGCACCACAGGGAGACCCCTATCGCGCCAAGTACTGCAACAATCTTGCAGATTATCATTGGAATCGATGCTCGGAAACAGCCTGCCTGGACGATTTTGAGAAAGCCGTTTATTACTACGAGTCATCCCTTCATCACGCTAACTCGGATATGGCTACTCGAATATCAGCCGGAAAAGCTCTATTCGAGTCCTTTGCAGATGTTTCCGAGTGGCAAAAGGCTCTGGAGGCTGCGAATACGACATTTTCTCTGCTTCCAAAACTGGCACCACGTTCACTTGGGTCCGCTGACAGACAGCGTTTACTTGGCCGAATAACAGGTCTATCCTGTGATGTGGCGGCCGTCACGCTCCAAGCTGGGGGATGCGCTGCCGCAGCACTCAGCATCCTCGAGCAGGGCCGTGGTATACTTGCGTCATCTATTGAGCAAACTCACGTGAGCCTCTTGGAGCTACGAGAGAGCCATCCCGAACTCGCAGAGCAATTCATGCAGGTTCGCGACGAGTTGGATGCGCCCATTCATTATAGCGATGCATCGGTTTCTCAGGCTAAAGCAGTTCGGCGGAGCGAGGCCAGCCAAAACTTCGACAACTTGCTCAATGAGATTCGTGAGAGACCTGGATTCAGTGACTTCTTAGGCGCAGCGAGCGAGAATGAGATGTGTGCCGCAGCAAGATTTGGACCTATCATCGTCATCAACCTCAGCCGGTATCGCAGCGATGCAATCCTCGTCGAGCAACATCAGATACGCTCGCTGGCCTTGCCTGACCTCACGAGTGACATCCTGGACAAGAGGGAGAAAGAAGGCTACTTGAGGGGCTATGAGACACTGGAGTGGCTCTGGAAGGTCGCTACAGGTCCGATCCTTGACGCGTTAGGACTTACTGGACCCCCATTAGACGACAACTGGCCGCGTGTGTGGTGGGTTCCCACGGGACGCCTGAGCAAACTCCCGTTTCATGCCGCTGGGAAACACTACAAAGGTTCTACTGAAACCGTGCTCGATAGGGTAATTTCTTCCTACAGCTCATCGGTCCAAGCAATCATCCATACCCGTCGGCGGCTATCTCCTTCTCGCCTCCAAACCTCTCCAGACTGGGTCATTCTAGTTTCTATGCTGGATACTGTTGGACATACTAAACTGCCATTCGCAGCCGCCGAGGTATCAATGCTACGTGACCTCTGTGGATCGATGAATCTTGATCGCCTAGAACCAAGACGACGTAAACAAGACGTCCTGGAGGGCCTACGGGCTGCAAGATATTCCACTTTGCCGGTCATGCCGAAACCGATAGGGACCCTGCACAAAGCGGCCTGGTTCTTGAAGACGGCACGCTTACGGTGGCAGCTCTGTTGGAGAAAAACCTGCGTGAATACTCGCCATTCCTAGCATATCTCTCGGCCTGCGGGACTGGCCAGACTGGTGGTGAGCACTTCTTTGACGAGAGCCTTCACCTGATCAGTGCGTGTCAGCTCGCGGGGTTTCGTCACGCCATCGGTACCTTGCGGGAAGTCAACGATGAGTCGTGCATGGATGTGACGAGGCTGACGTACGAATCGATGGGGGAGGAAGGCTAGGGCCTTATATGTGTATAGATAGCCGTATAAATAAGATCACGTGATATCATATGGCTAGCCGTATAAATAAGATCTATTATATAAGAGCTATATATATATAAGTAAGAGATCCTCTCTTTTATTAAAGGAAATAGCCTTATTAAATATATTTAAATATAATAAATAATTAATTAGGTATTTAATTATTTAATAAATATTATATTATTTATTAATATTATATATTTATAATATATTAAGCTATATATATTAAATAGCACCCTATATATAGGATAGCTAAAGGCCGGCTTTATATTAATAAAGCCTTAGCTATTACATATTAGAAGGTAATTATAAAAGGCTCTTAGGCATTAATAAGGCTATAATCTCTAACCGAGGTCATAGCTAACCTTTTAATATAATAATTAATATACTATACTAAGCCTCTTTTTTTCTATAATAAGTAATAATAACTACAGCAAATTATAGGTTTAATTCCTAATATATAAGCGCCGAATAAATAGGCTTTATTAGGTTTAATTCTTAATTAGCTTATATTAGGCTAGCTTAAGAGTAATACCTATAGAGGCTATATATATAGCTTAGTATGGCTAAGATCTCGCGGCATAGAATAAGGCAAAGGCAGCTATAGAGTAACTAGCTATAATATATAACGCGCTAGAAGGTCCCTTATAAGAGCGCTAGGGATAGCGCTCTTCTCTTCTATAAGGGGGGTAATTATTATATATTAGAAGGTAGTTATAAAAGGCTTTTAGGTATTAATAAGGCTATAATCTTTAACCGAGGTCATAGTTGACCTTTTGGCATAGTGGTTAATGCGCTATACTAAGCCTCTCTTTTTCCGTAATATTAGCTAAGCTAAGCCTAATATAAATAAATAAATAAAGAATTATAAGGGGAAGAATAAATAATAAAAAATAATTAATTTTAGGCTTAACCTGACTTTTTAATACTAACAGCTAATCATGCCTACAGTGGGTCTCAAAAAGTAATAACATATCCCTAGGTTTCTACTATAACTTATCCTTTTTAAACTTAAATAGCTTAAGAAATTTATAATAAAACCTTAAAATAAAAATTAGTTTTATAATATTTCTTATTAATAGTTTTATATATAGTATTAAAAAGTATAATTTTTAATATATAAGTAGCTTTATAACTTAGATAAAATATAAGTAAAACTCTAATATTAAAAGAATAAAACTTATTTTTTTAAAGATTTATTTACTTATAAAATTTATATAAAGTATATATTTTTATTATAGATATAATAAGTTCTTATCTTATATTATAACTATATATTTTTATTTATTCTTTAAAAAAATTTTCTTAAGTAACTATATAGGTTTAAATATAGGTAATTTCTTAATAAATTTAAAAAAATTCTATAAAAATACTAATAATAATTAAATTTAATATTTTTTATATATATAAAAAAGTTTAGCTTTAATTTACCTATATATCGTATTTTTATTATATATACTTATTATATAAGCCTTTTTTTAAGAGGTTAGAAAATAAGTATCTTCTACCTGCGATGTATCGTTACATTTTGGGTGCCACTGTACCAACGCCGCTGCGAGTACCTTGGGCTCCCATGCTCCCGACCATGCGCAGTCTCGCCATCTTACTCGTAGGCTGCAGAGACAGCCAAGCATTCAGCCGCATTTCCCCGCACGAAGTACAAAAAGGGTGCCCTTTCCAGGCATCGCCTCCTTAAGCTCTCGTACATCACCTACGCTAACCGGCAGACGCCATGAGCTTGTCTCGGTTCTTACAGAAGCTCAAGCTCAAGGACGGCAGCCCACGGCCGGTCTCACCCAACCGCGCTGCCGCCGGCCCCGCAGACCCTCCCCAACCTGCTGCCGTTCCCGCCCCCTCCTCTTCCAGTCTACAAGAGCGGCTTTGGAACCAAGCGTACGACGGTCTCAGAGCGGATGAACCCAAGATAGTCGAAGCCTACGAAAAGTTTCTGTCGACCGAGCTCCAGGATGACGGGGGCAGTTCCCTTGCTGCAAACGACGATGGCCAGCACACCGAACGAGGGCGTCAGATGGAACAGCTCATCCAGATTGGGCTGCGACGGACCGAGAAGGTTGCAGCCGTCAAGGAAAGGATCGAGGACGGGCTCCACACGGTCAACATCGTCAAAGGCCTGGTGAGCAACGCCGTCCAGGCTGCCCCCGCAGCTGCCGTCGCCTGGGTCGGTGTGTGCTTCTCCCTCGAGGTAAGTACCGCCTTGCAGGTCGAGGTCACCAACTGACGAAGACAGGTCTTGACGAACTCGTTCGCTGAGGCGAAAGCCAACCGTAAGGGCCTCGCCTACGTCGTGTCCAGGATGGACTGGTACTGGAACCTGGTCAGCCTCCTCCTCGACAGAGATGCTCACATGGAAATGCACGGGCTACGAGGCCAGCTCGAACAGCACATCCTCAAGCTATACGGGAAGCTCCTCCTTTACCAGATGAAGAGCGTCTGCCTCTACCACCAGAATCAGGGCGTCGTCTTCCTCAAGGACATGGTCAAGCTCGACGACTGGCACGGCCAGGTAGACGAGATCAAAGAAGCCGAGGCCGCCGTCCAGAGGGACTCGGAACTGTACAACTCACAGCGGGCTTGTACGCACCTCCGCGATCTGGTCGCTACCGCGGACCGTCAGCGCAACGAACTCCTGGCGATTGTCTCTGCCGTCCAAGACCAGACTAGCCAGCAGGGGAAGATCTATCAAGACGAGAAGGACACGCAGTGCCTGCACAGGCTCTGTCTCACGGATCCCAAGATAGACAAGGCACGCATCCAGAGCACCAAGGGCGGCCTCCTCCGAGACTCGTACGCCTGGATCCTCGGCAACCCTGATTTCAAGCAGTGGCAAACGCAACCCGATCGTGGGTTGCTCTGGATAAAGGGTGATCCCGGCAAAGGCAAGACGATGCTCCTCTGTGGCATCATCGATGAGCTAAAACAGCAATCAGCCGGCCAGCTAGCCTACTTTTTCTGCCAAGCTACCGATCAAAATCTGAACAATGCTTCTGCCGTGCTGCGTGGGCTGATCTTTTCCCTTGTATGCCAGAAGCCACAGCTCATCTCATACGTCCGTAAGGAATATGACGCCGTCGGTCAGAAGCTGTTTGAGGGGAACAATATCTGGGAGGCCATGTCGAAGATTCTAACGGCGATGCTTGGCGATCCGGCCCTCAGAGGCACTATATTGGCCGTGGATGCCCTTGATGAGTGCGGCAGAGATCGAGCCAAGCTCCTCAAGTTGATTGTCGACCTGCCCGCATCTCATCATGTCAAGTGGCTCGTGTCCAGTCGCAACTGGCCAGCAATCGAGGAGGAGCTAGGCACCGCTGGCCAAAAGGTCACGCTCCACCTCGAGCTCAACGAGGACGCCATCTCGCTCGCAGTTAAATTCTATATCCAGCACAAAGTGCATGAGCTAGCACGACGCAAGGAGTACGACGAGAACACACGGGCTACCGTCCAGAAGCACTTTGGCGACAAGGCAGACAACACCTTCCTCTGGGTGGCCCTGGTGTACGAAGAGCTTGCGCGAGAAGACGTTCACGCCTGGCACGCGCTTGACATTCTGAAGTCGCTTCCGTCAGGTCTCAATGAGCTTTATGATCGAATGATGGGGCACATCCAAACGCTGAGAGACGCGGAACTTTGCAAACAGATCCTCGCAGCTGCTTCTGTCGTCTATCGCCCTCTCTCGATGAGGGAGTTGGCAGCCATCGTTAAGCTGCCCGCGTACTTCAATGATCACCCTGAAGCGTTGAACATCCTCATCGGCTCCTGCGGCTCTTTCCTCACCCTCCGAGACGACGTGGTTTACTTTGTGCATCAATCGGCAAAGGAATTCTTGCTAAACAGAGCATCCGACCGGATCCTACCACGCGGCATCACCCATCAACACCGCGATATCTTCTTGTCATCTATCAAGATACTATCACTAACACTGCGCCGTAACATCTATGGTCTGGCCAGCCCAGGATCGTCCATCGACGATATCTCTCCGCCAGATCCAGACCCATTGGCCCACGTTCGATATTCGTGCCAGTACTGGGTCGATCACCTCGAGGCGGTAGATCCTATAGACAAGGCCGCACTAGGTCACCCCGAGAACAATAGCGCCACGTACACCTTCCTCCAGCAGACATATCTCTATTGGCTTGAGGCTATGAGTCTCCAGCGCCGCATATCGCAGGCGATACTGGCCGTGCAGAAACTTCAGGTCATAGTAGTGAGTGTGCGTCTTATCTTATTCAGCATATAGTCTAACGTTTATGTCAGGCAGCGGCAGGATCGCAGAGGTTGGCAGAACTGGTTCATGACGCTCGTCGATTTGTCCTATCCCACAAAACACCCATCGAAATCGCCCCCCTCCAACTCTACGCATCGGCTCTCGTCTTCAGCCCTACCCGAAGCATCGTGAGGAACCTCTTCAAGCATGATGATCCAAGCTGGGTTCTATTGCCGCCGCTAATACAGCCGGATTGGAACGCATGCGTACAGACGCTGGAGTGCAACGAACTTAGCTCGGTGGCCCTCGCAGATGATGGCATCCAGTTTGCATCGGGATCCTTGGATGGCGTCGTCAAGATTTGGGACGTGGCCACCGGCCAGTGCCTAAGAACACTAGAGGGCCATGGTGATAGCGGTACGGTCCTCTCAGTGGCCTTCACGTCTGATAGCAAGTGGCTTGCGGCGGGCTTAGGCGGACGGTCCAACGACGGCATTGTTCAGATCTGGAACATTGCCACAGGCCAGTGCGTGCAGAAGCTAGAGGGCCACGCTGAATTGGTCAATTCAGTGGCCTTCACAGCCAATGGCAAACAGCTCGCATCAGGGTCTGAAGACAATACTGTTAAGATCTGGGACGTGACTACCAAACACGTGGGAGGTACGAGCCGGTGCGTAAAGACCCTGGAGGGCCACAGTAGCGATGTCACCTCAGTAGCCTTCGCGGCCAACGGCATATTGGCATCGGGGTCCTATGACGGTACCGTCAGGATCTGGGACGTGGCCTCGGGCCAGTGCACCCTGACGATAGATGGCCACGACCGCAAAGACTCTCAAGCCACCGGCATTCACTCAGTGGCCTTCACAGCCGATGGAAAACAGCTTGCATTGGCGTCTGCCGACCATACTATCAAGATCTGGGACATGGCTAGGGGTAAGTATGTACAGATGCTAGTAGGCCATCGCAGCCAGGTCGACTCAGTAGCCTTCACGGGCGACGGTATATGGCTCGCATCAGGGTCCTTAGACACCACGATTAAGATCTGGGATGTGAATAAAGGCCAGTGCGTACAAACACTAGAGGGCCACAGCGACTCTGTCTACTCGGTGGCCTTTATAGCCAACAGCACATGGCTTACATCTGGGTTGAGCTGGAGGCTCATATCGGGGTCTTCTGACGGCACCATCAAGATCTGGGATGCAGCCGTAGGGCATGATATACAGAAGCCCGATGGCGACGGCGGCTGGGTCGGGCTTACACTCATGGCCGACGGCACGCGGCTTGCATCATGGTCCACTAGAGAATCTACCGTCAAAATCTGGAATACGGCCACAGGCGAGTGCGTACAGACGCTAGAGGGTCACGACCGCAAAAACTACAACCTCGGCCGCGTTGAATCATTAGCCTTCACAGCTGACGGCAAACAACTTGCGTCGGCGTCCTTCAATACCATCAGGATCTGGGATACAGCCACAGGCGAGTGCATACAGACGCTAGAGGACCACGATCGTGACCAACCCCTACTTGGCAGCGATGACTCATTAGCCTTCACCGTCGATGGCAAACAGCTCGCATCAGGGTCCTCCAATGACATCAAGATCTGGGACGTGGCCATAGGCGCGTGTGTGCAGACGCTTAAGGGCCATGACCATATAGTGAACGCTCTAGCCTTTACAGCAGATGACACACGGCTCGCGTCGGGGTCAGATGACGATACCGTCAAGATCTGGGACGTGCATACGTGCATACGGACGCTCGAAGGCCATAGCGGCACGGTCAACTCTGTGACCTTTACGGCGGATGGCACGCGGCTCGCGTCGGGCTCCTCTGACGGCAGCATCAAGATCTGGGACGTGGCCACGGGCGTGTGTATGGAGACACTCTCCGTCGGCGCGTCTGTACATTATCTTTCTTTCGATCCACACACAAAGGCAACTCTTGTGTCCGAATTCGGCACTCTGGTACTTGATCCTTCAGCTTGCCATGCTCAACTACAAGAGGCCTCCCCGACGCAACCTTCCTACCATGGTTGGGGAATCAGTCCCGATGAGGCCTGGATCGTGAAGGATGGCCAAAGGATGCTCTGGCTGCCATCCGAGTACAGACCGTGGAGGACGGTTGTCAGGGGCTCATGTGTCACGCTCGGCTGTCTCTCCGGACGTGTAATTATTTTCAAGTTTTCGACGGAGGTTCTTAACGTTTAGGATTTATATAGTAAGAATTCTCACGGGTCTTCCGTGACGTGTTTTGTTTTGTCAAGCAAGGGCAACCCGCCTTGCTAATGGGAAGTTCTTGTGCTAGTAAAACCACGTTGATTAATGTTGTTGCTCAACAAAAGGATGTTAGACTAGGTATTAGAGCATAGTATCATGGTCAATAGAAAGGCTCAAGGCATTAGTTTCTAGCAAGTAAGAGCCTGATAGTCACCCTCCCGCTCAGCTCTAGAAACGTAAATAGACTTTAGGGTAAGAAAGGTTCGTAACCAAATATCTTAGTACTTAGAAAATCAATCAAGAAAACGGGGCTACAAAAACATAGTATCCGGGACGGATAAGGCAAAGGGTTGAGCCGCGGAGATACTAATTTCTTAAATTAAGGGTACGCAAGCAAGATAATATAAAAAAAGTCTGGCCAAACACATTTCCCTCGCCGTCTACTTCAAGCTACCGTCGTTTACCTAACGCCTCCAAGACCGCCATTCACAGGGATCAACTGAGAAGTAATAAACTTTGATGCGTCAGAAATCAGGAATTGAACAACAGGGGCCGAGTCTTGCTCGCAATCTCCCAGAGGGTTGCCCGTGCTGCCCAGGAGAGGGATCTTTTGCCGCATCTCCGCGTCCCAAGCAGCTCTTTCATCGGCACTAAGGCCGTCCAAGTGATTGGAGAACATAGGTGTCATGACGAGAGGGAGTAGCGCATTAGATCGGATCCCTACTTGCCCCATTCAAGGGCAAGCATGCGGGTCAAGGAATGGATCGCGCCCTTGGAGGCAGAGTACGCCGAGATGCCTGGCGACCTAGTCAAGCCGCCATCACTCCCAAAGTTGAGAAGAACTCCTCCGTGGGCTTTGAGATGTGGGAATGCGGCTTGGGCTAGAAAGAAAGCTCCTTTGACGTTGACGTCCAGGATCGGAGTCAAATCCTTCTCGGCCAGTTCTTCAATCGGGACGTGTCTTTCCAGTGCTGCGCAATTGACGACAGAATCCAAGCCACTAAGCTTCACGGCGGCTGAATCCATGGCTGAGAAGACGGCAGCGCGGTTGCTAACGTCGACAGACTGGTAAAAGGCTTGTCCCGGCCCATCTTGCGATAGGCTCGTGGCTAAGGGCTCTCCGACCGTGTCGAGGACATCGAAGATGGCCACGTTCGCGCGAGCCTGCACGAGGGCACGACACACCGATGCACCGATGCCACGAGCACCTCCGGTCGCGACGACCCGCTTCCCAGCAATGCTAAAAGGAGACATTGGTGGTTAAGTTGGTCCTGTCTGTGGTATACTAGGCTTATGGACTTGTATAAGCAGATGAAGCTAGAGAGGTCAATGGTTTTGGGGGCGACACAAAGTGGCCAGTTATAGATTTTGGCCGGACCACCTAGCAGCGGCAGTTGGCAACCTCCCCGCCCTGAGTAAAAGGCCTTAGACAGTAAAGAACGCTGGATTTCTCGAGTTTAACAATTGGGGGACCGCTGGGGTCATCGTGAGCCTCGGACTCGTCGTGGGACCCGAGCCCGCTCATCGGATGGGCCAGTAGATCCGAATCCATGGAGGACCCCGGCTTTTCTTGAATCTCCGATGGCAGATCCCCTACCGAACAGTGGGATGTATCAAACATAGCTCATGCTAGGCCGGCAGTTTTGAGATCGGGCTTCTTCAACGCTGTCATCCATTATGAGGGCCATCATGACGAGAATATAAAAGGGTCCCAGACTCAAGGCGACAGAGAGAAGAACATGACATCCAACACATGAACAAGCCTCAACACTACAACATGTCTCTGATTGAGAATTTTAGCCCCCCTCCGCTCATCTTTGGCGAGGACTGGACTGCCACGCCGATCCAGTCCGGTCTAGCCATCTTCTTTTGTCTTGTAAGTCTACAGTTTCATTCAAAGACATATTGTTAGGTTGGGTTAGCCCTAACCAGGTTCAGACGATCTTGTCTATTTTCACCACCCTCTTCTACCGGCTTTATCTCCATCCTCTTGCAAACTTCCTGGGCCGCAAACTCCACGTCATGACCAGTTTGCCAGAACAGTGGAAGAGCAATGTTACTGGAATTTGGGTGCGCGAGATGGCCGGTCTCCATCGCAAGTACGGTCCAATTGTCCGAATCGGCCCAAACCATCTTGCCCTTGACGGAAACATCGGCTGGCCCCAAGTTTACGCCCACCATCCTGGCAAGCCCGAGTTTTCCAAGTATCCCAACTTCCTGTTCCCCAACGACACAATCAGCGTCCTCGCTGCCCAGAAGGGGGATCACCGTCGCCAGAGACGCCAGTTGGCTCACGCATTCAGTGATGCCGCGCTGGTCGAGCAGGAGGGCATCATCACGCAATACGTCGACCTCCTCATCACTCAGCTCATGAAACACGCCGAGGCTTCCAAGTCCGTGGATATCGTCAGCTGTGTCAATTTCACCACTTTTGACATTATTGGTGACCTCACGTTCGCGGATGCATTCGGGAGCTTGAAGGACAACAGCTATCATCCCTGGGTTTTGAACTTCTTCAAGGGCGTTCAGGGCAATGCCTTGTCCCGTTTGATGGACTTCTATCCTCTTCTCAAATCTCTCATCTCCTTGTTTATAGGATCCGACAGTATTCGCCGACACGAGGAGAATACTCAAATGTCTGTCGAGAAAGCAAAGGCTCGCATGGCTCTTGGAGAGCAGCCGGTAGAAGGACGCCGGGATTTTATGACATACATGCCCAAGAAAACCAGGGATGGTGAAAAGGGCATGACGGATATCGAAATCCTGGTGAATTCTCCTGTCTTGATTGGAGCCGGAAGCGAGACCACCGCAGCCGCTCTGTCCGGGTTTTTCTTTTACCTGGGTCACCACCAACGCGTCTACGAGCTTCTGGCCAAAGAAATCCGCGATGCATTTGCTGATGAGGGAGATATTACTATGAGGAGCTCACGCCGGCTTGAGTACCTGCATGCATGTATCGAGGAAACTCTGCGGATCTATCCTCCTGCAGCTGAGACGCCGCCCAGAATTTGCCCGGGTGCTGAAATTGACGGCAAGTACGTCGCTAAAGGGGTAACTTATCACTTGACTCTTTATAACTGTTATATTAATTAATATGTGACGTTTATAGACCGTCGTTTCCGTGTATCAGTGGGCAGCGTTTTGAAACCCTCAGAACTTCGCCGACCCAGATTCATACCGGCCAGAGCGGTGGCTCCCCAAGACACATCCCCTATACGACCCAATGTTTGCGAACGATAACCAAGCCGTGTTCAAGCCATTCAGCTATGGCGCACGAGACTGCATTGGAAAGAATTTGGCCTATTCAGAGATGCGAGTCGTCATTTCTCGCATCCTGTACCGGTTCAATTTCGAGCTGGAACCTGGGCAGCTGAACTGGCATCAAGAGCAAACTACTTTCCTCATCTGGAACAAGGGACCTCTGAATATCTCTTTGAAGCTACGCCAAAAAGAATAATTGGGCCACCACCTGGAAGTATGATGGTGGATTGCATTGGCGAATCTCCCGACCTGAGGGTTACTACTGATCTTGGACCGCGCAGAGTTGCTAAATCGCGGTCATAAAATTTTTACTGTCGTGTATTTCCCAAGGGATAAACTGGCTGTGCTAGGTTTATATCGGCAGAGGATTTGGTTGCGTACTCTGAGGCGGCGGGTATAGGTTAGGTCTCATAATATGCTTGAGGGTATTATGTAGTTATCCTTTAACTAAGTTATATCGATAGCTAAGGTAGCTAGCATAGTAGAAAGCTCAATTACTCTAGTCCCTTGTTAATTTATTACCCGATCCGCCGGGCAGATGTAGCCGTTTTGCAAAAGGAGCGATGCTCCTAACATAGGTTTCCCTGTCAGGTCTGTAGAATTTCCTAATATCTTGATATTATTTTGTCAAATATCGTTGATTACTGACAGCCTATGTTAAGCTCGATGGATAGACATGTTAGATGACAGAGAATATATTAATGGCAAGGATCTGATTAGGCCGCGGGTTCCGCGGATCTTGAGTTTACTGTCCCTGGTCTTGCTACTACCTCGCGGAGGATGTCGCTCGTGAATCGGCCTCGAGCACCCCATATGATGTTGGTGATGATTTTCTTGAGGTTTTCTTAGCCTAGACAAAGGTGACTCTAGGTCAGACAGAATAATAAGCTCCGTCTATGGCACCTGTCCTGGTATATACGAGGTAGGTGGTTTGATAGTGGGGAAGCTCGTATTCGACTTCACCGCCAGGGAATGATCGGCGTAGGTATAAGTAGCTTTCGCCGGCATCTCCTCTAGCATCCTTACTCTTCTCTTATTTCCTCTCATCACAATAAGCGCAATGAATTTGAAAGCATTTGCCGCGCTACTTCTTAGCAGTGCTTCCGCGGCGACCAAAGACGCGCAGTACCCCATGCTCTATGGCGAAGGATGGGCTGGGCCTGTGCGTTATGCCGACAAGTTCAACATATCGAGTAATTCTACCGGATTCACCATGGTCGAGGCTATCCTCGTCATGCCTCATTTATCGATACCAAAGAATCCACGTGAGAAGGTGGACCAGTATACAACGTCCTATTGGATTGGGCTTGACGGTGTCCTATCATCACCTACACATGTCCGAGGACTCTGGCAGGCCGGCGTTATCATGTCGGTGTGGACTAACGGGACGACTGAGTATGAGGGATTCCATGAATGGTAGGGTCTTAACTCGGCGTGATCCCCTGGAATTTGACTGACTAGTTGGATTCCTATAGGATCCCGGACGACCCGCTGATGGTTAGCAAAGCCCAGCTCGCCATATCCGAAGGTGATCATATTCATGTGGTTGTGGAAACGACCAACAACGGTTATCATGGCACCACGACCTTGACCAACCTTGACACTGGCAAGACTTACAAACACAGTCAAGACGCCCCTGTCAAGTGGCGGGGCCCAACTTGGCCATCCCAGGGAGCAACTGCAGAGTGGTAAGTTAAATAACCCCGCGCCAACTTCAGATTGCTGACTTGTGGCCATCAAAGGATCGTGGAGGCTGGCACATATCTTAACGGACCGCAGTTCATCTTGCCAGACTGGGGTACTGCGACGTTTTGGAATGCACGCGCTTGCTATGACAACGGTGAATGTGCGTTCGCTGGTGATGGCACCCCAGACCAAGGGCTCATGTCGGCTATCTTGTGGAACGACACAAGTATGCTGTACACGCGATCACGTGCTAAAGGCAACTGTGCATCTGTCAAATACGTGGAGGAGGAATTCAGGGGACATGCGTGATGAGCGAGCTGAATGTCTAGCTGTTGTATAAACGAGAAGCTTTAGCCAATGTACTTTAATGAAGCTGACTGCCTTAACTCGTAAAGATTCTGCCTCTACAGTTAAACTATTCCCTAAAACCTCCCTAATGTAACAAGCGCGGTAAAGACAAGGCTCAACCTGCCCTACAATACCAGATGGTTTATTATTTACGACACTACCCTAAGGCCGAAACGCACCATTAATCTATACCTTACTTAATATCCAGGATAAACTTGAGGTCCTGCAGGACTAGTTAGTTACGTGTAGGCTAAGTGATATCCTCGGAAAGATCAGTCTCTTACCTCCAGGTTGCCAGATACTCCATCTCCTGAGTTGCCATCCATCGTGAACTTTGCAAGGTTTCCCTTTCTCTTCTGTAAGATCAGGATGTTCTGCGACGTATTAGTTCCGACTTGAATCACCAACTGCGTACCGGAGCCGGTCTGGGGGAGTATCACCTCTTCCACGGTATTTTTCATCATGTATCTGAACACTTTCACAGGCTTCGTTTGTCCCATCCGAAGGGCTCTCGCGATAGCTTGTTCCTCGACTGAAGGGTTCCACTGAGGCTCAACAATGTGAACCTGTGTTGCAACAGTGAGTGTGAGTCTAGATACCCGTCAGCTTAAGCTTATGCACGTGGGGATACTTGACCTACCCGACTGCTCCTGTTTGTACGGTAATGAGAAGAACGGAGACGGATTGGTCTTTTTGGAACTCCTCCAAAACCCTCACTCTATCTTTGTTGCTCAAACTTCCATCGATGCGCCGCGCAACAATGTGTTTCTGACTCATTAGTTCTTGCAGGAGATCTAGAGTTGATGTCCAGTAAGAAAAGACAAGACTTGCTTCGTCAGTAATGATGGTTCAGTTATTCTTGAGGTGGTAGGACTTGAAGGGACTCTACCTCTTGGAACGCCGACAAATGTTATCTGCGATGAATGCAAGTTTCGTTGACAGTCCTGAGCGGAGTATCAGAGGGGGATTATCCCATGTGGATTTAGATACATTATTCACGTCGTGTGATGCACTCATATGCTCAGGAAGGGATGGCTGGGCCGACGGGCTGCGGCTCGCCGAAGATCTGGGCGATAACTCTGACAGAGATCGATGGCACTCTGGACATACAGAATCTCCGTTCAACTTTGCCATGCTTTCCTCCTCAGCTCCATTGCAGTAGTCACAGAGCGATTCGGTACAGGTGTTCGCCAACATCCCCGGAGGTTGGAGACTCTGAACATGAACCTGGAGTGTGCCGTGGTTGCAGATTCTCCTCAGCTTCATCACCATGGTGAACAGTAACGCGCACCTCTTGGTTTTTGCCCGAGTGCTGACAAGTTCGTCGATTTCTCGTCGGGTGTTCCTGAGGACCTCATCATACAATGCCTGTTCGTCAGGACCGAGTGACAACTTGACATGCTCATAGTGGGCTTTCGGGAGATTCAGATACTTTTGCGTTCGCCTCAAACACACTCCTCGGAGCAAGATTTGAAGTGGCTTGGCTCGCTCAAGTGTGTCTTGGCTGAGTGGTCCCAAAATATGTCTTTGGAAGATGGCCAGCTGCGAAAACGGCTCGAACCTGAGAAATCGAAGAAGTGACACCAGGTCATTGATGCTGTTCTGGATTGGGGTTCCTGAAAGACACCATCTCCGTTCGGTAGCTAGTCGCTCCACGGCTTTGAATTGCTTCGAGCTTTGGTTACGGATCCAATGGGCTGGTGGAGTACCGATACCGAATTAGTTTCAGCACTCAAGGGGGGGGACATTGCCCCACGATTTAGGGATAAACACTCACCCTCGTCAAGAACAACTCTGAACCACTCCACATTGTGAAGAACTTTTCCACGTTTGAAATCCGCGACAAGAGTCGCAAAGGTAGTTAGGACTATGTCATGATCCTTCATCGCGGTCGGCAGTGTTGGTCGAGATTCCCCATGAAAAATGAGAACCCGTAGTGAGCCATCTCTGAAATGTCTAGACCCCGGTATGGTTAGATTCAGCGAGAATTACAACTTAGGGGGCCCTATTCTCACCTAGAAACCTCGTTTCGCCACACCTCCATAACCTCTATATATGTCTAATTAGCCAAGACTCCTTCCACATTTGTTCTGGGTCAAGGGAAGCCTACGAGTGGATGTCACGATCACCAATGTTGCGCTGGTCCGATGACTGGTCGATTGGATCGCCTCGACGTCGGTACCCCCCTTTTGGAAATCCGCCGCTGCAAGGCGAGAGGTCGCAATTGATGCCAACATTGTGAGTGTTTTGCCCAGGCCCATTACGTCCGCCAATATTCCACCCATTGCCATGGATGGGGCAACGCTGGCTAACCTGTGCTCCAGGGTTAGATTTCTTGCCCCATCTTGAGCTCACAGACCTGGCACTCACGGGATAGGCATATGGAATCGAAGTTCCCTGATGACCTGCTGACAGTATTCAGGATTTTCGCGTTGTCGGATGAACAATAAGGCAGCTTCTTGGTAACTGTTCCTGTCAGTTCTAACTGCGTACAGGCAGGGAAGCCGCCGAACTTACCTCATTAAGGAGGTTTTCAGATCGCTGGGAGTCATGATTTCTAGCGCATTGGTTGATCCCGTGAGCATTCCGTGATCAAGTGAGGTTAGGACATCTTGGACCGCATCCGATAGTCTCTTCGCCTGAATCTCAGACTCGTTCATACCGACCAAGTGCGTCAAATACTTTGGGGTGTCTCCTAGATCAAAGAATTGCGGATTACAGTACTCTATACCGTCTTCGAGGTAGAATGGATGCTGTAGGAACGCTTGCTCTTTTGAGAGTCGTTCTCCAATATCGTGGCCGTCTGACTCTGGTCCATAAACATTCAGAGAGATTGCGAATGGCTGCTTGGCCTTTTTCTTCGATGCGAGCTGAACCAAAGTTTGGCCCTCTAAAACTGCGTTGATGCAGACAGTAGCATGTCCCTGAAGGGCTCCCAGTTTCTTCGATGTAATGGAGTCGACCATTGCGAAGGCATTTACATCAGGTATCGCAAAGCCGAGGATACCGTCTCGCAGACCAATATCGAACAGGCAGAATCGCGACACTCGGGGCGCTGGGTGACGATCCACGTTGGGTGTCGGCTCCGTGCCAGCGTCCAGAGAGCAGATTAGTTTGGCTTGGACTTCGCAAAGCTGTGTAAAACTGTGTGAATATCCACGTTGTTTTTCAATGACAATGGGCAATACGCACAGTACCGAAGCATATTCGTTGACTGACGCTCAGGTCACTATATGAGGACGCTGTGTCCATGGGATCGATGTCCCATCCATCATGTGTCTTTCCGCAGGTGGTGAAAGAATCCCGAGTTGATTGTGTGCCATCCGTTGTGACACCATATTCCCGGATGGGGTGGCTTTGCATCACCATCCCACAAATCTCATTTCCATTCTCGGAGTGCATGCTCCCGGATGCAACCTGAGCACGTGTGCCGGTAGAGAGTCCCGGAGATGTGAGATCCGAGAACGGCTCCAAGTGCCGGCGTTTTGCGGTTGCGTTGACACCGTCATCATGGTGTTCGAGTTGGCGCTTCGAGTACATTTCAGTTCAGAAACAAGGGTGACGCTAACTGCTGTCAATCCTTATCGGTCATGGGCCAGGTTGTTACTACTACTGGGAGTAAACAACGCTCGTGGGGCGTGTATGGACTGTAGATGAAAGAATCCGGGAATGGACGAAGAAATCTCAGACTGGGGGATTCATGCGTCTTCGCCCACTTGACCAATGGCACCCATGCTGTGTATCGACCAATACTGATTCGCTATTGCATGCGTTTCCGGTGGCTAAGTAGACATAGCCACAGGGCATTATGCAAGGCAAAATTGAAGACGCCCTATTATATAGGGAGGCCCGCCACCGGTAAGGTGGCTGGGCGGACATCGCCAAGCGGGCTTTCTGCAAGGCAACCCTGAGGGCGCCCTGTCGGAGCCGTCAAAAAACTCGCCCAACATCATATATCCATGGCCCTTCGAAGTCGAGGTAATCAAAATCCGAACCTCTGATGTTGTCCTGAAACCGATATCGACACGACAGAATGAGCTCATTACCTTCTCAGGTATCACCCTGCCCTGAGGAGGCGCAAACACCCGTTGTCTCAGATCCTATCTTTGACAAGGCTCTGGCCCAGTTCGAAAAACGCCTCACGAAAAAGCATAGAGAAATCTTTGCGCAATGCACAATAGATGATGTGAAGAGCCAGATTAGGCACATTCAGGATCGCCATGGCTCTCAAAGACGGCTGAAACATATGGGACGCCTCTCCAAGTTCATCGAGGGAATGGTCCAGCTGGGCCAAGTCGTGGAGGTGTTCCTTAATATTCACAATGGCGTGGCATTCATATGGGTTGGTTGACGCTCGTTCTGATCCAAGAGAGGGGTGTACATGCTGACTACCTAGAACAGGGCCCTATCAAATTTCTCCTTCTTGTAAGTGTTCTTGACGATATGCCGTGATGATGCTGATTCCTTAAACGCAGACGGCTAGCACCTGGATTGACAGTCTCGACAGCCTGCTTGAAGTTTACGGGCGAATTGGAGAAGTCCTGCCGAATCTAACTCGGTACACCAAAGTTTACGAGAAATACCCTTCTGTCCATACGCATCTCGAGGCGTATTACTGTGATATCCTCGAGTTCCATAGCAATGCTCTCGAGGTGTTTTCTAGACCCGGTATGTACTGATTCCCATGACTGCATGTTACTCTAGACTCACAGCAGCAGGCTGGAAAAGCCTGTTTCGGTCGACCTGGAAAACGTTCGAAACTCAGTTCCGGCCAATCTTGAAGAACCTTGAGCGCCACAGGGTCATGCTCTCGGAGGAGAAGCTGACAGCTGTGATGGAAGAAACACAAAAACAGGGGCAATCTATCGAAGATAAGCTTGACCGCTTGAACAAGGATTGGCAAGAGAGAGACCGGAGAAATGCAGAGAGGGAGCTGGCTTCTCATCGAGAGCATCTCAATCAGCAACGCAGCATTGTCCAGAACAAGATTGATTCCCCAGACTTCCAAGATGACCACGAATTTGCATCACAGAAACGACATCAAAGCACGTCAGGCAACTGGATTCTTAATCATCCTCTTCTATTAGAATGGTTTGAAATCAGTTCAAAGGTCAATCGGAAGATCTACTTGAGCGGCATACCCGGAGCTGGTGGGACCTCTAGATACACAGAGTTAATAAATTCTTAGCAACTGACGTGGCACTAGGCAAAACTATTCTTACGTCCCGCGTCATCAGCCAACTCAAACATCGACAGTTGAAGAGCAAGGCCCCGGCCGAGAAATTCTCGGTAGCGTACTTCTACTTCAAGCACTCTCAACCAGAGAAGCGGTCAATGGTTTCTCTACTCCTCGCGCTGCTTTCCCAACTCATTTCCCAAGATGAAAGCCTACTCGATCACGTCTATCAGACTTACTGCACGGCCGAGCAACAACGGCTTCGGTGCCTCGATACACTTTCTAGCTTGGTCTCGACGGCGCTCCAATCCCAGTCGCTATGTTTCGTCATAGTTGATGGGCTAGACGAGTGTACGGAAGCGCCCAAAGTCTTGGAGTGGTTTGAAAAAATCATGTCCAGCCGGGAAGAAGATTCTTCCGGGACCAGCAAGTCCGCTATCCGACTATTCATATCTGCACAACGGGACGGGGTTCTTGAAGGCCTAATGTCTGAGTATGATTCGATTCAACTTGAGACAACCGCGGGGCATGGCCATGACATCAAAACATTCACAATGAATGTGGCGGCCGAGATCCGAAAGAAGTTCGATCTGAATTCTGAAGTTGAACAGGAAATTGTTTCACGTGTTTCTTCACGAGCGGGTGGTGAGCTCTCCTCCCCATACGCCCGATATGAACGTACACTGACTTGTATTGGAGGGATGTTCCTCTATGCTCAACTTGTCGTCGGCAACCTGCTCCACCAAACCAACAAGTATGCCCTGAAGCAAGAATTGAAGGCTGAAACATTTCCTGAGGGGCTTAGCCAAGCGTAAGACGTCCTTGATCGGAAGGCTCAGAGTGCGCGGGAACTGACCCATGAATAGATACGAGCGCGTCATCATTCGAGTCCTCGGAAACCCTAAAAAGGCTGAGAGAGACGCCGCGAAGCAAATTCTTGGAATGATCATGTGTGCTTGCCGCCCCTTGCATTGGAGGGAGATACAAAGCAAGTTTTGCATCGACATCAATGAAGGAGAAGCCGATCTCGATCGTCAGCTCGTATTGACTTGCAAGGAGCTGTGTGGCTCTCTGGTGGAGGAAAGCTCTCTCGAACCGTCGTTCTCCTCAACAGGTGAAGCGGTCGTCGACCTCGTCCACTCTACTGCCAAAATGTAGGTTCTCAGGCGGACGAATCAGCATACAAAGCACGTTTAAAGCTAACACTCTTTGATTGACGACAGATACCTGATCCAAACTGAAGAACTCAGCATGGCCGTCGAAAACGCCAAAATGGCACTCTTCTGCGCCGAGTACTTATTATCGCGACCGCTTGTACCCGGAATTTCGAGGCTGGAGATCCAACAACATGCAATCAAGGGGTATTACGGCTTCCAGGACTACGCCGTCGCGTTCTGGTGGCAGCATGCCCAACAGGTTCTAGCCGCCCCCGCGTTGGAAACGGAACTGAACCAGAGCGTGTTACAAGCCGTTCATCGCGCAATGATTGACATCGGAGAGCTTGAGCAGGGTGAGGACCCTAATAAGTGTCCGGAGAGCATTCAGTCCTTGAAGAGCCAACTCGAACGTGTTCCACAGAACCTCCGGGACTGGGAGGCCATCAGCATCTGCGAAATGAGAACAGTTGCGATTAGAGAAGCGATTCATTCACTTCTCAATCAGCCCGACAATGGGGGACTCACAGTCCTGCCCTTATATGGACCATGGCGGTACAAGTGCCCCAAACCATGGTGTCAGTTTTTCAGCAGCGGTTTCGACGAGCCGCAGAATCGGCAAACACACATAAACCAACATGATTTGCCGTTCCGGTGCGACTTCCAGGGGTGTTTTGCTGCCAAGGTTGGGTTCGCTACAGAGACCGACCTCAAGAAACACACCGCGAGGTGGCATCCCAAGGAAGAGCAGATACTCTTCCCTACACCCAAGCAACCCACCTCAGCTCGTCCCGGCATCATGAAAGCCGCTGAAAGGGGAGATCTTGATACCATCAAGATCCTTGTAGAGCAAGCCATCGTCAGCCCACACTATCAAAGTAGGCGAACAGGGAGAACTCCGTTGTATGCTGCGGTTGAGAACGGGCACCTGCACGTTGTCTCGTACTTGACAGGAATGGGAGCAGATGTTAACGCAAAAATGAACGCGTCCGAGACAGCATTGCATAAATCGGTCGCCCGCCGTGACTTGGAGATCACGACTTTCTTGTGCGACCTAGACAACATCTCTCTATCCGTGGATATCCATGACAGAACAGCTCTCGATTACGCTGTTTCCACTGATCCATTTGACAAGGCAATCATCACTCAGCTTTTACGCAAAGCTGCTGTCAATGTATTCCAGCACGCTCTATTACTCGCCATCCGTTCAAAAAGGGTCCTGGCGGTTCGATACTTGGCAGAAAACATGGACACACACTGCTTTGACGGATTTGAACAAGCCCTCGAGGTTGCTGCTTGGACCCGTCATTTACCTTGCCTAGATGCCCTGCTGTCGTCAGGCAAGGCCAACCCAAGTGTCAGCACTTCGGGGCCGTTCCTTGCCGCCTGTCAATCAGGGAGCCTTCCGATTGTGCAACGCCTCCAAGCTTTGACTAATACCGCCAACTTGAAAGACCCCAGCGACAATTCGCCTTTGCATTTGGCTGTAGCAAATGGTCACGAGAATATTGCCTTGTGGATTCTCCAAAACGCCGCCAATAAAGCGGACTTCAATATCAGAGACAAGAATATTGTTGGTCGGACGCCACTATCGCTTGCCGCCGAGAACGGATACGACATCATCGTGAAGCTGCTGCTAGCGACGGAGGGAGTCGAAGTAGACTCGAAGGCCACTGGTGTCATAAATGGCGGTCGGACGCCGCTATCGTTTGCCGCCCAGAATGGACACGAGACCATCGTAAAGCTGCTGCTAGCGACCGAGGGAGTCGAGGCAGACTCGAAGGCCACTAGTGAGAGAAATGGCGGTCGGACGCCTCTATCATATGCCGCCGAGAACGGGCGGAAGACCATCGTCAGGTTGTTGCTCGACACAGGCAAGGTCGACCCGAAGGCCAAGGACAACAAGAACCGAACGCCGTGGTCACTAGCAGTAGGGAAAAGCCACACGGCGGTCTCCAGGCTACTCCCTGAGGATCCCATAGATCCCGCGGTATATGCAGTTCTGCGAATTTTGCTAAAGAAGATTGCTAACTATAAATGTAGTTCGATATGGGTCCTAGAATGGAGCTGCAAGATCCGATTGACGGCCGTAATGTGCTGCGGGACTTTGTCTTTGACTCGACCCTCCACGATAATGACGGAGACAATGGACCATTTGACTTCCCGGAGGCGTTCTCAATGGGCGATGAGGGTTAGGGGCTAGGGGTAAAGGGAAAAAATGACAATATTGCTTCGAGGGTGAAGGTTAAGAATAGCTGGGACTTCGAAATTTGAAAACTATCATTGTAATAACTAGACTAAGAGCTATAAGGACTAGAATAAAGTCCTACCTCGCTAATAGGCCACTGTATTATGTCCCAAAGCTTTAAAGGAAGCTGCGACTTAATAACGCCTAAAATGGCTTGAGGACAGAGTCGTCCCGAAGCCAGTATTTCGGATCTAGCCTATTTAGTAAAACACACCAGAAGGACATGATGACCAAGGCTGCCGGGTGCTTCTTTTGAGACATCTCTTCGAGGAATCCATTGGAAACCAAGGATGGAAAGGCCATGGCTGCAGTCTTGCGCGACGTATCGTTACCCTGCTCCGATATGACAAAACACCTCCGCAGGATTGCAAGAGCTGAGTCATAGATGCCCCAGTCAACATTGTTCGACATTAAAGCCGGTAGCTTCCTTTCCAGTGATTGGATCTGATGATCTGACTCGCTTCCTTCTGGGGAGAGAATAGTGTTCTTCCAGAACGGCCCGTAAGCCTCCAGCACCGGCCCTATCCAGCTGGCCCGTAATGGATTGTTGAACTCGCCCACAAGTGCGGCACACCCACGGATCGGAAGAATCCATTCAGGAGGTCCTAGGGGGTCGGCGTTAAATAGTAGAGACGCCGGGCCATCAAATGCGGCAAAATAGTAATTTGGTATAAGCGCTGAACATGCGAAGAGAGCTGAGGCTTCTTTGTTCGCGTTTTGAGAAGATAAGGCAATTCGAAACTGGCCCAAGGCCCGTGCTTGATGATCCTGAGCAATGCGCTGGTAGTTTTCTGGGTCATTTGGGTGCAGTCGGTACAAGTGTATAGCTGCCACGGCCAGCATCTCATGCAGGAGGTATGGATGCCGTGGCGCCATGCTGGGGATAGCAGTCTTCCACGGAAACGGCGGGTCAGTTTCTCCGTTTAAGCAACTTGATGTCGAGGTGATGAAATGATGGAAGAGGGCGAAGTCCATAGTGTTGAAAGATCCAGTCATGACTTGGGGTATGGAGTCGGCGGTGTCTAGAGGCAAGGAGGGTGAAGGAGGAAGATCTGAAGATACGCCTAAACTACAGGCGACCCCTAACCTCGCACAGCGGCTGCAGGGAACGTGTTCATCACACTGTCGTGTTCATCACTGTTAGCTTTCGTGCAGCGCCCAGTAGGATACCCTATGGAAAGGGGTAGCTTGGCGACCCGCCTTTACTTTCTTCCTCTTGCACTCCTGGCACCCGTTTCTTGACTTTGTGTGTGCCCTCCGAGCAGATCCCATGATGCCGATCGTGTTTGTCTCCCAAGGTCTGGGCAAAGCCGCCGGTCCGTTGAGCTATGGAACGATAGACACCTGATGGAGTTGCCATGGACGAATTTATTCTTTGTTGTGCGGGGTACCTATACCAGCCTTCCTCCTCAACAACCAATTAAAGAGTTGCTAGTGGGCTGAGACCATTTTTATCGAGCCACACTCTACCAAATTGAGGACTGCTCATTACCAGAATCGCGGTTTGGCACCAGACATTTATTATTTACTATACCTCTATAGATTATGATGCGGCTTTTTAAAAACACAAAAAAAAAGAGAAAAAGAAAGAGAGAGAGAGAGGAATGTGTTCTTTGTTATAGTTGAAGCCGAGATAACTCAGCGAGAAGATAGAGGGGGAGAGAGACACGGGGGCAAAGAAACAAAGAAAGAAGAAAATAGGAAGGAAAGTAGAGAAACTCCCCACACGCAAACAAGATGGCGTAGACTGCCTGTATCCATTCCGGCTTGGCCACAGCAGCTACACTGGAATGTGATTGTTCCAGACCACAGAAGTTACTAGCACACCTACGATCGCCCCAAGCCTTCATCCAACGGCGCCTAATCCAACAGCACCTCATCCTCGCGCTCTTTTCGAATATCCCTCGTGACAACTCCAGCACCAACCAGGACGAGCGTGGCGACTATCTCTTCAACGATATACAGACCAACCCTAGTGCCAATGGCTCCCGTCATGGCGCTCAGGGACTGGTTTTCCGAGATGACATAAATGAACGTTGCCAAAACTCTGATGCCCACGAACGGTAGCGCAATAAGAACAGCCAGCAGCAGACGAGGACCATGGTTATGCGGAGTCTGGTTCTTGATACGTAGATGGCCCGCTAGACCACCTCGGACTGCGACAATTGTCACAGCAACCCAAGCCAAACAACAGCTCCAATCTTTGCGAGTTTCCACCCCTGGGCGATTTTGTCCCTCGTCGTCTCGCTCATGAGCCTCGACATGCCGACAGCCACCAGGGCGATGCCCAGCATGACCTGCATGTGGAACAGGATAATTATGATGGCTTCCTTCTTGGTCTTGAGACATCGCTTCTCGGGGCTGGCATTGTAGAATCGCCTATTGGGATAGTGCCTTGTTAGCGGTATGCTCTAAAGGCCCACTGTGTTAGCATCGGGATATGATGCTATGATGTATTGGAAATGTGTTCTTTAGCATAGTTGAAGCCGGGATAACCGACATACAAGATCGCTCTAAAGGCCCGGTAGGTATGGAAGGTTGGGCATGTTGGCTTACGCTTCGTGAAGGACACCGGCCACTGCCAGCAGAAGGGGCGACAGTCCAATGCTCGTTATGATGGCCGCACCAGAACCTGGGTTATCGCCCATCTGCATCCCCGAGCCAACAATCTTTAAAGAGCAAAAGGCGAAGAGGTACCCCCAGCCTAGAATCGCAAGTCCTCGAAAGCCATGGTGAAAAGCGAGGTAGTGTTGGTACGGATAGGGTTACAAAAATCAACAGGACAACCAGGTTAAGCGAACGGTCAGGGGAGGCCATCTCGATTGGCGGGGTTCGAAGCAACCATGCGATCGACGGTGCGAAATTCTCGTGTTGATATCCGAGTGGAGTGGGTTAGCTTCGATCGTGTGTGTGTAGATATGTCGAGGGAGCCGGTGCACCGTTGGAAGCGATTCAAGAATCATCGGGAAGCAAATCATCTTAAATAAGAGATGTTGAATCAGGGGCCCCCAGAGGTATAAAGGGGGAATTGTAAAGCCGAGTTTCATCGCGTTCAAACTGAGCAACAACTTATGCTGGACAGGCTACTGAGAGTTGCGTTTACAACAGCGCGCCCCAAACAAATGTTATGCCTGAGACGGGGAAACTTGCTGCCTTACGCGAAGACATTTCTGCCTTACAAGGCCAACTAAATGCCTTGAACGGAATATTCGTGTTGAGTCTTTCTGCCTGACACGTGCCGCTGATGCCTTATGCGAAGGGGCGGGAGCTTTCATTTCACGATTTTATTGAAACACCTTCACGGTTGGGCCTATCTGCCGGTAACATTGTAGCCACCATGGGTTCATTGCCGTAGGCCCAACAATGGACCACATGTCGGAAAGCTAGGCCCAGGCAGAAACAAGGTGAAGGTTTGCTGAATGAGTACTTCTAACGTGCAAATCACGAAGACGTCTCGGCATCTTGTCTCGCAAGGCCGGGCCCCATTTCGGTTGTGATAGGTTATCTCAGGTTCAAATCACCGTTTATCTGCCTTTCATCTCGCTTTATTAGAATGAGAACTTGAGAACTAGGATATACAATCTTTTTTTCCATAACGTTATGATGCACCTGCCTAGGGTAAGCAAATTTCGCAGCCCCGTTGGCCTGCAGATCAGGCACGGAGTTAACGGACGAAGCTCGGCCGTCCCCATTGTCCGTATACATTTGCCTGGTATCGTGAACGCTGCTGCAGGTGTTTAAATAGGGTGTTCGTTATCACCCAATGTGTTCTTTGTCATATTTGAGGTCAAGATAACTCGGCCAGAAAATCGTTCGTTATCACAAATTATCATCCTCATTCAGGCTTGCTGGCTTCTAACGCAGAATGGTGAAAATTGCTATTGCCGGGGCGCCGGGGCGTATGGAGTCTCATTGATGCTGCCATTGAGACCGGTATTTAAAGATTTGCGCCTGCAGAATGGGCCGTGTAAGCCAACACTGAGCTGTTGGACCTGGCTGAATTATGGCTGACTCTTTCAGAGGCGAGCAGCTCTCCTCTATCATAGATGCTATCCCCTGGTACCAGTGGAAGCTCACTGTTCGATCGTACTTGCGGGAGCTGAATCGAGCAAAAAAGGTTTGGGGTCAGCGCATCCAGGCTCCAGGATGATTGAACATTAACAACTCGTGTAATAGGTCCTAGAGTATTCATTGTTTCAACCTGGTCAGTTCACAAATTACCTCGGGCATCCTCATCAGACCACCAAGCACATAGCCATGAGCTCGTTCACGATCGACTTCAGTACGATGCATGCTGTTGTCGACCAAGATCACAAGAACGCCTATATTACCCTGACAACAGTTGAAGACCTCGTAAACGTGGTCGTGCGTGCAGTAGACCATCCCGGCCCGTGGCCAGAGATTGGGCATAACCGGCACCAAAATTAAGGTTGTTGATCTTTTGGCCCTAGGTGAGAAGATCCGAGGTAAGTGGCAATCTCTTACTTGCAAACAACTAAGTAGAAAGTTCAAGACCTAATATCTCGTCTTTAGGCAAGCCGTTCCGTGTCGACTGGGTCAAGTACGAGGATCTCCGGGCTGGCATACTCAGCGTGAATCGCCTTCCCGAACTTGACCACCCTGTGGTTGACAGCCTCCAACCTGAAGAAAGGGATGAGTTTAGGAAAAAAAGTGATGATAGGTACTTTGCTTCTGATCAGCCATGGAGCGTGGGAGATGACAGACGAGTGGAACCAACTGCTTCCTGATTACAAGTTTACTAAGGTGGAGGATTTTCTCCGAAAGGTCTGGGTATCCGGATAAAGTATGTCTGCATGAGCAGCCTTTTACAAAGATGCGACGTCCTTGGGATGGGTGACAAGATATATTAGGAGAAGGGGCAGTCCGCGAGACAACGTAACAAGTGCTTATAGACAATGAGGATCTGATGAGGGCTTATAGTACCTATCTAAAGGAGAGACGAAAATGACACTCTTGGGCTCGGGCTCCATCTACAGATACTTGGGTAGGGCGTGGTAGGGTGCTGTCTCTTCCATAGAGCATAATTTCTTGTGCCCATGAGAGGATGTCTGTCGTTGGCCCATTGGTTCAGTCCAAATATAGTTAAGGCCTGACACGCTCAGTTGAGTGCCTGACGCGGAGGATGCTGCCTTTCCCCGTCCGTCGGCCTGTGCACAGGGGTACCCTTCAGGCCACTGTGCAATATCTTCCTGCCGCTGTGTGGATCCCCTGCAGCCAATCAGAGGCCACTATTAACTCCCAAAGTGAGTTTATCTCTTAACACGTGAAATTTAAAAGAAAGATTTATATAGACATAATACGAGATTTAAGCTTTTAAAGTATCTATCCTTTACACGTAGCTTAAATTCCTGTCCCAAGCACTGCCGAGATAGGAAATTTCAGAGGGCCCACACAGGGGCAGGAAGAAACTGCACAGCGGCCTGAAGGGTACCCATGCACAGCGGGAAACGCTCGGATGAACCCGTACTTAATACCGTTTCAGGTAATCCATCCCCTGTTGTCTCCCCTGCTGTAGTGGAACCCTGATCGGAAGCTAGTTTTGGAGGCTAAGCAAGGGCGAGAACCAGAGCGAAGAGACAGACGAAGGGGGAGGAAGAGAGAAAGGGAGAAAGAGAGACGAAAAAAAAAAAGCAGCAAGCACAATAGTCGCTCAAACAGTTCAATCAGTTAATTTAGTGATTTTTTTTTAGCCAGTTCAGCCAGTCCAGTTAAGAATTCCGCTTACCGCTTTAGGTTAGGTATTGTATGAATATTTAGAATAAAGCAGGACATATTGTCCGCTGGAAGCCAATGCAAAACCCGTGGGATATACACAACTCTGACGATCTCACAACAGTCTCTGATAAGAAATCCAACTAAGTTGTGTATTGGTTCCAAGTTCACGCCCATACCTACATCTGTTTCAAGCATTCAAGATGGACTGCTTAGGGGGGAAGTGTGATCCAACAACGAAAATTCGGCAAGTGGTCAAACGATGTCAAAGTTAGTCATAACCAGAATATTTGAAAGGTTAATTTAGCTATAGACGAGACAAGTAGGGCGTAGATTTATATAAGTCTGGATATTCGAGATTATTTCCATGCTTCATGGATCAAATCTTGAGTTGACTTGGTTTTGATATGAGGAAACATCTCATTCAGTGAGCCGTCATATGGAAGATCAAATAGACCTTCGAGAACCCACTGGTTGATCACGGCAAACATCGTCTGAAGAACAGGCTTTGGGAAGAACCGATAGGCATCGACATGGGATGGGAGCTCTATGACTTGGAGAGCCTTTAATCTATCGGGGCCATCGTAGGTTACTGATAATTCGGCACCCATGAGAGTTAGATTCAGACCAAACGACCGGACGATTCTGCAAACGAATCACGTTCCTCCTCGGCAATGTGAAGAAGCTCATTTAATGCGATTTTGTTCTCAATTATGGTGCTGTGCCTTGGCCAAGGTTTGGATGTTGAAACTAGCGCATCAACAAACCGAGCGACATCGCAGTTATAGGTGAATGCCACCTTGTCATTACCTGGCTCCGGTATAGCAGCTGTTTTGTTTCTTATATCAATCAAAAGTCAGCGTGCCTGAGATGAGTCTTAACTTTAGGTTAATCATAGTCAAAAAGGGCCCGTTAAAAACCACGGTATGCTCCAGATCGGTCTTCTTCAGTTCGGCAAGAGTGGTGGTGGAGAAGATGGGGAGAGCCACAGTCTGCCACGACTCGCTCACAATGCAAGGGTTGCAACTGCCGCCCTGTCAACGTGTCACATTTGCTTGAAAGGGGTGTCTCAACAGCCGACATGGCCGGCATGTTCGAGTTCCTGGATGTCGATAGCGAGGAAATCGCTGCGCGCCCTACGTCTGGGACAGCACGCGAAGTTAACATTACTTCCGACTCGCCGTACACAGACAGCAATTCTCACAAAGCCGGGTTACATGAGAAGCCAAGTTTTGGGACTAGAACTTGGGAGAAGCATCCCACTAGCATCGATGAACATGTGCAAGCTAGGTTGGCTCGCCTGGGGCGATAGCCCACATGGGTCAACGGGTACATTACAACGGAACTTGCCTCGTGTTTCATAGGTCTTGCGCTGTGGATCGCGGATCGCGCGAATTATCGGTATCGGAGGGTCGACCGTGCCCGCTTCACGACATGACAAGTATGTTTTGGAGCCGCACCTTGCAACCACGGGATGATCTTCACTCCCGGCCGCTTAGGTAAAAGTATACGAGTTTATTTGGTCCACAGTCTTTTTTGTGGTCAATGGGATATCAAATTTAAGCGGTGAGATCAAGTCGACGGACTGACTCGGGATCTCGAAACTCGCCGAAATGAGGGCCTCTTCCAAATGCCGATCACGACCAAAACTATACAATAGAATCCACTACCTCGGAGTTTGAGGTATTAATCGGAGTCCGTACAAAGTGTACTGCATGAGCTGAATTTACAAAATCGATGGGTCTGCAATGAGTTAAAAGGAACGATCAAGCCGTCTCTTTCTTAATTCTAGAGCAGAGAAATCAGCCTGATTAACATACATCTTGCCACTATCCACCTTTCCACTATCCATCTTTGCACTATCCATCTTTCCACCATGGCAGTTACCAAGAACCCATTCGAAGGAACGCCCGTCTTCAGCCGATATCCACCCAGTGGGATAAACGTGCTTGTCGCGGGAGCTGGCCTAGCTGGCCTCGCCTTTGCCATCGAAGCATATCGAAAGGGCCATGAAGTGTCCGTCATTGACCGCCGTCCTCACTTCAACGACTATGGTAAGACAGTATAACTAATATTAAAAGAACCCCCTCCCTAAGGCTTACACGTCGCAGGAGATTTCATCGCGATTCAAACCTCGGCATTGATGTCACCCAAAGCATGGCCGAATTTCCTGGAGGTCTGTCAGCAAGCGACCATCCCGAATGGAGAGATGTTTACACACGACGGAAAATTCGTTGGTGTTAACGAATTCGGTTTGAGTACGGTTCGCTCTGACTTCCACAGATTGCTCTACCAGTACGCAATCCATATGGGCATCGATGTTCGCCTCGGTGCTCGAGTAGTGGAGTACTGTGAGAGCTCAGACAAGGGTGGCGTCGTCCTTGATACTGGGGCTAGAATCACTGCTGATCTTGTGGTTGCTGCTGACGGTATCGGCTCCCGATCTGGTGTTGTTATTAAAGGAGAGCGTGACAAGCCAACAAGCTCAGGCTATGCCATGTTCCGAGCAACTTATCCACTGGAAATAGCCGCGCAAAACCCCCTTCTTGCAGATTTCGTCAATGACCGTTCTGTCACCCGAGGTTTTGTTGGACCGGGGGCACACATTATCACTGGATGCAGCGGGACCAATTTGTCGTGGATGCTCACACACAAGGTATGCCTATCATTGATCCCAACATCGAATACCCACTAATTGCATCATGCCAAAAGGACGAGGACCCTAATGGTGAAAACCGTGCTCCTGAGGTGGACCCTAAAAAGGCACTGCAATATGTTGAGGGCTGGGTTCCTTGGATTTCCGAGCTCATCAAGACTACTCCTGAGATGGGCGCGGTTGATTACAAGATTCTGTGGCGCAACCCTTCTCCCATATGGGCCTCTCCTCACGCGAGAGTTTTGCAAATTGGGGACGCTGCACATGCCTTTCTTCCAACTTCGGCTAGCGGCGCTACCATGGCGATGGAGGACGCCTTCTCTCTAGCTACGTGTCTGCAGCTTGGTGGTAAAGGCAACTTGCCTCTGGCTGTAAAAGTACATACTACGCTGAGGTATGTCGATGAGTTTGTCTCGAAAGGTACTTGCTAATGCATAAAACACCTAGGTTTCAACGAGTCACTTGTGCCCAAAAGATGGGGTTCAAAAACCGCCAGCAGTACCACGAGTCTACCTTTAAGCCGGCAGAGGAGGGAACACGCCCTAGGTTTCCTATGGCTGGCTCCTGGGTCAGGGAACATGATCCTGAGCAATACGCCTATGAGATGTACGGTAAATGTGCAAACCACCTGGTCGCTGGCAGTCCTTTCCAGAACACAAACTATCCTCGGGGTCACAACTTCAAGATTTGGACTGTAGAGGAGCTTCGTGAGGTGGCGGAACGTGGAGAGAACATTGTTGACGATGGCGACTGGTCCTGAATCTCAGCTGATGTAACATAACTAAGCGGCTCACGGCAGTTTTGGCGGGCCGGCCCGATATGAGTAGAATGTGGAGGCAAGGTGCAAAACACAATGTCAAACATGATACAATAGTTAACGAAATGGAAGGCTATATGACTGGTGAAGCGGTTAATAATTAGAAGTGGATAAATTCTCTAATTATCCGGCCGAAAATTAAGTAGCTGCTTAAATATATTATAAGGCCTTCTAAGCTCTTAATACTACTTATTATAACTAAACTATTCCTAAAGGTATAATATAGTCTTTTATACCTAATCTTTATACCCCGCGTTATTTAATAATTAATAATTTAATATAAGTAGAAATTAATAGTATTATTAAGTTATAAGGGCTTATCTCTAGAGCGAAAATATAATAAAAGGGTAATTTTTAAAAGATAAACTTATTATTTATTTATTTTTTAACTTTATAATACTTAAAATAGGGATTAAAGTATTTTAATTAAACCTTAATAATCTTAATAATAAAGGCT
>NKCI01000052.1:0-215780 GCA_003946985.1 Fusarium duplospermum
CTCCCCGACGCTGCTCGAATGGCAACGGAGAATTTTACCACTAAACCAATTACGCTTTGTTGAAGATTTTGGCTGCTATTGACCACTGAGAGAGGCCTTGTTGCGGCATGGCGAGGTTCCCAAGTTCTGTGGTGTCTTGGGTGAAAGTTGCGAATAGATCCAAGGCTGGAACCAAAAGAGCAAATCGCATTAGGGTATCATTCTCTCGTAGAATCCTTGCAGAGGACATCTCCTAAAAATATCAAATCCAGACTTCGCCCCAAAATCGTACCGTTCTGAACTCCAAAGTCGACCTGTATGAATTCACCAACATTGCTGCCCTCACCCTCCTACATCTTCACACCCCTTGCGCTGACCTCGCCCTTCTCGCCAATGTTGAGCAGCACCCGGCACTCGGGGCAGTACCATTTGGTCGTCCGCGCGGGCACCTCGGCGAGACCGACGCACTCGAGATGAAACCACTCTTCCTTGCAGTTCTGCTTCTGTGTTAGCTGCTTGTCCGTCCCCTTTCGGCGGGATACTGTGGTGGAGGATGATGATGAGTGTGAAGGCGTGGTTGAGGAGCCGCTTACGTCGACATTGTCGCACTGGATCATGAGGCCGAAGCTGACTCGGTTGCAGGAGCAGTATCTCGGCTCGTCGGGGTCGATCGGGTTCCCCTCGTCGTCTACCTCCTCAAGCTCTGGCTCCGCAGGACCCTTATTCTGCCTCGGGCGAGCTTTCTTCTTCGGCGCCGCTTTTCGCTTACCGACAGCGCTATTCCCGCCACTGTTTGTGGTACTAACAACGCCGGGGGCAGGACGCTTGGTTCGCTTGGCTGGCCGAGGCTCGGGGGCAGGCGTGTTGCGAGCGGTGCTCGCTCGTCGTGGCCGGTCGGCCGCTAGGGAGGACTGTGGTTCTTGGCTTGCGCCTTTACCGCGAGAGCTTGGTCTGCGGAGGGCAAGGCCCTCAGGGCCTGGTGTTAATCGGGGCGTTGCAGCCCGTGAAGGTATCTGCTTGATCGGTACTTCAGGGGCAACGGGAGGGGGTTGTGGGGGAGGGATGATAGTGGGTTGAGGTTGGGGCTGCGGTTGAGGGGGGTTAGACGCTTGCCGCTCAGGTTGCTGTTGCTCCTGAGGAGCTTCCTGAGGTTGCTGAGGCTGTTGCGTTTGTGCCTGTTGCTGCAGAAGTAGCTGCTGCTGGGCCTGCTGGGTCCGCTTTGCTGCGTCACCCCGAGTCTCTCGCTTCACTGGAGGGAGCACTGGGGTTGCCGACTTTCGTGGCTCGGGGATTGGGAAGGGCACTGGAGTCTCTGTTGGGAGGGCCTTGCCAGGAGTGGCGGCGGGAGCTGCAGTCGAGTTAGACGGGTTGGGAGTTGGAGACTTGGCTCCTCTGGTGACCGTGGACGTGCCTTGGGGTGGGATGGGAATGGGAACTGGGGTTTCGGCGTGTGTGACGACGCCGTGTTCACTGGGCGTCGTCAGGGGAGCTGGAGGACCTGTACTCTCAGGGGTTGGTCCCTTGCTATGGCTCATGGAAGGGTGGTGGGGTGGTGGAACTGGAGTCTCAGTCTTGGTGCGCTTCACCTGTGGTCGTGAGGGCTGTGTTTCGTTGTTCTCTTGGGAGTTGGGGGTCTCCTCTGGCTCTGCCTCTCTCTTTCGCTTCGTAGCCCTCGATGTGGCTCTTGTTTTCACGGGCTTGGTAGGGGTTTCTTTGGGGGCGTCGGACGCTGGGGCCTTTTGGTTCCCATTGTTTCCGTTGCCATTTCCGAGGAAGAGCTTAGCTGCCTCTGCCATTTTCCTGGCCGATTCTTCCGCTTCCTCTGCGGCAAGCTTGGCCAGGGCCTCCCTCTTCAGCTTCTTTGCCTCGTTGAGCTTCATGCCGCGATTGCTTGTTGGGACCTCTTCAGCAGCCAACGTGTCAGCACTGATCGCACCAGCAGGGAGTTGCTTCTCCCCCGACTCGTTATCCACAATGGGCTTGGGGACTGGAGGTTCAAAGGATTTTCCTTCTTCTTCTGCCTTTCTCTTGGCCTCGTGATAGGCATCAGGGCCACGACCAAGAGCCTTGAGCTCGCGAGCAATCATAGTTTCGCTCGGTGTCCATGTCGCATTCTTCTTCATCCGCTTCCGTAGCTTGGCTAGCTCGTACTGGGTAAGCTGTAGCCATGGAGCATCAGGGCTGCCAATAACTGCGTTCTCGGGTGGAGGATGAAGCAATGCTGCATTGTTGGCAGCTGCAGCCTGGCTTAGAGCTGCCGTTGGATAGCTCACTGGCCGTGCGAGGCGACTCGGCGTCTTTGGGGTCTTGCTGGTGACAAGCTTGATTCGCGGAGGTGGCGCCGGAGTTCTTCGGCTTGGTGCTGGAGTATCCGACTCCTCGTCAGAACTAATGTCGCTGTCGTCGGTAAAGGTATCGTAGTCAACATCATATGGTGCTAATATCTCTCCTGGCACAATGATTCTCGGGACTTGCGGGCGTCGAGGCTTCTGACCACCTTCGCCTGCAGCCTTGGAGCTTAATTTATTCCTTGCCAACTGTGGCGATTTCGAAACAACCGGGCTTTTGACTTCCTCAGTGGGATAGTTGTCCATCATCTTCTGCAGTTTAGAGAGCAAGACTTTTGCCTTTTTGTAGTGCCTGTTGACATTTTCCGATAGCCTCATGGCCTCGGCATGGGCAAAGACCCTCGAGTCAACTGACTGGGCTAGTTGCTCAGATATGTCTGCCCGGAGTTGCACGGGAGACCGGCGCTCCTCCGCAGGTAGACTGGGGAGCCGGCCCCATACAGAAGTCAAGTCGTCGACCATGTGGGAGGCATTGATGTAGCGCTTGTCGAGCTTCCCGATCAGGGTGAGGGATCGGACAACGTCAGAGGAGAGGTATTCGGTAAAGTCAAGGAAATCGGTGACGGTGGTCTGCGCATCGGGGTCAGCGCGCGACTGCAGCGACGCGAGCCCGTTTCCCATCGGGCCAAGCGACTGGGTGATGGACTCCTCCATCGAGGTTTGGTCCTTGGGCGAAACATCCTCCATCTTGGTATCGCCCTGAGGGTCTGTCGCGGCGGCGGCGGCGGCCATGGTGATTGCGCTGAGCCTCGGAGCTCGTTTGACGCGAAGCGCGATTAATGTTGTAAATGAGCGGATACCGTTGCCCTATGACGAGGACGTTGGCGATGCCATCTGATGGCGTGGATGGTGGGCGCGTCGAAAGGTCAAGGGCGCGAATGATCAATACGTCAACGCGGAAGTTGCGCTTGCGCCCTCTGCATCCGTGCTGTAGTGCGCAAGGCAAAAGCGCACCAGGAACAGGAGTTGGCCCGTGCACGTGCGGGAAGGCAAGCTTCAGGCACCCACATCAGAGATGCCTGAGTCATCAAGACCAGGCTCATTTGAATCTTGGCGATGAGCAGCGAAACCTGCATCCGAAGGAGTTCGTGGTCAATCTTTGGCCCCCAAATCCCCAAATATAGGAATGGATGGTCCATGCTTGATTTTCGGTAAGGGATCGATCTGACTGGTCGAAATCGGGATGCATTCTATCGCACTCGCATGGGTGTTGACTGACCTGAGACGACAACCAACAAACTACTCTTAAACGTCCCGCTAGGCTGCTGAATTCAAGCAATTCTAATTGCGAAGCCTCTCAGCCTCTCAGCCTCAGCCGATATTTGCGCGTTACGTATTGTTGTATCGCTCCTGTAATTTGCCATGGTTTCTCGATGTCTGGGTGTGAAGAAGCAACTAACACTGTAACACCGTCGAGCACATGGCAGACTTGGATTGTGACAAAATATCCTCTGTATTCTCCAGTTCCTGGTTCCCATCTCATCCATACGTAGAGACGAGCAATGATAGTCGAGGTCCATATCCAGAGAGCTGGGTATCGTTTAACGAATTAATCTAAACGCCCAATTCCAACCGCAAGTTCCAGCCGTGCATCCCCAGTCCCGAATACCCTCATAATCTAGCCATTATTCATTACCCCATTGAGTTATTCCAAGTCATTATTGTCAGAAAAGAAGACAACAACCAAAGACAAGGAAGAAAAAACCGCAAGCTCCCACGTGGCATTACTCATTCATCCTACCAGTCCCAGTCAGGTTCCGTCTCCATCATCATGGTCGCACCCGCAATCTCTGCACGCTGCGCAACGTAATATCCCGAATGGGGTCCGATGAGGGTCAGGTTTCCGTAGACAACTAGACGACGACACTGGCTAGAGATTTTGTTAGCAAAAGACAAAAGCTGCAGATTTTTTGCACTTACAGAGATCCCGTGATGCTCACGTTTCCATAAATCTCCAACTCGGTTCCCTTCAAAGTTCCAACAACTTTGAGCTTTCCATATCCTTTGATATTGTCATTGGCAACCAATGATCCCGACACCACGATGTTTCCATAAGCCTTGATTTTGCCACTGGTTCCAATTCTGTTAGTCTTGCAGGTCTCAACGGGAAATAACCATGTACTTACTCGCAACTGATGTTTCCATCCATGTCAATGCCTCCGTAGGCGTCCATATTCTCCCTCACAATCACCTCGCCTTCTAGACTGATACTGCTTCCCGACTTGATCGAGCCTTCAATCTCGACTGGACCTTCGATAACGACTTCATCATCGGTCTTGATGCCCCCGGATCTCCTAAAATCCGTAGAGTGGTAGTAGGTAGCCATGGCGAGATGTATCGAAGTTGCTGCTTGTGCTGAAACTGTGTGAGAAGGCGGGTTTTGAATGGTAGGTATGCGTCTGTAGCGATGAATGTGGTGATGATGCTGGAAATATCCGATTCCATCAAGAAAATGGGTTTCTTCTTATACTTGGGAGAAGGATAGCAGCTGCAGTCTCGAAGCTTAAAGTTGATTCTTGCTATACTGGAGCCTTGAAGTAAAAAATGCAGGTACAACAGACAAGTCACGCACAGCGAGCGAGTAGCGAAGGAGCGAAGATAGAGTCACCGAGCAAATGTGCAAGAACACGCAGAGGCAAAACCCTTGCAAGGTAGAAAAACCACACCAGCCACATCCTATAGGGCTGTTTCTTCCACGACGAGCAGCTTCTCAACAAGGCTCAAGCTAGGCACGGGACCTTGTTGAACCGCGTGTTGCAGACGGTGACATTTCATCTTGGCTTCTCGTCCTGCTTGCCGCATTTGCATCGTGGTGGGAAAAAAAACCATCCCTGGAGAGGATCCCGCTCCAAGGGTCCATGAGCTTGGAATAGCACACATAACCACATGCCGAAGTGGCACTGCTTCGATACTCCGGGGTACCTCTCTGCAGACATTCATCACCTAACGGAGAATTCCGTCTCTGTTTAGCCTGTTACTGAGCCTCTCTCGGCTCGTTGTTGATCCTGCGGTACGTTGGTTGCTTGCAAGGGGTATCGTCGTCGAGTGAGGATAGAGGAATAGTAAACCCCAAAGGTCATAGTATGATGCTAGCGAGGCGCATTTCGGTGGAGATGGGCTTGGAGAATTCGGGACGATATACGTAGTGCGGGAGGGGCTGCAAGCAGGGGCCGTCCTTGACATGTACTCGACCTGTACCTTAACGTCGTGCCACAAATCACCAGTAACCACTTGACTTGGATCCAGTTAGGACCCATTTGTCCCTCAGAATGAACGTCCAAGAGCTTTGAATCGTGGAACACCCTTGTCAGCTGAACTGCAAGTGTGTGTCATTTAGCCCTACAGCCTCTCTGAGCCGGCGAGTCTACAGCTTAGAACCGATGATTGGGATCGTACACTCTGGGGCGCAGCCTTTCAGCATGTCTGTCTTGGGCAATCAGAGCGATGTTTCCCCATTTCAGCTCCTAGGCTTCTTTATTTCATCTTATCCAAATACGGAAGTATGGAATTAAGGCGGATTGCGAATATCCGTACTCAAATACTCTGCTCAACTCCAAGTCAAGCTCAGAACAGGCGTTGTTAGTGACTCGTTAGCGCCCGTTCAAGATCAACGACACCAAACTTGGCATGGATGATAGATTTGACCCGGGGCAGCGGATAGGGCTGCATGTCTATCTACTTGATCACTGCAATAGTATCTCAAAGAGGTCAAAAACCTTCTCAATACAGCAATCACCGATCCTAAACACCGAGCTGTAACCCTCATGCATCAGCCCTACCGAATCGGTCTGCCTTGCCGGTGGATTCAGCCCCATCAACGACCAACGGTCCGTGGACCCCCCGGATCTCCCAGACGTCATCGCCCCTAGGTAGGATCACTCAATCTAAAGCAATCCCCGCCATTCATCCTCCGCTATGGTTGCCCAAATTGGCAATCTCTAAACCTCCGCGTCATTCACTGTGTGACTCGGAACAAGTTCATATCGCCTTATCGACGAGTCATGAGGATCAAGCAGTAGTGCGTTGTCGATCATGAGTGATGTCCATCCTTCAAAGCGGAATTCGCTTGCCTAGTCTTATGACTTGATAATCTTTGGTGGCCTTAACCAGGCAACATCTTTCAAACAAGTTATAGATTAAGAAAAAGCTCGTCGTGATGGTATTCGTACAAAAAGACATAGAAAAAGAGGTTGCCAACATAGACGCCTCTACTCTCAGACAACAGCAAAACACTGTCTCAGAGCAATCCTGACATCAACACACAGCCAACCAAACACAAAAGATACCGGCCGAGTAAGCCCCAATTCCATCCCCTCGACCCCAATTGAACAAGGTATACCAAGGAACCGGAGCATTCCAACTCTATCCATTCATATGGCCTTCCCCGCGTATCGACACGCCCATCCCTGGCCTACTCAAAATACACGACCCGGCCAGGGCGTCTTCGGCTGTGAACTTCGTCTCTACTCATTAGTCTCCACCGACAAAGCCAAGGCCAATGCCTGTGCATAGGGCTGCGAACGCCCAGACACTCGCATACACGGCGGCGCCTGCGGACTCAACATTGTAGAGTGTCTTGGTCGATGCAAGGAACGTGTTGGTCGCAGCAACGAGGGCAGCAATCGCTGTCCGTCGAACCACCACCTTGGTCTTTGCAGTATATCCCCAGACGTTCCACCAGACAGTCTCTCCCAGGGACGCGGCGACAGGGTCAAACTCATCGATCTTATCGTCCTCCTTTGCCCGAGCCGTCGTCGCAAACGGCGCGAAAATGAAGGTGCTCGCAGCGACGCCAAACAGCAATGTCACAGGGAGGACAGACGCGTACGAGGCCGTGTACGCAGGTTCGAGGGTCGGCACACCAGTGTAGTAGACGACCAGGATGCGCGGTAGGATGAATCGCAGCGAGAGAACCAACACAACAGTGTAGATGCCAGTTGACAGGGCAGTCGTATACAACTGCAGAGGCAAGTCGATGAGCTCGCGATTAGGTAGTCCCGCAGCGGCAGCGGCCGAAGGCGTGTGGACGGTAGAGAGCGGCCGGAGCAGGGAAAAGGGAACAGCCACCGAGGCGATATCAATGACCAATGCCCAGAGAGCCGTCGTAGCGCTGAGGTTATAGAACCTCGACAGGAGGAAGTACTTTGCAATAGGTTAGCATCCATCATGGACATCCATCCGGCATCGGGAAAGGTGGGGTAGACTGACGTGAGGACCATGCGACAACAGGTCCAACATGGCAACATCCAAGCCATCCAGCTTGCCGTACCATCCCAGCGCCAGCTCGATCCTGGGACACGGAGTTAGCCAACCGTACCCCCAGCTCCATCGCAATCAATCAACTCACACTCTCCAGCCTGCGAGAAGGGCGACCTCTCCCCAGGTGTCTTGGCTGCGGCTGATAGCTGCGAGTTGACCACCCGTGAGCTCGCCCAACAGACTGTACCCGAGACTCGCCATCGCGAAGCTCGTCGCCACCGCGAGCGGGAACTGCGCCTTGTCGGGAATAACCTCGCGCAGGTTTCGTGGCGCGACCTGCCTCTGCGACAAGGAGGAGGAGGAAGAGGCCGTCGTCGTCAGTGCCGTCTCATCGCCGGCCTCGTCAGCCTTTCCGGCAGCTCTTCGCAAAGTCGCCGGCATCTCGGAGCTTTGTTGTCCTGTTTAATTCGAAAGAAACGAGGCTGATACGTCGCTGGATTAGCAAGACCAGATTCCCGAGGATGCCACAAGTGTTGCGACAGAGAGACAGATGGCGCTGGATCCAATCTTTGTGTGTGTTTGCGCCAGAGGGCGGGCAGGGCGCTTCTAGCTTCTGGTGGGGAAGATCAGTCAGTGACGTCGAGGAGACCTAGGTCGGGTCGCTGGGGAAACACTCTTTTAGCAGCCTCCTCCCACTGACCCCCACTGTATCGTTTTTTGCTGCTTTACTCTAGTGGGCTAGCTGCTTTTTCACAACCGACCAAACCAATTTTTCCAAATTCCATACAATTTTTCTCCCTCTTTTTTTTCCCCATCTTTTCTCCTCTAGAACCAGCCGCTGAACTATCAACTACCTATGAATGATAAAGAATAGAGATCGATTATTGTTCGGCTTCTCTTACTCTATCATTCTAGCTACTCTCGTCCCACGTGGATCGGGTCTAGCTTGGCCGCTGCTTGTTCTACTGCCCATTGTGACCTCGTTCATGTCTAGCGGTGCTCTATCACCAACATCATTTTTCGTCATGATCTGACCTGATACCTATTCGATCTTCTCCCAGACCCAGACTCTCCCCTCCCGTGGTGTACCAGTATTCATCGTAAACACCGACCGACACGTGGCTTCAAGATTTATTTTTCTTTATTCAGTAGGTATTTATTTATTCGGGCGTCCGCTCGACGCCTCTCCGGATCCTCACTTTAACCTCGTGGCGATGCAATCTCATCCCTTGTCAAGCCCCAGTATGGGCGACAACGCGCAGAAGAGCCCTCCACTCATTGGTGCTGAAGATCGGCGGCGGAGCTGAACCACCTCATACACGCAAACACATATATCGTGATGCGGAAAAATCACAAACAACGCGCCCGCCCTTCAACGTCATGCAATATTCCAACTCCAGAGTCAATATGCCCGACCCAAGAGATTACTCCGTCCCATCCCATTCGTTAACCCGTTAATGATGAATCCAAAAATCATTTCATTCCTCCATGCGACCGAAAACACCGTCGTCGTCATCTTCGCTTCGACCACGCGAACGCATTTCGAAATCGTCGTCGTCCATGACCGAATCGCCGCTCTCCTCCATCTTGACGTCCTCGCTGGGTCGTCTCATCTCGCCTCGTGTGAAACTTTCAGGTTGTCGGCTGGGATAGCTGTTGATGAAACCCGCTGCCGATAGCGGAGTTGCTTGGTCGAGGTACTGTGCCGGCAGCGGAGGGACCGGAGGCGCATCTGCAGGAAGCCCAGCGTTGCGAGACCCATTGTTGCTACCAAAGCTGCAGCTGAGGAGCTCCACCGCCGCAGCCAGGTCCCGATCGTCTTCGCCCGTTGCGTTGCGACCGGATGACGTTGGTCGGTGGTCGTTGCTCGGCTGCCGGTAGTGGCCGAATCCCGAGCCGAATGGCACACTTCCAGCGCCAAAGGAAGCCGCCGATGTGGACTGGAAGCTCGTTGCATATCCGCCGTTACTGCTGTGACGCTTGTTCCGGTAAGAAGTGCCATTGACATTCAGCCCCTCGGCGTATGGTGGCGGGGTTGTGTCGGCAGAGCTTTGTCGCTCTGCGGGGTCAGAGTACCCCGAAGCCGCAGGTGAAGAAGACCCGGCTTCGCTCTGGAAGTCCTTGGCCGAGTCGGGGGGAGTAGAGGCACTGTCCTTGCCGTTGCCATTCATGGCAACAAGGACAGAGGCAGCCTCAAGCAGCTGGACTTGCTGGTGCTTCGAGATGAGCAGCTTCGAGGTGTAGGACCATTCGGGAGTGTGCTCCCACCTAATCCTAGTCAGCGAGACTGATTCACACACACGCAACGTCACACGCCAAAAACAGATCCTGTCTTTTCAAAAGACTCGCTGAATCGGGAGCAAGGTCAATGGGGAAGAGGGGTACCAACAAGTGCTTCGTCAAGCAACTGCTGTGCTTGTAGCCCTTGCCGCACTTGTCGCAGCGGACCTCGACCCGGTTGCTCTTCTTGCCCTCCTTGAGAGTCTGACCGTCGCTGGCACGCCTCTGACGAGCCTTCTGGAACTTGGTCGCTCCCTCGTCGGCCGAGCCGTCGTTCGGATCGTCCTCGATGGCGCTACCATTGAGCTCTCGCTTCGGATCGGGCATCGACTTGTGGTTCGGAAGGCTGGCCGGCGGGGAGGGAAGGCTGCCCACAAGGGCCGCCCTGGCAGCAGCGCTCTTGGACATTCGACGGCCACCGTTGGCGATGGGCACAGCGGCGGACCGGTCACCATCCCGGAGGGCAGCGGCCAGGGCGGAAGTGATGTTGGAGCTCGGGTTCGTAACCGACTTTCGTCGAGTGACTCGGTGGTTGGCGTTGAGGGCACCGGTAAGCAGCGAGTGCGAGGTCGCCCTCGCGTGGGTTTGACGACCAGGCAGGCCCGACGCGGTTGTCGACATGGGAGAGCGGTTCTGAGTCAATGGCCGCGAGGACTGCTGCATTTCCTGGGTAGGAAGAAGGAGATCAGCAAATCTGGGCCTTGGTAGGTTGGAAGCCATCTGGCAGGTCGTGGGATGTTCATGGCAGGGTAGGGCCGGGGCAGGGCTCGGGTCGGACCCTCCGAGGATGAGGGCAGCGTACTTTGGATGATGCCATTGCCGACTGTGTGAGATACGCTCGGGATTCGACACGACAGGAGTCGGTCGACCGCGAACTAGGCGTGGAGATTGAAGTTGTAGCTTGCTCTTTGGGCTGGAGGATCGTGGACGGATGATGCTGGAAGGAAGAGAAGTGGTGAGAGGCGAGATGCTGCGAGGAAGTGTAGTAAGTAAAGCGGACGAGAAATAATATTTTGGGAAGAACAACCCAGCGAGGGCGTGTGTGTGGCTGCGGGGGCGTATGTAGCCAGCAGCTGGCGCCTGTACAGTTCAGTATGCAGGCTAGGTGAATTGAAGGTTTTGCGACTACCGGGACTTTGATCAGTGAAGGGATGATGGTCTGGGCTAGTCCTGCCACTTTACCACTCTCATTCAGTGACCTTGTGCCTTGGAAATCGACCCAGAACCAGCGAGGGGTTCTTTGAGGGAGCCAAGGCCCTGGGCCGGTTCCAACGCCTTCCACCAGGCGCTATGGTGCCGTCGACTCTGTGCTTTGGGGGGGAGAAGGGGGGGAGGGGCGTCCCTAGAGTCCCGGGGCAGCCATTCAATGGCGACAGGTGGAGAGGGAGATGGCGGGTTATTGGTCCGCTGACCCCCTTGTCGAGCATCTGAACTGAGTTGCAGCAGGGAAGAGAGCAAGAGGGGAGGGGCTCTGGCGTGGGAGCGACCTGACCCAAGGGGGGGGCGTGTGAGATGGATGGATTGGATGTCCAGTGCAGTGCAGGCAGTCAAGAAACAGGCCAGATGGAGAGTCGCAATCGGCCGGCGAACGGGGGCTGAGCGATGGGCTCTGTCCCCTTGCTGACCTGAGCTTTCTGCTGGTACTGAGGTGAAAGGATGAGAAAGGACGATGGGTGGGAATAGATCTCTGCCTGTATGCAACGGTTAGCATAAAGGGAGAAGAGAGTCTGGCCGATTGCCAACGAGCAGAGCCTGTTGATATGCCAGGCGATGCCATGCCATGCCGCGATGCATCCAGAGATGGACGTTTCCACCCGGTCTCCCCTCAATCCCCCTCCCCGTTGTGCATGCGCAGCAAGGCATGATTGGGTCCCCTCACGGGCTGGCACCGTCCCTTGCTAGATAAGGTATAAAAAGGCATTGCCTCTTCGGTTGTGCAGCGGCCAGAAAAAAAAAGTGCAGATGTGCCAGGGTCCTGCCCGCTGCACAACCGTCGCCGGCTCGCCAGGGGAGGAGACATTGTTCCTGGACCATGGAGGGTGTGGTGCTGTGCAGTGGTTGTCGCTCGGGAAGTGCAGTCCCGGACGCGTGGACTGGACGTGGACGGAGAGATGGAAGGGCCATGGATGGAATTAACGAGCCGAATCAGAAAGAAAAGAAAAATGATGCCTGCTCCAGGCTCGTGTCGTTCGTTTTCCTGTTGACAAACATCGTCAATGCCTTTGCCATGCCTCAATTCTGGCCTGATCCGTCACCCGACTCGGGCATGTCCTCATACTCCAGTCGTATGCCGCCTCCTTTGCTGCTTGCTGGTCGGGCTGGTCTGGTAGAGTGCTTCTCCGTTTTCCCCAACTTCCGAGACGGGCAGAGTGGTCCCGTGGCCGCCGACGCCGCCAGAGCGCCCCATCGAGATAGGATAGACGGGCAAAGAGACAGCAGCCGGAATTCTCACACTGGGCGGGGAAGGGTGTCGATGCATGGGCGAGCTGCCCTGCCCTGCCCGGTGCGTGCTGTGAAAGAGAGAGCCGGGGCGGTTGATTTGGGGCACCTAGTGGGGGCGTCGCTCCATGAAACCAAGCAAAGCCGGGGAATCAGTAAAGTGGAAAAGGAGGGGGGGATTCCAGCTTCAGTATGTGCACTGTGTATGGGTATGTACGAGGAGCTCTCGGACGTGGGCTTGATGGCGTCTCCTCCAAGAGAATCGATGAGAGAGCCACAAGACCACCGGCAGCAAATAGTTTCGCGCATCCTGCTGCCATGCCACGAGCGCAGAGGAACTGTCTCAGATTCTGAGTGCCGTACTTGGTTGTCGGGTTCGAGCTTGCTCGTTGAATGTTCCGGAGCTGAGCTACCTAACAAGGTTGGTTTCCATTTGGTACCTACCGTAGGTTTATGTGGTAAGCCGTTTGTTTCTTCTCCTTGAGTCGGCTAGTGAACTTGATGCGAGCCGGGGCGGTGCGTGTTCCAGCGATCCAGTGATCAGGGATCATATCCTTGACCTCAATAAGAGGTGCAACAGCACCGTCGCTCACCTCGGACTGTGCTGGGTTAGTGCTTCTCATGGCCCTGTTCAGTCAGTAACGGGCTCCCGTGTCGCCGTGAGAGAGTCCCCCACGACAGTTCCGCTGGGTGCGCGGCTTGGTCCAAGAGGCATCACTTCCGGCATCCGCGACGTTCTTCGGACAGTCTGGAAGTGGATATCATGGGGCATCTTTCCAGGAACAGGCAGCCAGCGTTGTCCCAGAAAGGAGAGCCTTGCCTGGGGTTGGGAAATCGTCCAGGCGTGACGAGGCTCTGGGATGAGTCTCTTTAGCGGAATGATCTTGCGACATGGCCTTTCGTCGGGGGTCAAGGCATTCTTTCGAGACTGGGGCAGAAATCGGAAAATTCGACTTGAGAACAGGTGTCTACGTTTTCTCATGGCCGTCTATGCTTGGTGATCAATGCTGCTGGTGTCAAATTCAATGCCAATGTTGATGTAGTGGTTGTAGGGCTAAGCGCGTAGACGCTGGAGCGCGAAGCGCACCTCAGACACCTGTGGGCACTCTACCAGCGAACGACACGTCTTGCCGTTGCTGGCAGATCAGCTCAGCAACACTCTGTCATTTGCCAGTTGCTGTAATTACCATGGATGCCAAACAGATGAAACAATTATGCTTGTAAGACCAGCATCCTGTTTATCTCGTTATTGCATCTCCCAACCTAGCAGAGAGCTCTTGTCTCTTACACCTTACACGTGGTATCACCCGTGGAGGCCATCCAGGTCCCGCATTGGACGCTTTGTTGGCGCTGAAGCTTCAAACCTAACCCTTGCCCTGAAAGAGGAACCCTGCCCTGAAAAGTGGCCGGCCTGCCGACGGGAGAGCCCCTTGAGTTTCTCTGGCCCTTTTTTTTCTGCTGCTGCCCTTGATGAGCCAAGGTGAGCGAACCCTGATCTGATAACTCGGTCAAACTGCTCTGCTGGGCTGACTTGGGCCTGATTATTGATTGTTGTTGTGTTTCTGTTGGGCTCGGCCCTGGTCTGAATCGGACAGATGGGGAGGGAATTTTTTATTCGGCAATTACTGGCTGGTGCTGATCATGGGCTGCTCAAAGAAAAAAAAAAAAGTTGAGACCCTTCTTTTCCAACTTTTTTTTTGTTCGTCCCGAGGGGAGGGAGTCATGATTGCAACCACTTCGGAACTCCAACACCGAAGCGCAATATTTTACTCAATCCATATATGAAATTGTATTTGATGCCTTTCGGTTGTTTATAGAGTATCAGCAAGAAGCTCTGTCCCTTATCTTTCTTTATCCAGCAAGTCTACGCGATAGAATACTCATTCATCCCGAGTCCAAGATGCCAGACGCTCTCACTGACCCCCTCATGGCCCCGTCCCCAAAGAAAATAAATCGTCGAGGGGTGCTCCTAGCAGACATCTCCCCAGAAAGGCCCAAAGGGCTTAGGTGCATAAGGTCCTTTGCGCTCACATCCCAGGCGTGTGATGTCCAGGATACCCGCCCAGTGTGGAAAAGCCAAGGTAGGTCGTCAGCTGGCCGTGCCACTCACTGCCACCACTTTGGTCGCCGCTGGCGCTGCCACCCCGTCGCTGGGCCTGGGCTTGTTTGGACAGAGGGCTTCTGGCACGAAATTTAGCTGCCACCGCAATTTTAACCTTGGAGCACGCCTAACTGTAGGAGTTGACGGGCGCTGAGCGAGACGCCTGGCTGCTCTGCTAACCTCAATGGTTTGCTCCCAGTGCCAGCAGGGGGTCCAGGTTGGGTGAATTATCGCGAAAGAGGAAGCCCGTTGGTTCATAGGTTGGTCCCTTTGGGAATGTAATGCACTGTGCCCCTCTCTGGCTGGCCACCTCTCTTCCGTATAGAAACCAATGTCCAGGTTCTCACGTAAGGCAAAGCCGGGTTCAGTTGGTGTGTGTGTGCGTGAGGCAGCAGGATACCTGAGGAAGCAACTCGAGTGATTGATCCATTCAGAATGAGTGCCACATCTCGTGTGCTGTGCTGTGCTGTCGACGCCTTCTCTTCAAACCTGGCACATGGCGCACTGATAACATCCATGGACTTTGAGGATTCATACGCGGCATTTGACTTACAACTCGCCTGTATCAACCACTCGAGATGCACAATTCGCCTATCCTTCTGGTTAAGCTATCACCTACCCCTCAAAATGCTAGACAATAAAAGACCTAGCGGGCATCCATCCCGTCTCGTTCTTACCATCCTTGGCGATTGACCGGTCACAAGCTCTCTCACCTGACCTGCACTTTCCAGCTCAATCAGTTGTGTGCCCGGACCTCTTGGGTCACATGTATCTCGTTAGGGCTTCGTTGGTTCGGCGATCGCTGTCTCCTTCCCATCGGATTGACAAGTACGGATCGTGGTAGAAGGAGGGAGGGGAGGTAAGCCCCGGGGTTGTTCCATCTATCAGATAGTGAATAGATGCACCAGGGCAGGCAGCATGAACTTGCCTTGATCAATATCAAACTCCAAGGGCACAACCCGTCACCTTCACCTTCAGCTCACACACGACCTGTCACACCTTACAGACCAGCGAGACAAGAAGGGCGATACTAGCCCTCGGGATTTCCATCAGCCGTTCCTGACTATCTTACTCGGGGCACTTCCATGTTGAGATAGCGACCCGACGATCCTCTTGTTGAACGCAGGTCGCATCGGGATAATTCTGCCAATAGTGCCATGTCCTTCAATGCCAATATTTCGGTTGTTTGATCTCGACACGTGGAACCAATGATTAGAAGGGCCAGTTGAAGCACAGAAAATTCCTTTCTTTTCCTTTGTTGTTATCGTCTCAGAACACTGGAAGGGAGGATTCGAGGCTGGGACGGAATCGACGTCATTGACATGCCGGGTGCCTGGCAGAGGCGCCCCTGTTCTCCGTCAGCAACCTCTGCCTTGTTTTTATCCTTCACTTTTTTTTTCAACCTCCCTTCAACTTTTTTTTCTTGCAAGCTTCTAATGACGCAACCCTGACATTCAAATCGCCCGGGACTAACACATCGGCCGCCCAGGCCGGGGTGGGAATAAGATGGATTCTCGTGAAAGAAGGACCCCATTGAGAGATGGAATTCCCAGGACAAGCCCACAACGGCCGCATTGGGGTGCTGCGAGCTTACTGGGACGAGACCAATCAGGTCCGCGTCTGCTTCCTCCACACTCTCTCAATCTCGATCCTCTCGTTTCTTGATTGAACGAGGCTCACTGCCGCGCGAGTCTGCCGATGATGCACCGGGGCTATTCATCAGACAGTGAGACATTCCGCCCAGAGAGGCGACAATGGCCGTGCAATGGTCTGAGGCGCTTCTTTTCCCTCACTCTGATTCTGCAACCCTAGATTTCTCGCATCACCGACGCATGCAGTGGGCTCACGGCCGGCGATCCGGGGTGCGCCGCCTCCGCGCTGGGATCCTGATAACACCGACACCAAAAAAAGCCGCCGCTTCCAAGGCCCGCAGCCCGCTAGGGGCACTCTGCCTCTTCGAGTATGGCTTCGACCCGAGAGACCTAGCCGGGTGAATGACAGTTGGGGCCGGGTGGATTCACAACTGGGTGGCTTCTCTGACGAGAGGAGACACGAAGCCCTCTCTGGAGTCCATCCCATCACGCACCCCCCAGAGCAAGAGGACCAGGACCCAGATATTCTGGCGCCAACAGAAGGCCCAATGCCCCTCTACTGTGCTGGAATTGTCGGTGATGGTCCCGGAGAATGGGGCAATCGCAATCAGGGCAGCATTTTAACAATGAGTTGGCGTGCTGTGCCTGTCGTAAAAGTGGATGAGCCGATGAATCGGCGCTGGGTGACTCAATCGTCAAGTCATGGTGAGCAAACACCGGCCGACAACGGCCCAGGTCCGCCTGAGCCGGCCGGTGTCTCGCTCGCCCACGGACCTCATCGGATTACGGCGGTCAAAGAGGGGGACAGCTGGCTTTTCTGGTCCGTACAATACATACGTATCACCGGCAATTGCATTATACCGCGCACAACTTGACTTGACGGCAGGACGGCATTCAGGCCGATGGTTCCGTCTCCGCCAGCCGCCATTTGTGTCTCGTTCTCACAGAGGCCCCCGCTTTACGGAATTACCCCTCTATATCACGAAGGTCGCCCGTCTCACAGCTGCCGATACGCACAGTGGCAGCAACGCCGCGGTTTCACACACCCCGCAAAGAGCATAGGCACAGGGGTGTGATTGACCATGGCAACAAGGATCACGTTGTGAGAAGAATGCCTCAACTTGATGACAAAGGCCAGACTGCATGTCTCAACGCGTTGAATTCGCTCAAAAGACGGCTTGTGAAAAAGCTGAAGAGCCAGTCTGCTTCAATGGACAAGTGAGGGGCAGTTTCAACAGACGGAAATGAGCATATGACAAGGACATGTTACCGCGCATCTGTTGCCGTACCTGCATAAGAACAAGACTGCTTATTCTTGTTCCACGTGGAGTCATTTCATTGTTCCTTGGAAGCATTCTCCCGTTCGGCCTGGACGGCAAGGAACACAAGGCTCCTGTGGTTTCAATAAGCTATCAAAACCGAGAGTCAAAAGGTTGATGCTCCCAGTGCTATGGTCTGGGCTGCAGGCTCCCGAGATCAGCAGCCCTTGTAGGCTCAAACGGCTTAGGAGACGGGACGAAGGAATGCTTGCTTGATTTGTTGGAGGGGACCCTGACGCAGAGACAAGCCCGCAGCGGGTACCCGAATGCCATGATCGGAGGCTATCGACGGAACCTGGCAGCCTGTGTGTGGCTTATCTCTGAAAAGTGCTGATCACGGGCTAGCGTGCCATTGATATCATGAAAGAAGTTCTGGCGCGGTGAGACTTGGTCAAGACGCAGAGAAATCGAAATTTCCATTGGAAAGCATTCGTAAGGCTTTGAGTCTTACCTGTACATATGTCAACTTAAGCACATTCTGGAATCTGGAGGACCGAGGCCCGACGTCGGTGCAGCAACCAGCCACCAAGTTCCTACGATCCGGGACAAGCACCCCGAGGTTACTCAACAGCGGGACGGACGTGTTCGAGCCAACTGCTAAAGTAACAGGGTTCAATACAGGAATCGAATCTGTGGTGCGATTTGCTCCAGCATAAGGCCTGGCCCGGTGCCACAGAAGTTGGGGGACAACAAACTCTGTGCTTTCGAGGCCCAAGCCTTCATACCATGGACAATGAATGCCGATCACCTCACCAAGGCTGCTCACCCTAGCTCCGAGAGCCTTGATCTCTAGAGACGACCCAGTCCAGGCCAGTTTCTCGCAGCCAGGCGTGATCGGCCCAAACTTCTCCACGCCTGAGCTGTTCTACAGTGCTGTGAATTGCACGGGAGGAGGCGACATGGAGTCCCAGCAAGATCTACGCGGTTCAGCCTAGTCATGTACCCCGGATTGAGCACCCACTGGCCTGTCCTGTGCTATCCTGCTGGTGTGGCTAAGGTCAAGGTTGGCGGGCGCTGGCTTTCCCATGTCCAAATCCGTTGACACACGGAAAAGGACTCGAGATAGCATCGGTCGCAGCAATCTCGACACAGCTGAAGCAGAGACATTTTTACCTTGGTCGGACACAAGGATCCCCCACGCACCCAGTGGCGTCACCAGTGACGACTCCTTAAAAAGTCGCATTGTGTAGAATGTGTCAGAGAAAACGAAGTTTATCTTCTTTTTTTTCCCGCATCTTAAAATCCATTAAGCCTTGATGCTTGCTGGCAACGATAACTTCATCATCCACCTCAACGTACCCACATCGACGTCAGTATTATAAACACCTCAAATCAACCATGGCTCCCGAACACGATGTATACCGCAGAGTTGGCCGAGGAGGTGCGGGAAACTATTACGCCTCGACTGAAGTCGACGAGGCTGCCAGGGTAGGCTGCTGTCTATGGCTTGCATCCATGTGGTGATTCTTAGATGAACCACCCTCATCAAGATTCTCATTTCACCCAACTTACACGTATTCCTCCAGGACCTTGAGGCTCAGGATCTAGCCACAAACCCTGCGCCTCCTCCGGACCGCAAGACGACCCACCTCCCGGCGCGAGCCGGCCGCGGCGGTGCCGGAAACTATGTTGACCCGGCGGATCTGCCGGATGCGCGGGAGCAGGAGGAGATGGCGGACAAAACGGCAGCGGCCGTGAGCGCAAGCCTCAAGCGGAACAGCCAACACATCCGTGGAGGCCTTGCAGGTCGCGGAGGGGCCGGCAACTGGAAGACAGAGGAGGAAGAGAGGGAGCACCATCAAAAGAGCAAGGGGGAGGAGCTGGAGAAGAAGATCAAGGAAGCTGTTGAGAAGGGACTGAAGATGCCCGACAGGGTTCACCACAGCGCCGACAAGTATGATGATGACGCTTGAAGAGATTCGCTTGACCTCGGATCTAGTAAGATGATACCCGTTGAGGGAGAGGGCTGGCTAAATTGAAGATTTCCTTAATAGATGTACTTGCAATATAAAGACCATATAATGCTTTCAAAGTTCTTGCTCGTTTCCAATACGGATGTCATGTAATTCCAGCCAGTCCATCTTACAACTCCTGCAACCTATTCATACGCATCTATCCTATACCCCCTTCCATCCTCTATGAAGCATGCCATCTCGTCTACTATCTACCAGATGCCCATGGGAATATCAACTTCACGCACCAGCTCTAAAACTGCCGCCGTGAGCTCATCCAGGCTCGTAACCTCCTCCCCCTTGGCTGGCATCTCAAACAGGTCATAGTCCGGGTCACACTCGGAGCCAGCCGCCGGGAGTGTACCGTCCTGGAAGTACTTGCGGATGTAACTTACAGTGCAAGTCGACGGTGCGGCGAGCGAGCAGTGCTAAAGAGGATGATTTAGTAAATGATGGAGGTGGAGGGACATGGACCAACCCCGTATGAGTTTTGCTTGAGGACGACTGAACTGGGGAATCTAGCTGAGTTGTTGAAGGCGCTCTGCAGCGGCGTCACATTGTCGGCCATGTTTCCAATGAACAAGATAGGATGCGCAGTGTCGCTCTTGATATCCTCTGCCCAAGGTTATTAACAAGATTCTTGACTCGAAAAGAGTCTTGCTTACTCTCTGAGAAGCGCCACTTGGGCCTCGTCTTTCTCCCCACGCAGGAGAGATGGAAGTTTATATTGAAAGCGCCCGCCCAACGACTGATGCTCTTTACTCGGTCGACATAGGCCTCAAATTCCTCTGGTGTCTTTTCGACGGCTGCCGAGTCGAGACACATGATGGTTGGGAAGGCGTCTAGTTCCATGGCCGTCTCTAGGGGACTTGTTGAGGGAGTATCGCCCAGAGAACACATCTTGCTAGACTCGAGTGCGCCGCCACCACTCGCCATTAGCATATCGTAAAAGGGTCCCCCATCACCTCTCTCGAGGGAAGCATATATCTTGGCCAGCTGGGGGAACTTGATGAGTGGTGAGTAGATGCACCGCTGCGTAAGCCGCTGGACATCCGAGTATGTGACCAGCCGCGGCAGATCCGGTCCCGAAGGGTGAGACCACGCTGGGATGAGGACGGGAGACGCCTTGAGATATTCAAGGAGGTTGATTCGGCGTTGCTGGACGGCCTTTGGCGATTCGGCGTAGAATGCGCATGCTTCGGGACCGACCTTGTGGCAGGCCTTGTCGAAGGCATCAAAGATTGCATCAGCATCTGACATGAATTTGCCGTGGTCCAGGTTGAACCAGTCATGGTACTCGACGTTTCCTAAGAAATTGTAAGTGAACAAGGTAAACAATGCCATATAAAGACTCACCATCGCTAACTAGTCTTTCAACACGCTCAGGAAACAGTCCAGCAAAAACACCTCCAAGAACAGTACCATAGCTGAACCCCCAGTATCTCAGCTTCTCATGGCCCGTCTTGTCAAGAATCTCGAGCATGTCCCTCGCGATGGACGCGGTGCCAAGGTGAGCATTGATACCCGTCTCCTCCATGGCGATCTCGCAAGCACCAGAGTAGGCCGAAGCGCGGGCGTAGGCATCGTAGATGAGACCATGGCGCTCGTCGACGACGGGTGTTTCCTGTAGGGTCCAGAGGTTGCGTCTTTGGGCTGAGCCCCAGCATTCCACGCGAGGTGTAGATACGCCGACTGAAGTCAAGTTAGACATGGTACACTCTTTCATGAGTTGAAAACTTGCCTCCTCGAGGGTCAAAGCTGATGATATCCTAGTATTTGTTAGTATATCGGATTTATCAGGTTATGGAGAGACTTACGTGGTTATCACCCACGATCTTTTGCAGGAGAGGACCAGACTTTTTAACAAAGCTCACTCCAGAGCCTCCAGGACCCTATTTTAAACAATTCAACACACATATCATATCACGCGAGGAAAAGACCTACACCAGGGTTGACAAAGACTGGAGAAACAGGGTTGTCTTTGGACTTTGCTGGCAATCTGATGACACCAACTACGACACGCTTCTTGTCTGAAGGATCAAGCCAATCCATAGGGACCTTGGATATACTATTAGTATATGGTTAAAATGGAGTGGGGATAGGTATCCCAACTCACGTCGAGTCTGGCACACTCGAATTGGGTATAGCATGTCTCCCACTTGAGGTCTTGGCTAGGCTCCAGCTATATACCCAATAGTCAGCACATATACTCAATCATGATAAGCGAAACTCATACATCGCTCCAGCTCCAGGGCGCCGGCTCAGATTCATGGTCAATCTCATCTCGTCTCGACTCAGGACGACGATGGAAGAAGGCGATCAACGCAGTAGCTGCCAAAAGAGCCAGGATCGTAGCAAATGTTGACCGCTGTCGTCGTTTAGGACGTTCTCGAAGTAGAGGCCTTGCCTCGGCAGCTATCTTTTCATTCATGGAAGCCGACTCGAGGATTGTCTAGGGAGGATAAAACTGAGGAGAAAGGAAAAAGCAATTAGCCTCTGAGAGCTGGCTTGCCGTGTATTGTATGTCAAGGCGCTCAACCAACCACCAACACCAAAATGAATCTCAAGAAATTGAATCAAAAGTGAGTGCAGAAGAGGATAAAGAAGAAGAAAGAGAATGCAGGGTTTCCCTATCGTTACAGAGTCATGTCCCAGTAGTTCAACCCCTTGTAAGACATGCAGCGCCAGATGGCAGACCGAGAACTGATAAGCCTACTGCCAGCTTAGCCCGCACAAACACACACACCCAAGACAGGCAAGTCAGGGCGCAAATCCGCGGCTTTCGTCCTATCATGATGGAGGGGATTCTAATTGGAGACGGGCGTTGCGACTGAGACAAGGCACAAGTCATGGGGTTCGGCGTGTGTGTGTGCCTGTGTCATGGGATCCCGTCAAAACCTCCTAGATAGTCTTTTTGTACACCCCTTGTTCCCCGCATTATCCGGCATTTCTTGTAGTGCAAAGACGAAACATTTGGAGGGTCCATAGATACCGGAGAGGAGTGAGAAACGGCGGTCCTTTGATTCCTCTGTCCAATCATGATGAATCAACCTCCGGAGCTCCGCGCCGTTTCCTCTTATCGATAAACCCCGGCGAAATATTAATCCGAAACCCTCCGGTCCGCGCCGGTAAGGTTCTGGAAAACTTCAGTCCCCCGATTTGCCGCCCCAAGTTCGGCATCTCTCCAAACCCACTCATCGTCGTTTTACTCAAACCTCGAATTTCATATACAAAGATGGCTTCTGTTATGGCTATAGGCGCTGGCGCTGCCGTGGCCGCTTTCCTCGTACGTGCAACACATCAAACTCCAAACAATCCCTAATCGCTAACCTGCTACTTAACAGGGCCGAGCCGGTCTCGTCGCATGGCGACGTTCGCGAGGAGGAGTTGGAGCCATGGGCAAGGCTTTCTACAAGGGTGGTTTCGAGCCCAAGATGAATAAGAAGGAGGCTTCTCTCATTCTCTCCCTCAAGTATGTCTTTGTCTCTCACCAATGAACAGAACCCCTCTCGACTAACACTTCTCTAGCGAGCGCAGCATCACCAAGGACAAGGTCCGCAAGGCTCACCGAAAGCTCATGCTTCTCAACCACCCCGATCGAGGCGGAAGTCCCTACCTCGCTACAAAGGTCAACGAGGCCAAGGAGTTTTTGGACAAGAATAGCTGATCCCGCATCATTGCTGTCATGAGACCGAAAAAAAGAAACCGATCCAAGTCCCGGCATTCGGACATTTGCACCCTCCTCACTCTCAACGTGTGAGCCTGACGAAGAAAAAAGAACAATCGACGACTGGAGTACCGACGTGGGCTATATCGCCGCGTGTGTATAATGTACACTACTTGTTTCCATAGCGATGGCGTTTGTTGGTTTATGGGGAGGCTCCTTAGAGCCAGGGAAGGGCAGGGTGATGGGATGATACGTCGTTGAGCTATCTAGACTAGACGCTGTACGAATACAGGGCGCCAATGGCATATTCTCTTCTCAAAAATCTCGACTGTCTCGTCTCCTAGCTTTGGTATTGCCAAGTTACATTAGACCAGTTCCCTCACTCAACATTGTTCATGTCACTCTTCTCGTTCTCGCTCTTAGTCCCCTCAATAGCGATGCCGATCATGGCGCAGAGTGTGTAGTAGGCATCGTTTCCCGCATTGTGGAGGTTCTTGCTCGCAATGCCCAGCTCCAAGAGGACGCTGCTAAGACCTCGTCCGTTGTTTGAGTTGGTCCAGGATTGGTGGATATCCTTGGTGTCGACTGGGGGGTAAGCGTTTGTGACGGCCTCGATGTCGATGCCGAGACTCTTAAGATACTTGATATCTTGATTGATGTCGTGGCCCACGATGGCAATGTTTCGCGAGCCCTTCAGGTACGGGTCCAAAACGGCCAAGATGGCATCCTTAGTTTTCGCCTTGGTCGGGAACGTACTTTTGCTAGAGACTAGTCAGTTAAAAGTCCCGGGTCATAGGAAGAGAAACTTACCCAAAGTTAAAGGCATTAGGACAACCCTTGACGTAGCGATAGTTTCTCAAGCCTGCATACTCCTTGACACGGAGATGGTGGCATTTGATCTTGGGCCACCATGCGCGCCCACATTCGCCAGGGGCGATTCCTTGAATGTCTCGTGTATCGAGAATCGCAAAGCCGATCTCGGAGACTGGGTTCGGTGGCCGTTCAATCGCCTCAACGTCAACGCAGATGAAGACGACATCGTGGCCCTCAGGATTCCCTACCAGACCGAGGTACTCTTGCGTGTGCTTCAGCATCAGGTCCCGGTTCCTTTTGTTAAAGAGAGCCTTGAACGAGTTGCGCTGTTTCGGAATGAAGCCAGTCTTGACGAGCTTGAGCTTGTCCCGCCACTCAGCCCGTTGCCCCTTCTTAGCTGTTTCGTAGAGATTGACGTCGTCGTCATTGATGGTGGGCCATGGTCGAATGTCGAGCGAAGTTTCATCTTCGGATCGTCTGAGATATCGTGGGCGCGGTGTGTCTGGATCATTGAACCGCATGTAAAACCTGTCGATGTTCACACCCAGGGGAATCTTGAGAGAAATCCCCAGTTCAAGATTGATGTCATCGAGAAAGGCTTGGAACTGGGCCGTTGGAACCAGGAGATTTGGATCTCTTGTTGGTTCATCTGGGTCATGGAGGTAGAAGCTGAAATGGTCAGCACGAGGCACAGTCTCTGGAAGGGCCACTCACAAGTCCCAAACTCTGTCTGTCAAAGGTTGGGCAAAGAATGGCTTTGCCTGCATGCAATTCAGTTGGTGTAGTGGAAATAGGGCCACGCCAACACACCTTGGGTCTGTTTGTCTTGCCGATGAAGCGCTCCGGATACGTGAGAACAATTTTGAATGGGCAGAATTCAAAAGCCGGGTCGTCGACGGATTCTCCAACCCGAAAGCCAGAGCAGTCGAATGCCTTGTTCTTCATCTCCTCCCTAGCAAGATCTTCCGCTGCAGAGGTGGTGTGGTCTCGATCTTGGCCAGTCGATGAGCGATGGTTGGGCCAGTTGTCGTCCAGGACGCAGCGATCATTGCCCGATTCCACCTGAGAGACGTCCTCTTCCTTTTCAGTATCCTTCTTTCTTTCAACCATCTTCACTTCTTGACCAAGGACCTGCCGAAGCCTCTCGAGGCGCTCCTCAAAGTCCGCCATGGTGGTGCTTGCACTCGTAGAAATGTGCTGCGATTCGAGCGCAAGAATGAAATCGGCGAAAGAGGAGAAATAATGACGATGAAGAAATAAAAATTACTGGGTTTGGATTGGGCCTTTATGATTAAAAATTCACCGGGCCACAAAGATGCCTGAGGCGTGTTGAGAGAGGAAGGGTTCGGGTGAGAAGGTGCAGCACGCGCCGTTTTTGAGGGGAAGGATGAAGGAGGAAAGGTGAGGCTGATTGATGAGAGCGTGACAAGAGGGAGGGAGCACAGAGAAAAGGCTGGATTCTGCCTCATTCGTCTAAAACACGCTTCACGGCATGATTCGCTGCCTTAGAGATACTGAAAATAAACTCATCACTCTGTTTGCTGCGTTTGTGCTGCAAGAGCCCGATATCCGCGTGTAAAACAGGCTGGATGATCGTCGTTTGTTTGCATGCGCACCATGCGCCAAGAGCTTTTATTCACACCTAATATACAAGACCACCAAGGCTATCCATCCATACCATAATAAAAATACGTACAATACATCACAAGTCTACTTTGACTTGTAAAACTGTAAACGGTTAGCATGTATCCGAGAAAACATTGAGGCCAGAAACTCACCTCGTCTGCCTCCTCTGGAGACACAGTCGACACCTCAGACTGCTTCTTGTCAATCAGTCCCATCCGTGACCACCGCACCTTGAACCAAAAGTCTCGCCTGTCTCCACCAAGATCTCCTGATAGTAGCTGCTTCTTCATGTCCCGTACAAAGGTGTTGTACAGCCCAGGCTCCTCCAGGTTGGTCAGCTCTTCCCGCATAACGCCCAAACACTCCATGGCGCGTGCGTATTTGGCGTCCCCAAAACTCTCGGAAATAAAGGTCGTGATAATTGCCCCCATCTGCTTCGCTGCCTCTTCGATCTGGGCAACCTCCTCGGTTGCGGCCAGCATTTGTTTAAACTCGGGGACTGCATTGTCTGGATCAATCTCCTCCTTCCTCTCTTCCTCCCCGAGGAGAGCATCCACGTCAAGACCAGAAATAGGCTTGACCGGCTCTCGGCCTCGCTTGCCCTTGACCTTAGGCGGAACTGTTGTATGGTTAGATACGAGTTGTGAACATTCTTGAGGAGACGAACCTTTCTTGACATCTGCCACCTCCACAAGCGCATCAATCTTGGTCTGGACCTTTTCAATCAAGTCATCAGGTGGCGAAGCGAACCGCAGCAAGATCGATGGTGTATCGGGAATGGGCTTTTCGGGGTAAACTGCTCGGGATTTCACAGCGTGGTTGATCCGATGAATGGGAGGATTGAACGTATCGTCGATGGGTGCGTACTCGGCGGGTTCACTACTCGAGTTAGTTGATGACATCATTCAATAGACGTTGACCTTACCCCTCGTCGTCGATTCCATACATGGATAGGTCCATCGCATCGACGTAGTCGCTCATGGCATCATTGAGCTCATCCGTCGGAAGGAAGCGGTGCTTTGTGATGGTTTGGCCGCTAACCGTGATGACCCGATCCAAGGGCGGGAACTGGTAGCTTCGAATATCTTCGGCAAACGGCAGCGGAATGTCGTACAGACACTCCATGTCTGGCTCCACGCCGGGAGCTACCAGCACCAGCTGCGGGTCTTTACCATCTTTAGGCACGATACGGGCGATTCCATACGACTCGAGTTCCGAGAGTGCCCAGACAAGGGAGGAGAGAGCGAGTGCTGATTTGGCATCAAATTTGCTGGCTATTGTCACGCAGACCTCGCCCAGGTTGAGAAAGGGTTCATACTAGAAGAGTCAATAACACGATGACCAGAAGGTGCCGTGGAGTCTCACCTTCGAGCAAGGGATGAATCCAACAATCGAGAAGCTCTTTTGTGTCTCGATCTTGGTGATGTTGTGCTCCGACTCGCTGATATGTACAGCAGTTCGGCCGTATTCGAAACCCTTGGCGAGGTCCTCAAACTCTACGTCTCGCTTGCCACCAGGGGCATCAGGATCGTTGACCTTGTACGATCGAGCTTGCCTGACCGCGGAAAACTCAACGCCCTCCATCTCGTCACCCTCTACGGCCTGCGTAGTCTGGGATCCCGTGCCTTCAGACTTGACGACCACGGTGCTTGCTGTCAAGGGTCGCGCGAGATGGGTCTTGAAGTATCTCTCGACATTGATTTTCATCGCGGAGGGGAACCTGTCAGGGTCTCCGAGAGTAAGGGTACCATCGTAGGTCTTGTATGGCTTCACCGTCTTGATTCTAGGGGTGTCAAGCTCATCGATGGCCTCTGCGATTGTCGCAAACACGCCGTTTTCGCACTCATCGACGAGTGATTTGAGAGCTTTCTCGTTCTCTTCCTAGTTATACGTGAGTGATGTGTTTGGTAGCGCACTGGACGATATCCTAACCTTGGTGTTGGGCTTGTCCTCTTCCTTAAAGCCATAGTCAGGGTTATCAAAATCCACTCCCCTACCATTATGTTAGTGGGGGCATAGTCAAGTGGCAAGTTTACTCACAGGACAGTCAGTTGGATATTTGAGTCGTTCATTTTCTTAGAGATGTCGCTCAAATCATCTGCGTCCATTGGCCCCTGGCCATCGGTGATCAGGATGATCTTGCGATTCCACTTCAGCTTCTTGGTGAACGTGTCCATCATGTCAACAGCGACAACAATGGCTGAAATGGCATCTCCCGACCACGTGTTGCTTGGCTTGATGACAGACTGTAGATTCCTCAGAGAGGACATGGACATCGGGCCCAGCTCTTGCAGCACGGCAATGTTCTCATAGCCGTCATCATCTTGCAGCTTATTGTCGGTTTCGTCAGTCCTAAAGCCGACAACACCAACACACAACGTCTTGCGACTGGCGGCGACGATGTCGGTAATCTTGTCCCACACATATCGCATACTCCAGTCGAGATCGGGTTCTGATCGCCCACTGTGAGTCTGGGCCATGGTGGACCCAAGGTCCAGGATAAAGATGGTGGCTTCCTTCTCCGCCATGGTGTATGAGATCAACAAAGACGAGGTTTGAAGGTATTAAAAGAGGTGTTGAATTTGGGGTTTGAACATCCACGGGTTGGTTCCCTCTTTTAAACGAGTATCAATGGTGAGCACCTTCTCATTGTGAATCCCGGTCTTGGATTAGGCAGAAGGGACCATGAGCTGAAGCTGTAAGATGAGACGCTCCCCACAGACGCGTCCAGGTCGCGTTGTCACGTGACTATCATAAACCATCGACTTCTGCCTATCAGTCCAGCAACTCTAACTTCATGAGAGCACAGAGGATACACCCAGCAATTTTCTTACCAAGGTGTGCCTCTCATTCCCCGGTTTCAGGACGCAATGCATGCTGCTGCAGTTACGGGGTCTCTTCCCAGGTGCTGGCCAATGACACCGGCCATGCCAAACGCGAATTCTGGCAATTGAAAAGTACCAACCGCCAGCCTGCAGCGACTTGGCATCCCTCCTTGCCAACGCGAATTCTGGCCTGGCCAATCAGAGCAATGGTAGGATCATCTGGAGGCTTGCCAGGGGGCCGAAGGTGTACATGCTGCGTTGATTGTCAACCCAATCAGGGCAGTGAGGCTCAGCCAGCCCAGCCCAGATCATGTGTGTGCGTCGGGTTGGGACAATGTTGAAAGTGCATTCGAAGCATGTTGGCAGAAGGGATTTCATGTATATATTAGCCACCCATAGCCCCTTCCTCCAGGTCTCTCTCCTCCATTGAACCATTCATCCATCCATTGCACCATCAACACTCCCAACAACAAACAGTGCTGCCCAATGCCTCCCGCCGCCAGGATACCCTTATCCCTCTGGGAGAGGGAAAAGGAGCATATCCGCGCGCTATACCTTGACCAAGACAAGACACTCGACGAACTTGTCAAGTGCATGGCTGAGGAACATGGCTTCCATGCTACGTATGACCCCATCCTCAAGTCAAGTTCTCGGGTAGCTCACTGATGCTCGAGTAGGAAAGCCCAGTACATCCGCCGGCTGGATAGCTGGAAGATGAGAAAGTATTCCACAAAAGAAGAGTGGGAATATGTCGACTCTTTGGTCAGAAAGCGAAAGCTTGAGGGCAAAGAATCGGAGATCATCATGGATGGGAAGCCTATTTCAGTCAAGAAGCTCAAGAAGGAACTTGGGCGATACGGTCAACCAAGGTCCTCAGAGCAACCATGCCCGAGTGAGACTTCTCTCGGCATATCTGGATGCTAGCTGAGCCGAATGCACTAACATGTTGTCAAGTCCCCCCGAAAGATGCTCTCGGTGCCATCATTGCGTACACGCCACCGGCAATAGAGCTTTTTGACAACAAGCTCATTGCATGCACTACTGTTCCCTGGTTTCTGTTTTGTGATACCTTCATTCCTATAGGTTGGTGCCAGATGATATTCGGCGTAAAAAAGAACCAGGCTTACTGAGCGTTTTAGTCACCTCTGCCTTTGAGTACATGGGAAAACGGGATACTCAACAATTTGCTCTTGCAATGCAAACCTCAAGCCTTGCTGAGAATCTACTCGGAACGGATTTCTGTGTGCCTACGGTGGCCAAAACGATAACAGAAAAGTTACCAAAGAGGCCAGGTGCTGATGCTCTGAAAACCCAGTCTTCGGCCCAAGACCTTTTTACGAAGGTTCTCTGTTGGGCCATCTATCAGTCTTCAAACAGTCTCCTCTCCGATAACCAGACCGACAACTTTCTTAAGTGGATCATCAACCATGGAAACATTCAGCTCCTCCGACAATTCACTCGCATAAACGATCCAGTAACCAAGATCCTCATGGCAAATCTCCTTCTCAGCGCTATCCGACTGGACAGCGAAGAAACTGTCTCGACCTTACTGAAGAGTGAGGTCAAACCAAGCGCTGTCCATCACATAAGTCGGACGACTGCTCTCCAACTCGCCGCTAAGAGCAAGCTTGGCAATGCCAAAATTGTCCGACTCCTACTGGAACATGGGGCCTGTCCAAACACAACATGCCCCAAAACACACGAGAAACGTTCTCCTCTTTGTCTTGCTATGATGGATCTCCCTCGGAAAAGTTCTATTGCAGAGATGCTGATCCTAGAAGGGGCCGACGTGAATGTATCGTATTGGGATGCCGACTGCCAGATGGACATGACCCCTCTCATGGCGGCCGCAGCCCAGGAAGATAGCTCTCTAGCCAGGCTACTTCTCGAAAAGGGCGCCAATCCGAACGTTTTCTACCCCGGCTCGAGGTCGGCGTTGCATATTGCAGTTCGAAACAATCGCGCCGATACTGCTAGCGCGTTGCTGAGGGCGGGTGCAGATGCCAACATACCTTATGGGGAAAGGAATCAACTCGACTTCACCGAGATATTTAAATATAGCGCTCTAAAGGAGCTGCATAAGGTCTCGGGTTCATGGCTCACTCCCATTGACATCGCATATGAAAATGGGGATGGCCAAGCAATCGACCTTTTACTTCAAGCCAAGGCCCACGTTGATGGCTACCTCGCCTTTGTGGCGAACTGGCATCAAAGCGTCAGCTGTATAGCATTACAGGATGCTGCAACTCGAGGGGATCGCCATCTGATTGGATCCTTATTGATGGCAGGGGTTGACATCAATACATTCCCAGACTACCAGGGTGGACGAACGGCGCTCCAAGCCGCCGCCGAGTCTGGGGATATTGACATGGTCCAACTTCTCCTCAACATGGGTGCCCTCGTCAATGCGCCCCCTTGCGAGGATCATGGCCTGACCGCCTTGCAAGCTGCTATTTACTCTAAGAATTGGGACCTTATTGTACTATTAGTGCGACAAGGCGGGGAGATAAATGCTGAGGCCGCATCTTATGGTGGGCAGACATGTTTGGCAGCTGCGGCTTCAATGGGAGACATTTGCCTCGTCGACACGTTATTGAGGATGGGTGCTGATATCAATCCCATACGCTCGGACGAAGGCAAGTCAATTGTTTTGCAAACCCCCTCTTCGTTCTGGCACAGTCCACTGCTAACTTCAACCAAGATTGGTACGAAACATCAGCCTTGACGTGGTCCATCTCCCGAGACGATCATCAAATGTTCAACCTGTTGATGTCAAGGGGAGCCAAGCCAGATCTCCCTCAAGACTGGCCAACACCGCTATTTGCGGCCATCAAAATGGGATCATTCAATATGGCCTTTCGCCTGATAGAAGCTGGAGCAGAGGTCAGCCGGCCAAGTCGGAGTCGTGATCCCATATCTGACACCCGTAACTTTCAAACGCCACTCCAAGCCGCCATTGAGAAGGGGAATGATCGGCTTATCAACCTCCTTATAGATTCCCATGCAGACATCGACTATTCCCCCCTCGGCATGCGGCCTGGCGCGGCTCTCGGAACTGCCATTTCCTGCAAAAATCGAGGGGCTGTTCAGTTGTTGCTCTCTCGTGGAGCTGATCCTGGCGACGCCATGTCGCTTGCCTGGCTGATCTCCCAAACTTATTCCCATGCTGATCTGGAGATATTTCGAATGCTCATCTGTCACATTTCTGAAGTCAACCCACAGTTAGACCTTCAAGAACCTATGCCAAATGTGTCTACCCACTGGTTCAATCTGACGCCACTTCAAGTGGCCCTTAGCATGGGTCGCGAAGAGCTGGCAAGTATGCTTCTAGAGGCTGGCGCCGATTTCAATGCTCCAGCATTTAGGATTTGGGGCCGAACTGCCTTACAGGCGGCAGCCATGACAGGCAGTTTCTCTTTTGTTGAGCACTTTGTTTCCCAAGGCGCAAATATCAATGCTCCTCCGGCAAGGGAACATGGTGCGACGGCCTTGCAACTGGCAGCAATCTATGGACACTACAACATTGCTGTCTTTCTTATTGAGAATGGGGCTGATGTCAGTGCTCCAGGGGCGGTTAAATATGGGCGAACTGCGCTTGAAGGCGCAGCAGAACACGGCAGGCTTGACATTGTTCATCTCTTACTTGACAACGATCAAGAGGAAGAATCTCTAGGCCAGCGTTGCCAAGACGCAGCGGTCTTTGCGGAGAGGAATGGGCACTTCGTCATTGCTGAGACTCTGCGTGGGTGGAAGAAGACTTGATGAGAGGGCGGTAGATTGGATAAATTCCGGTTTCGTTTCGAATATGTATATTGCTCCAGATTGTCCTTTCTCATACCTACACACATGAGCAGATGAAGATTGATGATGAGTGTGATATGCTTCCCCACAAACACGTCTAGACCGCGCGGTCACGTGCTCACACCAAGCAAAGCATGACTTCATCAACTGGGGGGGTTCAAGTTGTCCGAAGTCCGAAGACAGGGTTATGACACCGCGACACCTCGGCTGAATTGGAAAAAACCTGGCTCATTCCTCAGGAAACTGACTTCAATCGTCAGTGTCGACCACATACAGCAGCACAATGGCAAGCACAGTCAGTGCCGTCGTCTTTTCGCCGGCTCCGTATCACATCATTACGTAGGTGGACGATGTTCTTTCAGGTGAGCTGCAGATAGAAGACTGACTTGGATTGCAGGTACGGAACCCTCTTGGGGACGTCATTCTTCCACGTACGATATCTCACAGCCTCATTGAGACCATACCACCTTGCTTACAGATTCAATAGACCTTTATCAATGGCATCGTCATGATCCGGACGTCGACCGTCCCAGCTTCTCTGCCATCCAGCAAAAGCTCTTCCCCATCTACTTTGGCCTGCAGACCATCCTGCCCGGCATTCTCGCCCTGACATTCCCCGGAAACTCGCTAATTGGCCTCTCCAACGGCCCGCGGGGACTTGTCACCGAGTTTGCGCGGTGGCACTCACTGCTCCCAATTGGGATCATGGCCCTGACCGGTGCCGTCAACTTTACCATCCTCCTGCCTCTGACGACTGAGACTATGAAGCAGCGCCGTGGTCAAGGTATGTCGTAAATGCAATTGCGGTGAAGTGCGCTAACAGGTTGATAGTCAAGCGAGATGGTAAGGAGTGGTTCGCGGCTGGCCCGCACTCTGACGAGATGAAGGCCCTGAACAAGCGATTTGGCATCCTGCACGGCATCTCATCCCTGATCAACTTGACCACCTTCTTCGCTGCCGTTGCTTACGGTTTCACTCTTGGTGGTCGGGTTCTGTCCGTTGCGGACCTGGCCTGATTTGTTGACTGATGCAATGTCTATTATCCATGTCTATGCATGCTCTATACTAGTACACAATGGCAACCACTCGACTCGCTTTTCGTCTAGGTCTAGACCATGCGCCCCTTTTCCTCCGCGATGCAATGCAACAGTAACAAGTCCCGTAGGACATCGTTGATCGTAGTATCATGATTCGTTCATTAAAAATCTTTGGGTATAACCTTCTAAACAATGCGCCGGCTGTTCGCCAAGTCAAAAGCTTCTCAGCTCAAGGTCGCCATTGCTCAGATGAAGTGCGAAGGTGTCCCTGAAAAGCGCGGAGATCCTGCTTGGCCTTCTCAAAGTCTTGATGGCGCTGAGCCTTGATCTCCTCCTCGTTGTGGGCGGCAGGCTTGGCGCGTCGCTGATTGGCCTCCATCTGACCCTGGATGGTCCAACGACCTGGTTGACGGTCGAGCATGGTCTTGACGTCGACCTCGTCCTGTGGCTTGGGGAAGTCGCGGAGAAGTGCAGGGATAGGCTTGCTTGCGGCGCTGTGCTCAGATTCGTCTGCCTTTAGCCCGGGGGTCGACAGGGGGGATGTCTCGCTGGACGATGTCTTGTCCACGGGAGCGTTGAAGTAGCCGTGAGAGTTGTTGGAGGGAGTCGAGGACTCGACCTGGTTGAGAGTGGTGCTTCCCATTGTGAGGGGTGGTGTAAAATGTATGGATAGTTGAAGTGATGGTTTTGAGAAAGCGATGAAGACGGTGTGTTTCGTCTTGGGGGCTTTGTTCCCTTTATACGTAGAGATGGATGCTGCAGCAAAGGAAAGAGTTTGCTTGCGGGTAAAAGGACAAAGTTGCTTGGTCTCCAACAACGGCCAGATGTCGCGTGCCTGTGCTTTTTGTATGTTCGGCCTTTCTCGGGGAAGCAGACAGCCACGTCAACCTAGTTGTCAAAGGATGAAAGGAGGTGAAGGAGATGTGAGCAAGGATGTACCTGGGAAAAGACTTGACAAGAGTATTTATAACACGGGTCAGCTATCAAAACTTCTCTCGGGGTCTACCTTAGTCGAGAGAGTGGAAACCCCTTGGACCCCCGTGCGACGTTAGTTCAGCTTTCAGGGTCCACGCATCCATGGATGAGTACAGTACGCCGCCACGCTAGAGGCGGAAGCTTGCCCTGCCAAAGCGGTGAAAGATTTCCGTCAGTATCTCGGTAATAGCGTAGCGTGTCCATTTCTCTCTCCTGTCTCTTGTCACTTCTCAGCTTCGGCTGTGGGAAACGGCATCCGCTCATTCGCGGATAACACGGTTATCTCAGGGGTGAGAAAAAGTGTGTTCAGGAGAGGATGGGATTCTTGAAAAAAAACCCACCGATGACAGCAGCGGCGTTGCCGAATTACTCGTAGGGGTCCCGTCTTAGCCAATGGAGACTCTCCCATTGGACCCTTATCTCCCTTCACCGAGCCTCGTGGAGAAAAAAAGACACACTTGAACCCGTCGCCACCACGCGGGAAGGGCAAGGAACGGGAAACTTTTTCTAGAGGCCAATTGGTTTAATTCGGGGATCGGAGACTGGGAATGGCGGCAGCTTGTCTCGGACATGCAGAGATTGTCGTCCGGGAGTTAATTCCGTCTGGGGCTCTGTTGCTGCAAATGATGTCAGCGGGGTCTTTGTTGACGAACCAACATGAGCCGGTATCGCTTCATCGCAGCTTTACCCTGTAGCCGGTGTGATGTTTTGTGAATATCGAAGACTCTGGAAGATCAATCACATTTTGATGAGTTATCCGTGTATTGCATGTTTAGCTGTTTCTATTGTAACCATTTGCAAACTCTTTAGCTTCCACTTCCTGTTAGCATTTGCCGTAGAAAACTTCGAGAAGGTGTCCATTTGGTTCTTTCACTTGAGATGGATGCAACATGACTAAGCTCCACAACTCGCCGAGTCAAGTCCGCCACTCAACCTCTTCTCACTCAAAGAGAGATTCAAACAACGCATATAGAAAAGCTGCTGTGTCGAAACAGAGTTTTACAGACCTCTAAAGATGTCCAACCCAAAATATCTCACCGGCGACGCTGCCGCCGTCAACGAGTTCATCGACAAGTTTGATGTGAGTGATTTACACGCAGCTCGCATAACCTCGTACTCACTCATATTTTCTGACAGGTCTTTTTGCTCGACTGTGATGGTAGGATGAACCGATATCCAGTTTTATGCATGAAATAACACTTATAGGTGTCCTGTGGTCCGGTGATCATGTGTATGATGGAGTTCCCGAGACCATCGCCCTCTTGAGATCAAAAGGTTGAGTCACCACCACATATAGCCAAGATCAACGACTTACACTTCACAAGGAAAGCGAACCGTCTTCGTCACAAATAACTCCACAAAGTCTCGTGATGAGTACCTCAAGAAGCTCACCAATCTGGGCATCCCCAGCGAGAAGGACGATGTCTTTGGTTCCAGCTACTCAGCCGCTATCTACATCTCCCGCATCCTGAAGCTCCCCGAGGGCAAGCACAAGGTCTTCATCATTGGAGAGGCTGGTATCGAGAAGGAACTTGAGTCTGAGGGCATTGCTCACGTCGGCGGTACGGACGAGGCCTTTAGACGGGACATCACACCCGAGGACTTCAAGGGTATTGCTGATGGCTCCCTGCTCGACCCCGAGGTTGGCGTTGTCCTGTGTGGCCTCGACTTTCACGTCAACTACCTTAAGCTCGCGCACGCCATGCACTATGTCAAGCGAGGTGCCATCTTCCTCGCCACCAACACAGATTCGACACTACCCATGCACCAGGACTTCTTCCTCGGAGCTGGTTCATGCCACTACCCCGTTGTTCACGCAACAGGAAAGACACCCCTGGCCCTTGGAAAGCCCAGCCAGGCTATGATGGATGCTGTCGAGGGCAAATTCCAGCTCAACCGCGCCCGGACATGTATGGTTGGCGACAGGCTCAACACCGACATCAAGTTCGGCATCGAGGGACAACTTGGTGGAACCTTGCACGTCCTGACAGGTGTGCACAAGCGGGCAGACTGGGAAAAGGAAGATGCTATTGCTGTTCCTTCGTTCTATGCTGACAAGCTGAGCGATCTCTTGCTCGGGGCCGAGAAAAACTAGACTATCTTAGATAATAGACGAGCAGACTAGACCTGTGTGTTTTCTATGTTGATGCCCCCCTAGACCAATCTATTTCCCCAACAAAGCACCTCAAACTTCAGTATCCTTACTCCTCGTGTGCTAATGGTTATGTTTCGCTTGTCAGGCTGCCTTGATGTATCCCCAGATACGGAATATGGCAAAACAACTGATCCCGTGTAGGGAGGCAGCAGCCTTACTTTTGCTTCTTGTTCTCCATCCGCTTTGCAATCTCGCTAGTTCGGATGACCTTGGGCTGCTGAACAGGGGTCTTGTACGGACGGAACGAGGTGGGCATAAACATGCCAACGTTCTTCTGGTACATGGAATACTCGTAGTACTTGCCGGCAGTGATACGCTCGGTAAGCCACGTCGATCCCTGAAATAGAAGAATCAGAGCACCGGAGCCAGCAAAGGTATAGCTGTACAGGTTGTTGGTAGCAAAGCAGCTCCACTGGTATAGCACAAACCAGACCAGCTGCTCGGCGGCAAAGTTGGGATGTCTGCTGTAAGCCCAAAGTCCCGAGGTGTTGAAGCCGCGATCAAGCTGAACCTGGGTATAGTTGTAGTTCCTGGGCACTTTGGCATCCTTTTGGTACTGATGCTTGGCCTGGTGGTAATCTAATGATGTTAGAACGGGCTTTGTTTACGGTGACTATAATACTTACCCCATTGTTGACCGTCGCTCACCCACTCGCTGAAAACAAGAGCAAGCTCCACGACAAAGTAGGCAACATCGGCTGAAGTGATATTGGGCTCAAACTTTGTGGAGAGCAAAATAGCGTATGCAGGAACGCAAGAGAAAGCAAAGAGAAGAACGCTCTGAATGAATGATATGAATGTAATGTTAAAGATGAAGAAAACAAATCTGGGAACGTATTTCTGGAGGATCGCCCTGCAGCGTGTAAGTTGAGTGGACGGTCACTTTTGGGCATGTACATACCATCGATAATCCTCAGATCCAACGTTGTAACCGCCTTTACGCCAGTAATTATATGTTAAACGGCACTGCATATTAAGCCGTTAGAAGATTCCCCTGTTCATGAGACCCTATCAGACTTACGCTCCAAACAGTCGTAGCAGCCGCCACAAGGTCAATTCTCGAAGAAGGTACACCAGCAAGACGTGCCCAGACCGCGAGATGGACAACGTAGAGATTTGGGAGCAGACTCCACATGCGATCGACCTGGGAGTAGTTTCGGTTGGTCTCAGACACGACGAGGAAGACAAAGCTAAAAGCAATAGAGGCTGCAAAAGCTGAGATGAGAGGGTTTGTATCGATATATAGCTGCCTCAACCCGGAGGGGTCGGCAATGTTGTCGAGGATCTGTCCCGGCAGGGCATAGAGCTGGGGTATGAAGGGCTCGACAGTCTTTGCATAGTCGCCGCAGTCCTCGATGGACTTGAGAAAAGGAAAAGCCATTGTGTTACCCGAGAAATGAGAGACAGAATCGTGTATGCTTGTTCAGACTCTGTCGTTCTCCAACTGATGTTTTAAAGAAGCCCAAAGTTGGCAGCGTCATAGATGATCGATTGGGGCTAGGGACCCAAATGACACACGCCACTTTCGGCTTGGCCCCCCCCGCCGCCTGTGCCTTGTTGCCCCGGCTCCCTAAAGATCGTCTACGCAGCGGATGGAGCCGCTGTGGCTAGTGGCTTGAGGCCTAGGACCCGCCTGTAAAGCCACTGGAGGCGACCAGGGGAGTTAAAATTCAACTTCAACTCTCGGCACGCACCGCCTTTCTCTTGTTCATCGTGAAAGCACAAGCTCTGAAACGCGAATTGTTGGACGCTGGCTCATGGGAAGAGAGACCTTAAAGCCGTACAAGTAGGGCGAATCATCTTATTAGGGCGGCTTTTCTGGAGGAATATGGCAGCGAATCATTATCACTGCGACGCGTCTCGTAGTTGACCGTGCTCCTTCTGCGTGCCGTGCCTTCCCACCGCGGTAGCTTCACCACTGCTCGACGCCTGAGGCAGCCTCTCTTCTCGTGATCAGCGACTAAACCAGCCTCGGTCGAGAATCTCTACTCCTTCAAACACCAAGAAAACATCGCAATGAGGGTGCTCTGTGTGGCTGAGAAGCCCTCCATCTCCAAGGCCGTTGCTGGGATTCTCTCTGGTGGTTCACACACCACAGTATGTCCATCTCCCTGTCCCTGAGGAATTCAATGCTGACCGAGAATGTTAATAGCACAATACCCGAAACAAATTCATCAAAAACTACTCCTTCGATTTTGACTTTGGCCAGCGATGGGGCAAATGCTCCGTCACCATGACATGTGTCACCGGCCACTTGACCAACGTCGACTTTTCTCCAGAGTACAAGAATTGGAGTCATCCTCCGCCAGAGGCACTCTTCAACGCGCCCATCGTAACTAGTGTTTATGATGTGAGTCTCCATATCCTCACGGATGTGATTTGGTACTGACTGGCTCCAGGACAAGAAATCGATTGCCCAGAACATAGAGTCCCAGGCAAAATTTGCTAGATTGCTTGTCATCTGGACCGATTGCGATCGTGAAGGAGAGCATATCGGCCACGAGATTGTCGAAGCTGCACGAAAGGGCAAACCAGACATTGAGGTTAAGCGTGCGAGATTCAGCAATGTGGAACGAGCGTAGGCTTCCTAATCTATTTCTGTCTGGACTTGAACTGACATCAACAGCCATGTTCTCTCGGCAGCCAGGAGCCTGGCAGAATTGGATGAGAAGCAAGTCAATGCCGTTGCTACAAGAATCGAGCTCGATCTTCGCATTGGATATGCGTTTACGCGATTCATCACAAACAATCTCAGACCCCTAGGTGGGCCTATGGAAAAACTGACACTTAGTTACGGTATGCGGCCTACAATTAACAAGCTGAGCCCCCTACTAACTGTTCAGGTTCGTGTCAGTTTCCAACTCTCGGCTTCGTCGTGGACCGTTACTTCCGAGTCAAGAACTTTGTTCCCGAGCCGTTCTGGAGCATCGAAGTCATGCATAATAGGGATGGAAAGAAGGTTGAGTTCTCTTGGCTGCGCAACCGACTTTTTGATCGAATGTCAACGGTGATCCTTTATGAACGCTGCCTTGCGGCCAAAACGGCGACTGTGACCAAAGTCCAGGAAAAACCGACACGCAAGTTCAAGCCTCTTCCTCTCACCACCGTTGAACTCCAAAAGGCTGCAACGCGTCTTCTCCGCATGAGTGGACAACAAGCCATGACTATCGCTGAAGGACTCTACAACAAGGGTTTCATCAGCTACCCTCGAACCGAAACCGACCGTTTTGACAGAGGAATGAATCTCAGAGCTCTTGTTCAGAAACAGACCCCTGATGAGAGATGGGGTACTTTTGCGCAGGGTCTCGCCAATGGTGGATTTCAACAACCGAGAGAAGGAAGACACGATGACAAAGCTCATCCTCCTATTCACCCTATCACATACGCGGCGCCGTCCGTCTTGAGTTTCGACGAGGGCCGGTTATACGAATATGTTGTTCGTCGGTTCCTTGCCTGTTGCTCAGACGATGCCAAGGGTATGGCAACCGATATCGAGCTCGAATATGGAGAGGAGCGTTTCAATGCCCACGGCGTCATCGTTCTAGAGAGGAACTATCTTGAGGTCTTTATTTACGAGAAGTGGAACAACTCAGCGGAGCTCCCCAAGTTCACTGAAGGAGAGCGCTTCCAGCCAACCGAGGCCGTGGTCACAGAAGGAAAAACGACGGCGCCCAACTATCTTACCGAGGCCGATTTAATCGCTCTTATGGATGCCAATGGGATCGGCACGGATGCAACCATGGCAGAGCACATTCAGAAGATCCAAGACAGGGAATACGTTGTTACGATTGAGCGAGCAGGTCAGGCACCGGCAGATGACGAGGAGCCGGACGCAGCCCCGGCTGCAAGAGGAGGACGTGGACGTGGCCGAGGCGGCCGAGGACGCGGAGGTCGCGGCGGGGCAGCTTCTTCTGGTGGGCGAAGAGGTATCAAAGTGTTCGTTCCCACGCAGCTTGGTGTGGCATTGATTCTGGGGTTTGATCGAATGAACTTCGAGACGAGTCTCGGCAAGCCATTTCTCCGCAAAGAAATGGAACTCAAGATGAAAGCTATCTGCGAAGGTCGTACGAGCAGGGAAGTTGTGTTGCGGGAGAGTATCGCTCAGTACCGCCATGTGTTTATGCAGTCGCAGGAGAAGCTAGGGGTTCTGCGAACGGTATGTCCCCATCAACGACACACGAATTCGGATGGTATCACTGACGTTATCGACTAGGCGTGTCGCGAATTCGTCTTTGCTACATGAAGACTCGGGCCCTCGGCTCTTCAGGGCTCATGGACCCTTGGTCAAGGCCACAATCACAACTTGGAGCGTCGCGAATACTCGATGATATCGGCGGGGAACAAACTGCCGACTTGGGTAGCTGACGACATTTCGACATCGTACCTGCACGCCCCGTTGTCTCATTGTGGACCGAGAGACTTTCTGAGACTCAACCCCGAGATCAAGCCTATCAACCATTAGGCTAATGCACACGCACGATCCCGATGATGTGATTTGAGCATCGTGACAATGTCGAAACATGGCGGCGGCATATATTCTACACCCCCTCAGTTGGGATGGAACTTGGCAGTGGGGGATCGTAACCGCAGGCATGTCCGAAAGCGTCGTGCTGGTGTAAGCACGGCAATCATCAGTTGACTAAACTCGGCAATAGGCAGGCGACGGTTGTGTGTCTACCACCTGGTTGGGACGAATGGACGAGGTCTCTTGGTGCGGAGGACCCGGAGCGGGATAGACCGGGATCGCCCACGGCACGGCGGAGCCACGGAGTTTCGCAATCCCCCACACAATGATTGTAGCCTCGGGCTTCAAGTGCGCGGGGCAACGGGACTATCGAGCGAACCCGTGGCTCTCGTCTGTCGGATGCGCGTGGCCCCCATGGCACTTTGTGTGGCTGGGGATGACTGGCCATGGGGAAGTCTATCGCCCAAGAGAGGCCCACGGCGCAGTGTCGTCCAACGTGGGGTCGTGTCAATGGATGATGGGCCAAGCAGGCGCTCAAGGATGAATTCCTTGATTCGACAGAGCGTCAAAGAGGGGAGGTTTCGCAGCCGGAGCAAGGCCGGAAGCCTCCACCTCTGGGGAGCAGGAGCTGTTGAGTGACGATGCCGGCATCAAAAAACGGTTATGGTCACTAATAGTTACGGCATCGTGAGCCCAATCAAAGGGATGCACACTGGGAACGTGACGAGTCGCACACTGGCGACGACTCTGGCTGAGGTGATCGAGACTGGGAATCTGGCGTGTCTGGTATGACGGATTGCCCTTCATGGCTGGAAAGAGTGGCATGCGAACAGTGGAAGTGCGCGATATTTGACCCGTGCGATGTGCCAGCAGGCCCGTGATGGCATGGCCATTCAGACCTCAGCTCAGCCATCCATCACGATACGAACAAGGCGCCTGGGCACCGGAGGCCAGAGAGGTTAGGGACAAAGCCTGAGCTGACACGTCTGAGCGGTGGGAACACTATTACGGATGGGATTTGTCAGTCATCACCTGGTATCGAGCGCGAAGCCGGAGCGAGATACATCATAATCAAGAGTCAGCTTGCGCGGATACGGTACCTGGGTACTTGGGTCAAGATGTGGTGAGCATGATGAGGGCGTCCTATCTTTGGAAACTGATTAGGGCTACTCGTTGACCAAGCCAACGTTTACACCAACATCGCTCGTGCACAAAGGGGGGCGAATCTGGACAAGAAACGGATACACAAATGACCATGTCAGAGAGGAACCGTACGAATTACTATCCATGACACGGTGCCACGGGAACACAGATGGCGCATGATAACAGCACACCCCCATCACGATGGACACGGGATGCGCTGCTGGAACACGGGAGGCTTGGGGTTCGCCGGCATCTTGCCCTCTCCGCAGGCTTCTAGCCCTACACTTGTGTGAAAAAGGTTTCTACCAGCACGCAGGTACGTGCAAAAATGGCACACACAAAGAATTTCCAGAATTTCAGACTTTGCGAGCTTATTGCCATGTCTCGCAACTCCTTTTCCAGACCCAAGGGTTGACTAACAACAAGCCGGGCTAGGGCATGAGCTTGGAAATTGGCCCGGCTTTTAGCACGCCAGAGCCGTCACTTCTTTGATATCCATCCCCAAGGAGAGGACCCCCTGGAACCTTGTCCTTGCGAATAAGTGCTGCTGGGTTACGGGCCCTTGTGGGTATCAAAAATCACAACGCACAGAAGGGAAGTGACAGAAAGGTTTGTGCGTCAGGGGCCTTGAACCTCTCATATTGTGTCTCCTTTATTTCCCCCCTTGACCAGTCGAATGCAGTATTTTTGTGACCTGCTTCGCGGCTGCCGCTCTGCATGTCATGACGACGACCACGTTTTCGCGAGCATGATGGGTGTGAGTTTTCTCCATCAAGATCCCATGACGGCTATGACTTTTCGTTGGACTGTCTCTGGCAAGACATCTTGAGAATTGGTGCCACCACTTGATGAATCAATCAAATTAATCCTCCCCATCAAAATCCAAGCCCAGGCCCTGGCGGCGATGGAGGGCAGGAATGCTGGCCACCATCATCAGGTGGACGAATGTTGAATCGCTGCTGAAAGCACTAACAACGGCTAGACTCCAACACTCTTTCCCCAATCTCCCGGGCCCCGTGGTCTCGGGGGTGAGAGGCGTTGGCCTGAAAAAGAACATTGCCAATGTACCTCTTACACGCTAAGTGTGACACTGGTAGCAGAGTCGCGACTGGGACTAGCCCAGCGATCCCCGGACTTTGTTATGGATTGAAGGCTGAAAGACTTGGAACGAGAGAGAGCGCCCCATCTCACCGAGAGATCAGGGCCAGCCGTCGTCAACACGGGGTCCGCCTCCGGGCCCCTGAAGGAGCTTGAGAAGCACAATGACGATGAATGCCGGTGCCGCATCGCAGAAGCGCCGGACACGGGCACTTGAGGCCCCCAGTCCTCCGTCTCCAGTTTCGGGCTCTTCGTCCAAGGCAGAGTAGCGCACCTGCGGCCAGCGAAGCCGTCGGATGGAGCACCACCATTGCGCACATCATGGCACATATCACGGTGGTGGAATTCCAGCTCTCCCCCTCCCCTCCGTGGGCCGAAAACCCCCGATGCCCGATACAAAGCAGGACCAGTAGATCCAGGGCCGGACCCGGGACCCTGCCTGCGTCTGCCTGCTTGCTTTTCCTGGACGACGGTTTACTCTGTCCGGAAGTGGTGCCGACATTTGATGCTCTCGCCGTTAATGAGTGTTAATGAGAGAGAACCGCGGGAATGGAGAAAGGGAGCCGTAGTGAAAGAGCGCGAGCCTCGCAGTGAACGCTGCGCTGTGCTACGCTGGACTACACTGGAGCTCACTGGGGCGTGAAACGGCAGTTTGATTTCGTTTGGCTGGCCCGGCTGGCTTCCCCGTTGCGCTTTGGCTCGTCTCCCTGGACTACCGGCTCCTTGGGAATTGGAACCCACGATCAAAGACAATGAAAACAAATTTTACATGGGCATTACAAACAAAGGGGAAGAACCCCTCTTCGGAACGGGAAATGCAGGCGAGAGAATCATCTCGAACAAGTCCAAGGAAATGCCTGACCTGGCTGATGACTCTTTGTCGGCTTGGTTGGGTTCCAGTCATTCAGTCCAAGGCTTCCTTTGATCCTGCGACGTGATTTCGGATTAGAGCACACCCAAGCAATAACATCAGGAACCCGGCGTGTCGCATTCCCCCCCTTCAACCTTATCAGTGAGCATGCCTATTGCTAGGACGACGCCCCTTTTGCATCTCCAAAACACGGGGGAGGATGAGGCCGCTTGTCCCCTTTGGGCCGCGGCGCAGCTGTGGCTCTCGCTGCGAGAAGACATGTGATTCGCTGGCTCATGGTGGCGTGCCCATAGTGACCAAGTAGGCACCTCAATCACAAATCCACACCTACCTCCTCCAACAGATTCGCCCCCCCGTGCCCCGGGACTGCGCCTATCGCTACCTGCACCCAGCACACGCACCGCCGTGCACACCTAGCAGCGAGCGAGGGCTGCCGGGCTGGGCTGGGATTGATGCGATGGGCTGTGAGTCCAGTGAGTGGGAATGAGTGAGAGCAGGTACTTCCAGGGCACTTCCATTTCGCGATGTTGCAAGTACGTACCCGACGACTCACACGGGTTCACCTGCCCTTGGCCGGCCATGTACTTGTATCCGACCTTCGCAGCTCCCAGGCACCCTCCCTTTTCCTTCTCTTCAAACAACAACAACACCAACTAAGGAACATCACGATTCGTATTAGAGTCACCTGTCACAGTCCAGATCATCGCGTCAGCTCTGCCACGCCTGCCATACTATCGCCTAGTCGTTCGCAACATCGTCTTGCCAGCGCTCCGTCTATCCAGCTTCTGAACTAGGTACGTACATATCAGTCCGCCCTCGGTGACTCAAACCACCACCACCGCGTCGCCCATCATGCCCACCACTCTTCCTCGTTCCCGCCGACTCGTGCGTCGCAAGGATCGCATCGCATTTCTGTCTTGTTGCCCGAGATCTCATGCGCTGACCGTCGACTCCCTCCCCCAGACTCTCTCGTTCGGAAGCGCATACACACAAGACCGAAATCCGGTAATCATGGCTACCATGGCAGCGGCTTCTCGCGATATCCCCCAGGCCTCCTCGAGCCGAGACAACTTAACTGCTGTAGCGGCTCGGAGTGTCCCTGCGACTGTGACACGATCTCAACCCCTCCCTACTCCCCCCAACTCCATCTCTCCCTCCCTCCCGCCCCACGGGCTCAAGGCGCAACTCCAGAAGGCCAAGCTTGACCCTATCGACTCAGACTTGGACCTTCACGAGTCCTCGGACCACGGCCGGTCTGTATCGCCTGCCCTCGAGGCGTCGGGTGCCATCACCAGCTCCCTCCTCGCCCGATATCACCTGCCAGAGATCCTGCTCAACCACGGTCCCTTGGCAATCCGACACATTATGGGATACCTGACCACCTCGGTCCCCGGGTTCTCAGGGATCCCCCCAACAAAGGCGAGACGACTGGTCGTGGGAGCTTTGGAAGGTCGGGGAGGTGAAGGAGGTGGACTGGCTGGAGAGGTGGAATTTGAAAAGGTGGGATGGGGACGATGGGATGCCCGCCAGCGAGGACAGCCAGCGCGTCACCGACAGGGAACGCCCCCTTCGTCCTACGGTGCAGGCATCCCCATCTCCAAGAACGGCGGTAGAGGACAGGATCGGGCCAGACTCTTGGCGTCTTCGAGTAACGGAGATTCGGTCAACTTCTCCCACGACGATGACCACGACATCTCCATGATGGAGCATGAGGCGGACAAGATGTCCATGGACGGATACGCGTCAGCTTCGTGCTCTGAGGCTCCGGAAGACGACGTCGTCATGAACGACGACCCTGAGGATGCGACCGACGACGAGGACTGGGCAGCGGTGGGGGCCGCTGCTCTCCGAGCCGAGTCCTACCCCAACCAGGCTGCGGCCCAGACGGACCGCGGCTTCGTTTCTTCTTCTGTATATACACCAGGTGGACTTCGCTCCTTCTCCGCCAGCTCCGGCATGGCACGCCCACCTCAACCAGCACATATCGACTTTTCGGCGTTGGCGGGTACCTCTGACGCACAGGAGCGGGAGGCCGTCGAGGCCCTTCTGCGACTCGGTTCTGTATAATACCTCTCTGCATGCGTGGCGTTTGGGGGCTTCCGGAATTTGGCTGAGGGCATTCATTCGGTTTGGGTTGGCTGGGCCCAAAAGGGAAGGCCGTGTCGGCCCAACATGATCGAGGCGGCGACCTCTAGATCACAGCTCACTATCACGATGACACGGTTCTTCGAACGGATTTCTGGGTTATTGCTTTTTATTTTCTCATCGGTTTCGATTCTCGGCGTCTTGGTACTCGGCGGCATCCTGTCCTTTGGGAGGCGGATGATTTTTCGTCGGCTTTGGGGAAAAAGTCAGCAAACAGCATGGGTCTTTCAAGGTTTCAACGTCTGGGTTAGCCCCAGGCACAAACCTTGAACGCGGGTCTTATTATTTTTATTGAGGGGATACAAGCCACTCAGGGCAGATATGCCCTGGTTCGCTTGTTCTTCCTGTCGCTCCAAGGGAGCAGTTCGATTCTTGGTGGTCCCAAGGGACTACTGATGCTAGGAGTTGGACTCCTGAGCGACACGACAACTCCCTCGATGGGAAGGGCTGGTCTCTGAGGTTGCGTCGTCTCCTTGGGGCATTCTTTTTTACACATACCCGGTTACCCGAGCCTGGCTTTGAGCATCCACAAGCAGATCCTACCACTTCAACATGGCATTGTGGAGGACTATGACGACAGATATTTTCATGCCTTTGTGGGCAGTTGCAGCCAGTTTTTGCAACCTTCTCAACTATTTGTTTAATTACCTTTGAAGGGGATTTGGGGGCGAACCAGCATCATTAGATAGAGGAGGATGAAGACGGAAAGGGGGAAACATTGGATGAACATGGTACAAGACATGGATATGATATCATGGCTGGAATCAACAGGAGCTGGACGCCATCATGAGCGTGCCCCTCAAGTCTCAGTGCCAAAGGCACATGCAGAGACAGACAAAAAGGAGTAAAAGCAAATTGGTGAAGGGGGGATTAGGTAGCTTCCTGGTCGTTAGCATTCGAAGCCCCGCCAGCTTTGCAAATGGAAGTCTTGATCTTTCTTTCCCGCAAACCAGAGTCGATGATGAGGTGTGATAGCAATTGCGTGACCTGACCATGGCTTGGTGTTGAAGCAAGCAAGCTCGGTAGTCGGGGCAGCCGAAGGACGTTGCGACGTCACCCCAGGTTGGGGATATCATGTTGGGGAAGAAGGTTGTTGTGGCGATTGCATGACTAGACGGTGGACTAGTGTAGTGAGTGGTGTTGAATGAATCACATGCTAGGGCTTTGTTGATTAGCATAATTGGCACAGAGTAATTAGATGAATGAGCAAGGTGAAGAATTGAAGATGGTTGAGGGATGGAGAATGAGTGGTGATGGGGTGGAAGTCAGTCGATGTGTGGTGTGGATCGGCCATCACGTGATGGATGGGATGGAACCATGCCTTCAGATCTCGCACCGGCACTTGACAACACTCCCGTCGTCTAACAAGCGTCGGCATGTCATATCAAGAGAAGATTCTGCCGTTTGTTTGCTACTCCTGGCCTCACCCACTTTCCATCATCTCTCCATGATAGTGCTAGATCATCTGAGAATTTGGAACCCGATCCTCGTGCGAGTGCACCCTGCTCGATTGGGCAACGACGCAAGGAGTAAGATGATGCCGAAGAGAGTAAAAAGAGGAAGAAAATCAACATGGATCCCCCTTTCTTTGGTCTGACAGGTGAGAGAGATGGGGATATCTGTTCATGGATACACACAACATCACCCGAGAACAGGATGATAAGCAAGTCTCGCTAAACCCCCGCAGATTGCCTGACCTCGCGGGGCGCCATGGCCGTCGGCGATGTGCTTCGATGGGGAATAATCGGTGCCTTCTGCCTTGGGAAGGGCGAATCGTCCAAGAGACTGGGCATGCGAGATGACATGATCTCAGTGCCGGGAAGAGTCTCTTGCTTGGCCCCAAGAGGATGCCCAGGCCTGGGCTGAAATCATTCTACGACTCAGCCGTCTCCCGATGGGACGGCAGATGTCGGCCAAGAAGGAGAAAGGAAGGTCACCGGAGAGGGAAACCAGGGAAGGAAGGGCATCCGCCTCCGCCGCGCGCCGACAGACATGAACTGACCGAGGGCTGGGCGATGAGTGCCCAAGGTCTTGGCCACAAAGCTTGAGCAGTCAAGCTTATTGTCTGTACGGTGGATAAAGTGCCCTCTTCCCTTGCACTGCCGCGTTGTCGTCATTGCACCCAAGACTCTTGGCGAAGGAAAGGAGAAGGGTGGGCATGCGGAGAGGAGTTCTGGGCGTTTTCTTGGAAGCTTCTTGGCTCTCATCGGGGATTGGGTGAGGGGGAAAACACGGTATCCTAGTCACGGACCGTGTTGCCTATGGATGGATGGGAGAAGGTCTTGGGTGACGATGGCAGTGGGAGTCTCGCACTGATGAGATTACAAGCTCCTTGGCGTTGAGAGCATTGTGGCGGCAGTGTGTTTCTTTGCTAGGCCTTCCTCAAGCCTCGTGGCAAAATACCCCCAGACACATCCCAGTCGCTGCGGCCAAGACAAAGGATGAGGCACTAATAGACTTGGAGAATTCTATGGAGGAATTGTACAGTGTCTCGGAGGAAAGGGACTGGATGATGGAGGATATAATGAAAGAATGAGGGCTTATTAAAGGCATGATAATTGTAATGTTTGTTCGAGCTTTATACAAAAGTTCTGTGTATGTCAACTCATCCTCAGTATCCATTCTTAACCGAAGTTGTCTTTGAGTTTTCTTTGGACAGTCCCCGGCACCCCGGGTCCCCGGCGATACTCTCGGGCGCCCGACCGAGTCCCTGCTCGGCGGCCGGGGGAGAGCGGATGCCGTGTGTAGGGATAAATAACGTGGCATTTCTCCAACGGGCAGGTTCTTAAAAGCGTGGGATAAATGTGTCTCGTGTGATGAATTTGAAGATAATAAAAATCGGTATTCTGTAAATATGAGATATATCACGTCGTGAACCTCGGTGGTCGGCTCAGGATACTGTTTGAAAACGGCATTGCGCATCATGAGTTTACCGAAACGGTTATCGAAGCATGGCGTTTCCCTAGATTGGACTCCAACGACAAAGTCCGCATATTTATGGGGCATCTCGGACGTTGCAGGGAGAAATACTCCATATTAAACCGCAGGCTTTGGCAAGATATTACGGAGTAAGAGCAATTTACCTCGTCCGTGAAAAGCGGAGGGATGGGGGAGAAGAATGAGGGGAGGGGGGAAAGGATCGTTCAGCGACCCGCCCTGCAGGTCAGATGCAGGTCGCGATACGTAACAAGATGTCAGGATTTTTCAGGTAAGTTTTCGCGTAGATGTGAGATGCTTGTAATTTTGTTATTTGCGCCTTTTGAGTGCTTCTTCTTTGAGGTTTGTAAGCCTACTGTACTACTAACCCTAGAGTCAGAGAAACGAGGAGACAACAGGATCAAGAGGGGGAGAGAGCAAAAAAAAAACGTGGGCTTGGTTGAACCCCGACGATCGGCTACGTTCCTGGACTGTCTTCCCCCCTCGTGAGTGAGCTTGGCGACGAGGAAGAACGAGGTCTTGGCCTAGGCGCTGCCAAGCATCTTGGCATAATCTTGGCAGGCTGGGGCCAAGGCTGGGCATGGATGAGAATGAAAGAGAGGGAGGCCTCGGCGTCTGGCGGAAAGCTTGACTGCAGATAGCAGAAGCATGCCTTGGCTTTTCCTTGGCTGCTTGGCTGCTTGGCCGCTGTTACGAGTCGTGTGGCCGCCCCCCCAGGCTTGGCCCCAGAGTCAAGTCATCTGTGTGTCAGATATTGTGATTGCTTTGGGTGAGTGAGCTCATTGTCCGTGTCCCCGTGCGAGTTTGATGGCTGGGGGGCTTCTGTTTTCCTCTTTGAGCATGTCGTCTTTTCTCAAAAGCTTGATTAAATCGATTAATCACATCTTGTGTCTTTTTGTTAACCTGATGCTTTCCATCATCTGCTAGAGTTCAAAGGGGGGATAATCGCCTTGGAGGGGAGAGAGGCATTAGCCGTTGCAGACGGGGGGGGGGTGGTTTGGTCTAGGCTGGGCACTGGGTACCAAGAACCAACAGCTGCAAATCCCGCCCGATGGGACACATTTTTCGCATCAGAGTCGACAAGGCTCTGGCCGCCTCCCTGAGCAGGAGCAGAGCATTAGATGAAGGCGGTTGAATGCGGCGACGTGCCGCCCAGGAGCAGCAATCAGGAGCACGCTACTGACGACGATCTCTCCTATTCGCTTCGAGTTGAAAGCGCTGGGCTTCTGCCACCGGACTTGTCAGTTCCCCGGTAGATCCGGACGCATGCACTAGCCGGGCGGTTCATAATAACACTCTATTCATTTCCAACATTGCACAAGACAAGCCTCATTGTGCCACTGCCATCTCTCTGTTTCTTCCCATCTTTTTTTTACTCTCTACTCCCTGTCGGGTATATCCCCCGAACGCCCTGTAGGCCCCTTCCATGCTGCCACACACAACAAACACGCTCACACACGCACACCCCTCTCGGAAATCCCAATCGCTCAGGTGACGTTGCCGACCGAATAAAACGCTTGACGCAGTGGTGGCCAGCCTGTGTGAGGCCCCGAGGTGAGCGAGACCAATAGCATCGTCTCGATGAGGGGCAGTGCCCAGACCGCCAAGCCTTGGCGGTCTTGGCATCGTTCCCTCCACCTGCGCACTCGGCGTAGCGCACAGTTCCAGTACATGTCTCTCCACCAAAGATATGACTTGAAAACATGTACCTTCCGCCATCGGATACCTGACAATTCTCGCCAAGACCGCCAAGACTTTCCGCTCGCTCTTACCCTCATGCCCAGACTTTTGCGTAAATGTAAAGGGAGCACATCCCCCCCCGGAACTCGATATGAAGGCAACTTCTCTTCTGATCATCTATCAATCTCTCCTCGATCCTCCGCAAGACATATTTGATCGCGTCTGAAAGGCGATCCTTTTGAGTGAATACTCGTCCTTATCTTGCTGCACATTGGGAACTTTGAGTCCCCTCACCAAGCCCCAAAACAACCTTAGCCTCACTCGCTTTTCGCCGTTTTGGCTTGAGCAGTGCGTCATCGGCTTAACAAATACTCCGTGCATAGCACACCACACACAGACATAATGTCTCCTCCGGTGCCTGAGCAGCAGCAGCCACAGCAGCCAGGGCAGCAGCAGCAGCAGTCTTCGGCTGTGTCGTCTTCTGGTAGCGCCAGCAACGACTCCAAGTCTGCCACTCCTGCGCCCAGTGCCGCCTCAAACACTTCTCAGAGCAGTGCTGCGCCCTCGACATCTTCTGATGATAACCTCATCTGCCGGTGGAATGCCTGTAACCAAAAGTTTACCACTCCAGAGTCGCTCTATGTAAGTTTTGAATGAGATTTCAGTGAGCCTGCACAGATTACTGACTTGGTGTAGGAGCACATCTGTGAGCGTCACGTTGGTCGCAAGAGCACCAACAACCTCAACCTGACTTGTCAGTGGAACTCTTGCAGGACTACCACTGTCAAGAGAGACCATATCACTTCGCACATTCGGGTCCATGTGCCCTTGAAGCCTCACAAGTGTGACATGTGCGGCAAGTCTTTCAAGCGACCCCAGGATCTCAAGAAGCATGTCAAGGTAAGCATCATCCCCTGTTCAGTGACAACATCTTGACTTACACGACCCAGACTCATGCCGATGACTCTGTTCTTGTCCGGCCATCTCAGGATCCCCAAGGTGGACTCAACTACAGGCCACAGCCTCCCAAGGGTATGTCTCAGCTCGATTCTCCCCCACGGCCGTGGCCATCCCGTTTTCCTTACCTCGAGGCTAATTCGCCTCCAGGCCCCTCTAGCTATTATGACCACAATGGCCAGATGCGAACTAACGCCGCCGCCTTTACTCATCAGGCTGGGCATCCTAGCGGCTACTATGCTCCCCAACCCTCTACCAACTATGGCCTCTATTTCAACCAGCCGCCCCTGAACAACGCTCGCACCGAGCACCTTGGCTACAGCGCTGCGCCCGGCGGCTATGATCGAAAGCGCGCCTATGACATGGTCGACGACTTCTTTGGCAGCGCCAAGCGTCGCCAGATTGACCCCTCCTCGTATGCCCAGATTGGCCGCTCCTTGATGCCTCTTCACGGAAACCTGTCCATCCCCAACGGTCCCATGGCCGCCACAGAGCAGTACATGCCTCAGCCAGCTCCTCCTTCCGCCGTGCACGCTGGCCCTGCTCCCAGCAACCCCCTGGCTCAGCAGTACTATCTCCCCATGCCCAACGCGCGCACGCAGAAGGATCTCATCCACATCGACAACATCCTTGGCCAGATGCAAGACACCATCTACGAGAACGCCAGCCACGCTACTGCTGGCGTTCATGTCCACGGCGAGGGCTTCAACGGTTACCGCAACACTCCTTCGCCTCCTACTTCTCACCGATCTCCAGGAGGCATTCCCGTGTCAGCCGACGCCTATCAGTCCGTGTCCGCAGCTACCATGGCCTCGCCCCTTACAGCCATTTCCTCCACTGGCACTCCCGCCGTTACTCCTCCCTCCAGCTCCATGTCTTATACTTCAGGTCACTCTCCTAGCCCATCCTCCTCGGGCATGTCTCCCCAGTCTCGCCACGGCTCGACAGCTTCAGTCATGTATCCTACTCTGCCCACAAGCCTCCCCGCAGTTAGCCAGGGCTTCGGCCACTCTGCTACCACAACTCTGGGACCCAGCTTTGAGAGCAATGAGCGCCGTCGCTACTCTGGTGGTATGCTTCAGCGGGCACGAGGACCTCTACCTCTGCCCCATGAAGACGCCAGCGGTGCCTCGACTCCTAAGGCGAGCGAGTCTGCCCTGTCGGTTGGCTCGCCATCCTCCGAGTCTGATGTTAGCGACGCGACCCGCGAGCGCGAGGAGCAGTATGACCGATGGCTCGAGAACATGCGAGTCATCGAGACTCTTCGCGAGTATGTCCGAGGACGTCTTGAGCGCAAGGAGTATGTTGAGGAGGAGGGTCGACGACCGAGCATTGCGGATGTCATGGATGTTGACCCTAAGAGCCCCAGACTGGGCACTCCTCGTGAGGGTTCATCACTGTACCCCATCCTCCGCATGCCTGGATCCTAGGTTGCTCTCTTGTGCGGCTGATGGCCTTGCTGTATTTGTACTATTTTCCTTGACTTGGGGACTACTTGATATGGGTCTTTTTCGATGCAATGTGTCACGACTACATATGTGGTCATGAAATTGTTGGCAGGTTATGTAGCATTTGTTGCGGTGCGCTGGAACACTTTTGGTTGAAAACAAACCTAGCCTAGCTAGGAGGCTTTACTTTACGGGTTGGTTATGAGTTGGGTATAGGGATCTTGGGGACGCAAGAGGCTACGCTATGGATGATGATTCCAAGATGCAAAAACACAGTCAGATTTCTCGATTTGGTTATACTCTGTCTTCTCTTCTCGGCGGCCGCCACCGTGCCGCTTCTGGACGGCAATCTATGTATGTATTTGGATGTCTTGTCTTGGTTGGTGGTGGAGGCTACGACGGTTATGAACATTTGATTGGAAAATAAGGCTCGGATATGGACGAGTAGGAAAACTAGGGACATGAATTTCAATATCGTTGCCACTGAGGCATGAATACCAAGCATTTGCGTGTCGTGTCTTGAGCATGGCTGAGGCTGAAGGTGATGATTTGACGGATCGTGATGGTTGAGCGTAATACGAGATGCCCGATACGAACTGATTTGTAGATCAGATGAAAAGATGACCCGAATCTGTTGGATGAAGCAAGACATGGGACAAAAGTGCCTGCATATGTAGATTCAGATATGGTTGATGCAGGCTTACTCCCAAGGGAGCTGGGATTCTTGTCAGCTTTGGGTCTATCAGGTGTCAGATCTCGTGATGCCAGCCGGATAACGAATCAAGAAGAAAATAAACATTCCAACGGACAAGCCATGCATAAGATCATAGGTTGATTTCATCTGAACTGCCACAATGCCGAGAGTCGGGGGTGGATGCAATGTCGATCATGATTCTCGATCTGGCAGATTTTGACAGCTGTTAGGAAAACGTCACTTCTTTTTTTGGGGAAGTACATGGGGCGAAATGTTTCCAAGAATAGGAGGGGCTTATGAATGCGTGTGTATCACTGAGGTCATGTTTGTTTCGTTTGTGATGCTCTGATGGAGAATGTTGTTTATTTGGAGTGTTGCATCGTAGACCCACGTGGGGAGAAGAATATCTATCCTACGCGGGGCCGTCGGCAAGAAAAGAGTGAGTGAATGGTTTGTATTTCGGCAGTTACTCGAAATGAATGCTACGGAACAATGGGAGAAGCAAAGACAAGGGGGAAAAAAAGACGGCAAATCGTATCAATGACCAATCGGGAACAAGTCTGAAACAAAAGTAGGGAAATGAAGCGATCCCCCCTTGGTTGATCGACAAAAACCGCCGGTGCGGAGGATAACTTGTGTCCGCTGCGGATCACGCGGGAAAGAGGAATACGTCGATCAGAGAGGCTTTGCTTCAAAGTAAGATTACCCAAAGGGTTGTGTGTATACTTTATTGAGGACGAGGGGTGTTGTTTGGTGGAGTTGCAACCGTCAGACGTAAATTGATCGTCTTCCCAAACACAGTCTGGGTCGTGTTTCCCTTGTCAGTGACGTGACCTTGGCAATGCAAAAGGCCTCGCTTGGAATATATAAAGTGTTGTGTTCTCTCTCTCTCTCTTCCCCTGTTGTTCGAGGTTTGGTCACAGACTCAGGTTTGTCAAGTGATTCAAGAAAGAAAAAAGACGGGTGGTTTCTTGTTCACTGTTTGTTCAATAACACTTATACTCACCTATAACCCCCCTTTCGCACTTACTCTTCTCTCATATTTGCATCCTCATCTTTTCCTCTTCTTCTTCTCGAGAAAAAGAAACAAATACAGACTTCATCATGCGTTTCTACTCCATCACCGCCCTCTTCATGGCAACCATTGCCATCGCAGCCCCAGCCAACGAAGTCAAAGAATGCTGCTGCTGCAACATCAACGAACCAGCCATAGTCTGCACCCAACGCGCCCCAAAAGACTGCATCTGTCCTGCAGTAATGTGTCCCGAAGACGCCCCGACCCGGTGGCCCGACTCTCCGACTCCCACAGCCACCATCGAGAAGCGCGAAGAGGAAACACCAAAGCCGGAGCCATGCTGCTGCTGTAACCCAGGCAGGGGAGCCATCGTCTGCACCATCCGCAAGCCGGAAGAAGACCAGACTTGCATGTGTCCCATGGTTCTCTGTCCTTCCGACGCTCCGACCGTCACCGAGGGTCCAGGCGCCAGCGAGACGGGGAACTAGATCCTTTTAATGACTAGGGGTAAAAAGGATGGATGCAACATGAACGAACGCGCTTTATTTGGAGGAAATTTCACGCTTGTATATACTTGAAGGATCCATTCTCTTCTTTTTTTTGCTTTACGTATCCTGTCGAATAAGAAAACATCTTACGTGTATTCAAACGCGGCCCGTCGTGTAACTTTAGAAAGTAAAAGCTATATAAGCCCTTATCCCCCCACGAGTTAACTTTGCTCACCTCCCAGCTCTCTACACCAACTAAACAAGCACAATCACCAAACATGCACTTCTCTTACCTCCTCCTCGCCCTCGTCGGCACAGCCATGGCCGCTCCCCAACTCGTCGTCGAGCAGTGCTGCTGCTGCAACCTAGCCACCAACAAGTACGAGTGCTTCAACCCTCCCAAGTCGCAGGGTTGCAACTGTCCCGCCGTTGTCTGCCCCGAGCCCGCCGAGTCGTGATCATGGACTAAAAGGTGAGAAGATTCGGTGACCGCACTTTCGGGTATTATCCCGGTTTAACTAACCGGGGGAAAAAAAACAGAAAGGGCCGTGAGACAAGTGTTGCGGGTTGTGTGGGAGGGTTTCTGACATGGACGGCATCTCTGTCTGAGGGAGTTGTCAGCTGACGGTGCTTTCTTGTCTCATTGGTTTGCAACTGAAAAGACTGCACCTTCTTTGGCCATAATCAGCGCTCAAATCATTAATAAACCAGCCTATCAGGCTTCAAACCTCATTCATGAATGCAAAGTATTCTGTTAGTGAGAATCAACTTGGTGGTTGAGTAGTCCATGTTTGGCTACGCCACCCTCCATCACATCAACCAATCAATTCCCTCGCCAACGAGACATGTCGATGGAACAGGCAATCCCACAAATGCAATCGCCCAACAGAATGCATCGAGAATGCCTCAGCCTCAATAAACAACAACTTCACTCACTCAAGGGCGACAGTACACAAACAAGTAGTCATCAATCACATAATTAATGCATCAACACAGTCAATGCCAAGATAAGAAATTATACACTATCAAATACAGATAGGGAAGCTACTCCAAAAGGGCCGATATGTCGTGTCCCAAGATTCAACCCCACGATAATATTGCTGTTGCTGCTGTTGCTGCATGTACAGTGTTTTGCTGGGTCTCGTGTTACCCATCACCTGCCAGAGTGATCCAAGGCCTCGTCCTGTTTCACCGGGGGCGCAGTCGCTGCCGCCCACCCTGTTCTCCACCTTTTGTTTCTCCTTTTGTTTTGCACATCCTTCCTCTCCTGAGACCTTGGACCAGTTCAGTGGCAGCTCGTGTCCGTGCGAGTTGCACATGTGGAAGGGGGATAGAGAGGCAAAAGTGTAGTATCATAGGGGAAGGGCCGCCGCTGATGGGTAACATTGCGAAGATTAGACCGCAGCGTAAACGGGTATATAGTAAACTGGTCATAAAAGTGCCGTCGACTCTCCGGTTGCCTGTGGCAGAACCGGGCCAAAGGGCGGGTTAGTTCGCTGAATTTTTTGCGGGAGATTATCCCAAAAAGAAGAATCGTATTCAAGACTTTGTCGTGACGCTGTCTGTCGTCCTAGACGGCTTGAAGTTGCATCGCCGGCGACGGTTGAAAAAGAGAAGCAGGTAAAAGGCTTGCATCTCTTTATTGGAACTGAGTACGGTCCTTCTCCTTGAGGCCGCCGATCTGGTTCATGTCGATCGAGTAGAACTGTCCCTTGGCCTCCTTCTCGTAGGCAGGGAGCTGCTCGTCGTTCATGGGTTCAAGACCGACAGCCGAGTTGTCGCCAACCCGGACAACGAGAACACGGCCGCTCTTTGGTCGGCCCTGGTCGTCCTGCTCATCAGGGAAGGTGATGTGGATCTCGGGAACATTGTCGGGAGAGTAGGGAGGCGAGTTGGGGTTGGCAAGCATGGGGTGGTTGTTCTTGTTGATGACAAACACGCTGGAGCGGCCATTGTGCGTCGTCTCGATAGTGAGGCCTCGGTGGTTGGCCATGCGCTTGGTGTTGCTGTCGTAGTACGAGGGGAGACCATCCTCCTCGTCGTGGACAGGCTGCATCTGCTTCTGACGACGAGCACGGCGGAACAGGAAGAGGATCGAGACCAGGATCAGGCCAAGGAAGACCAGGCCGAGAAGTCCGAGCATCATGTTGATCAGTGTGTCGTCCGAGCCATCAGAGTCCGGGGGTGCGGAGGAGGTCCGGGCAAGGAGGTTGTGAAGGGAAGGCATCGTGAATAAAGTTGGGGTCGTAACGTTATGACGATGACAGTGATAATTGAGTTTCGTGATAGTCAATGGGGGCTCCGGTGTACAAAAGAATGAGTGACGGGCCGTTAAAGTCTATAATTCACATCAATGTCAGTAAGCCAGCCAAGCTGTGAGGAGATAGCCGACAGAGCAATCGGCGAGTGCGAGTGAGAATTGCCATTCTTCCGGATTGTGAAGCCAATCTGCAACGCATCATCCAATACAGAAGCCAACCACCATTCCCCATCATGGTCGGAGGAGCCATCGAGGCTTGCCGGACAATGCGAACCGGCCAAACCGATCGAGTTCCCTCCCACCAATTCAATGCATGCCATGACGTGTTGCAGAAAAGACCCCTCAAAACAGAACTTCCGACAAAATGGAGGTGGCAGGTGGAGGGTCAGATGGGACAGAGTAGACGTACGCCAGGGAGAGGATATCGCCAATAGTCGGTTGGTGAATGCCTGGGCTGGGAACCTCGGAAAGGGAGGTGGTTGGTGGTGTTGGCCTAGTTTGGTAAGGGAGGTTGGGGGGGGTAAAAGACTGGACGGATATCAGCTGAAAGAGTGAAGCTGATGATCCAAAGGAGGGGGATTGCAAAAAACAAAGATGTACAACAGGAGCAAAAACGATGCCGTTGACGGGATTCACGAAACTGCCCGCGAGGATTGGGTTGGAAGAGAAAGAAGAACGAGAGGAGGGCGATTTTCGGTTGGGGGAGTAGGCCATAGATGAAAAGAACAGGGGAGTACCACGGAAATGAGGCCGGACCAGGGTGCAGTCAGTAGCAGGCGCTGGAGAGGCGTTGGACGGGCGCTAGGGCCACTGTTTCCTTGGTCCATCTCAGGGGCACCGCCGCTGTAATTGGCCGCTAAGCCAACTGGGCGTTGGTGTGCTGGGGCCTGAGAGCGCTGCAAGCACTGAGGTTGCTCGTGTGGTCCTTCCATGTCTTTTTTCGCTCCTGTTGGTGCGGGGCGCCACCGTCGAGCGGTGGGATGGCTGACCAATGGTGTGTCGAGGAGTGACACCAAGGGTCCGCTTCCATCCACATGGATGGCACGTCGTTCTGAAGGTGGGCTTCCATCCATGGCCGACTGTGACTCGCGCATCAAGCACCTGAGGTTCTCGTTTCTCTGTTGGTTCCAGCATCAGTACAACTGTAAGCCCTTGTCCTCTGTATCTGGTTCGTTCTAGCGCTGGAGGGGTCAGCTGGGATTCGCTGGCAGCTTCCCTGTAGGCGCGCGCTTCATTGGCTGCAGCCGTTGGCCAAAGGCCCACTCTCCCCTGCCAAGCCCTCCAAAGCCACGGTGCCTTGGTGCATTGCTGGTGGAGCTGCCCGTTTTGAGCAAGCAGCACCGAAGACGACCTCCATACGACCACGACCACGAACACAACCACGTACCTTGGCTATCGATAAGCGGCAGAGACTCGCTCATCACCCACTGGATTGGACTGAATTCTTGGTGCCTCTGCTCAAGTCAAGGGTCGGATGCTGAAAAGGGTCTAGAGCCCACACGAGCGTGGCGAGCATGAGAGCGAATCTCGGCTGCTCGACGAGACGCCAATGCAAGGTACGAGCGCTATCACACAATGACAGGGACGTTCAGTTCGGTTGCGTGAGCAAAGAAAAAAGCCTCTTTCTTGGATGAGAGCGAAGCGCCGCACCTCGACGAATCCGCCTTTGTTCGCATACATTTTCGTGGCATCGCCACTTCCTTTCCGCAGCACCCGACGTGTTGTAAGAAATAAGCCCGCTCAGCCTGGTACACGCGTTCGACGATGGATACCTCTCTGCTCTGCTTCTATTTCTAGCGTTGCGATGGATGCAATCAACGCAAAGGGAATGTACGCACGGTTCCCAGCAACAAGCCTCATCCATGTGCAAGCAATCGAAAAAGGGACGCAATCGGTTGTTTCTATCAAGTCCTTTGTCTGTCGCTCGCTTGTCCGCCTTCATCTTGTGTGGAACCAATGCCTCTTCGCATTATCCATGCCTTTTTTCGCAATCAGGAGACCCGACAGCCCTCCTTTTCCTTCGATCCCTTTCATCGATGACAGGCTAGGAGGACTGGGTCTCTAGCACATCACCCACTGTGATCCGGCAGGCATGGATTCTCTCGCCTCTGCCCGGATTTCCTTCTGTCTGACCGCTGGCTGAAGAAAAATCTTCGGATAGCCCTGAGAGGAGCATCGGCATCACCCCACATCCTTCGCGATCAAGAAGCACGCCATCCGTTGTTCCTACATACGTGCGTCTTCTCCGCAGGGCCAACTCATATGGCGGAACCCACGGATGAAGCCTCCACCACCTTGACCACATCACCAACTGTGCTCCAGTAAACCGAGTCTGACAGCCTGGCGGTGTAGTGCTCACATAAGATATTGACAATGGAGAATGAGCGATATCCCGATGGCCGAGGTCCGTTCCCTTGAGGGAATTATACCTCTTGTTGTGAACATCACGTTTTTCTCTTACCATTTGTCCTTGGAATTTCCCCCAAGGTCGCTTTCCTCTTGCTTCCCTTCTTATCCTATTCTCTTCTCGTTCCTTCGTCTCTCAGCAGAAGGTCTACCATTCAAGTGAATGGCAGCTGTTGACCTTCACCGTCAAACCAATTCTGCCGAATCAGCCTCGCCAGTGCGTAGCGAACCGTGGACACTGAGGCCCCTCTACACTTCACCCGGCGCTGCTACTCGAAACTGTTGTCGGTTCGAAGGCGACACAAAGTCGAACCCGTTCCCGGAACCAAGCATCTCCCCCACGAGAGGTGCACGAGACGCAACCTCCCGATGGTCATGAACTGTTCACCGCGCACCGATGCAGCAGATGAGTGGATGAAACAGCGAGCGGCAGATTGTCCATGGCTCGAGAGCCACCGTCGGCCGAGGAGCCGTACAACCTAACCAGGCGACAACGGCTCATTTGATCCGCCAGGAGTGTGAGGCCTTCGATCGAGCCATCGAGGTGGATGGCAAACCGGGTCCAAGTGGTTCAGGTTTCTTATGTGCAGCATGTCAACGTTCGATGGAAGGAATGCGAGACAAGACCATCCTCTCGGTGCGCCTCGTCCCAGGCGGTGAACGACGAAGTGAAACATGTCCACACCACAACGGACACTGTTTGCCTTGATTCTGGCCTGTCAGTGGCATCGGGATCTCTGATGCGGCAACCGTTGAATCTTGGTGCATCGTGGTGTCGGGCCTCTGTCGAGGAGGTCGTGGAATCCAAAGCCCAAAGGCGACACGCCGTGTCACGAGACCAACTGGATAGGATCATCATCAGCATTCAGCCTCGGGTAACATGCCGTCTCTTCTTGTTGTCAACAAAAGCCGGGTCAATCTTGGATGAGCGAATGGCCAGAGGGTGCAGCGTCCAACATGACCAATGTGTCGTCAGGTTGACAGTAAGAAATCCCGGCAGCGTTCCAAAGGGATCTTTAAGAACACATTCTGCGAGGACATGCAAGTACTCACTCGCTAGGTAACGCGTGGACTGGGTCGACTCAGCTTCTCCCTTGCGTTCCCAGTCTTGGCTAGGGGGCAGATCAGTGCATCTTTTCCCCGAACACAAGTCAGTGTCTAAGGGCGGTCTGTCCAGGATGCCAAATCTGGAAGGGGCATCTCCGGATGGAAAACCGTATAAATATTGTTTGACTTGCGTCTGTTACTATTTTGAACTGATTGCTTCGGTGTAAGGTGCTCTGACGGTGATACTCTACAGTCGCAGTTCGAATCGGATCGCGCACGTTCCCGTCATTGGACGAGATGTCACAACAAAGTGTGAAGAAAAAGTGTGTCGTGTCGTGGCGATGCGCAATCAGCCGTCCCGCGTTCGTTCAACGCGCTCGTGCTCAGGCCTCCTTTTCCAGGCCAGGCCAGGTGGTCTCGGGCTTGTCCTTTGTTTTCCTGAGGGCGCCGAGACAGTCGGCGGAGACCCACAGTCTGCAATTCGCGAATGTGTCAACACTGCCATGGTGTAGGTTTCGAGGAGGCGGTGCATCCCGTCATGACCTTGTTGAGAAGCGGAGAAGGGAAGCGTGAAGGGAAGCAATGGTAATTGCTGCAAGGGAAGCTCAAGGAAAGGGCCGAGAAAGGAAGCCATCTGACCACATCTCGGCGAGCCAACCCAACTTGCTGGCAACTGAGTCTGAGGTAGCGCCGTGCTGTCAAGGCACCACACACCTATGTCAGCAAGGACGAAGCCACCAAGGGAACATGGACGGTGGATCAGAAGTCATGGATGTGTGTTTGACTGGATTCTGAAGTGGCGCTCACAATTCCATTCTCCAGGGAACGAGATGGAGGTCTCGGCCCAAGACATTGAATGTGAGCTGGAGATTGATTACCCGGTAGCAGCATCTGGAACACACAGATGCTCCATGCAGAATGGGAAGGTCATGATGGGGCAAGTCGGCTGCGGTGGAAATTTGCATCTTCGTCTCGTCATGGTTCAAACAGACTGGATAAATGTGGCCTTTTGAATTGCTTTCGTGTCCAAGTCGTTTCCTCATGATTTACGGCATGATGCAAACAAAAAAGCCAAAGTCACCTCAGCGACTCCCTGATCAGGATACGGTTAAGCAGGCGTGGAGGGGCTAAACCAAACAAGGTTTAGCTGGAAAAGTTAGTCTCTACGATCTGGGTCTAGCCAGGAGGGGCCGCCCGTCTTGGCTTGCGGCCCTGAATTGGGGCTTGAGCGATGGAAGTTTCTCAGCACCAACGCCGTTAACAGCCAGCCAGGACACGGATACTCTGTGCGCCATTGCCATCGCGAGAGTGTGTCTTGTATCAAGAGACCTAGAATTGGTAGAGGTGATATAGATATATCATCAATGACACCGAGAAGGACAGGAATCAGCTGATGAAAAGGGCCTTTTCCTGCATGGCCTACGGAATAAGCCCCAGGCATCCTCCTCAACCTCGTCATGACCAGTCTGTTGAGAGACGGCACCGAAAGAGTTCAGTACAAGTGTCATACCCGATATGAAGCATCCCGTTTTCAAAATCACGCACATGAGCATCGCGGTTCGTACAACACTCGGGAAATCCGAGGCCCCTCATTGTGCCAAGTAGCGAGGCAGCACGAAGACAGGCAAGCAACCAGCCAGCCAGAGAGCGGTTCATGTGCTGTTGCAGCCCGACATCCGGAGGAGGAGAGTCGAGACAAGCTTGACACAGCGGCAGATTGGTCGGCAGAGCAATTGGTAGAATACCTAGGTAGTCTACATCGTGCCCCATTTGGGTGCTGTGTCGACGAGGCACAATATACACCGAGCAGACGTGGATGGCGTGCAGGTCTATTGTTGGGAGACATGCCATCCTGCGCCATCTGGGGCAAAGAGAGGGGTTTAAGCTTTAGCATTGCGAGGATAAAGCTATCCCTCTCCTGCCTGTTCCGTGTTCTGAACCGATTGCATCTAGGAAGCGCGTTGTCAACTAGACCCGTGCCGCCGCCTGGATCGCAGCTCTCACCGGTTTATCACGGCACCACCACTTTTTCGAGAGGCTCTAATCAGTAACTATCGTCTGGACGAATGGGAAATACTGGGGCAATTCATCTGCCTCCCTGATCGTCCCCAGCTCAATATCGACACTAAGGCAGGATTTCCCTCCCTGCTCGAGATTAACCCTTGTCGACAGGTCCTGGAGCGAAGCCCCCCCTCTTCTTCCCCCCCCCATTACCAACCTTGGAGCTTGACCTACCTTAAACCACACAGACGTCGGGGCGCTATCGACCTTGTCTCGCCCGTCATTCCCCATCATTCCTGTGCAGACAGAACAGGACAGGACTGCACACACACGAGGTTTCTCCCTTAACCGGAACGGAAGGGCCAAAACCTGCCCGTTCGTTTCGCAGGCCCTTCTCTTGCTCTCCTTGTCGCGCCCCGTGCATTCCGACCCTGGTGTGCGACCTTGAGGCTTGCCCTTGTTTCGCTGGCCCGCGGCCGACTACATGTAAAACTGCCCCTACGCCCCCAAAGCTGTCGTTTGCCGCTCTCACTCTCACCTTGCTTGCTTGCTCGCTCTTCCTCTCCCCCTCCTCCACCCTCTCCAAGATTCTTCTTCGTCGAAGCTTGGTTTGTTGTGTCTGTCGACTCGTTAATTTTACTTGATCATCCTCTTTGTTAATTACTTTACTACCTCTAATAATCTCGCCCGCTTCTCTGCCTATTTTCACTTTTTTCTCTTGCCCCATACTTACTCGATAAATTCATTTTTAGAACATTTCCACCCCTCCGATCGAAGCCACCCGTTGATATCTGACCGAAACCTTTACTGTCTAATAGACGTCTGTCCGAACCACCAAAAACTTCCTTTGTACATCTGGCTTCAAGTACAGTCAACCTTTTTCTGCACCCACCCACCTACCTTGCCTTGGGGAAGAAAAGAGAAAAAAAAAAAGTCTTTTCTGCACATGTCGCTACATCCCTCGGCTTCATTTGTCAACTGAATAATTCCCCAACAAGACCTTGTCGGCTCTCCACCCATCGTCGGCACATGCTCGCTCCGGGACTGTCAAGGATCCTGTTGCATTCCTAAACATACAACAACACACAAAACGCACGCGACATTACACACGCCCACATATACGGCACGCGGCAGAAAGGACTGCGCACACCGTTTTACTCTGTCTGCCTTTGGATCTGATCTTGGTTTCCAGAGTATTTCCTTGCTTGTGCATAGGTACATCATCCACCCAACTCATCCCGCCCCAACAGCAACACCGCCTCCGGGAAACCGAATTGGGGTACATCTTGGAAGCAGTCTCATACACACAGTCTTTGGTCCTGCCGCAAAAAGACTTCACCACAAATACCTTAATTCTCTTTTGTAAGTCAATAACCCAGTCTAACGCACTGCCACATTTCCTTCATTCTCCCCTCCCATGATAGGCAAGAATTGGCCCTTTTCGCTGGGGAAAGCCTGCCTACTTCCATCTATGTCCGGATTTTGAATATAAATCCCCCCTGTCCCTTCCCTCAGCCTTACCCACTCCTGACCCCCCATCTTTTTTCGCCTCCACATTTGTACTTTGCTCCTACCAGATACTGGATTGTGCTGACTGACCTACAGCTTGGTCGTTTGAGATCAAGGAAGCACCTACCTACCCATCTATCATCCGCACTTTTTTTTTTTTCGATAACAACTGCCGTCTTGTTCAACAACGGCTTCTCTTCCTGACACAAACAAGATCCGGTCGTTGCCATCCTAAATACGTACCAACATTGTTCCAACATCTGTCTCGTCTGCTCGGACTTGGCATCCATCTAATACAGGTATCCGTATCTTATACGTTGGGCCCTGGATCGTCCCCCCATCGGTCGGACACACAACACTCGCTCGAACCTTGCAGCGTGGCCCTTGAAAGCCAAGGCACCCCCAGCACCATCTGCCGCTCCATCCACCTCGCTACACCCTCGCCTCCCTTGCGCTAAGACGCCAGACACCGGAACCCCAGCACCCACTCGACTCCTGTCCCCTCGGAGTGCAACCCCAAACACACCTACAGCGAGGTCCGACACCGCACCGCGGTACAGTGCTTTACGAGAATCTGTACCCAACCCTGAGCGTTGCGTTGCTTCTTGATAAAGGAGAACAATTCAATTCGCTTCACTCGTCCTCCATCATCATTGTAGATATGGACCAAACTATGGCTGGCTTTCAGGTGCGTCTTTGTTCTTCTTTACCCGAAACTTCATTTATGCACATGACATTCCTCGTCCTCTCCACCCTCATGTCCGTCCCATTCCTCATCCTGCCCGTGCCCGTGCCCATGCCCTGCCGTCAGCGCCTTGGCTCAAAGCCCTGGGCCAGGGAGTGCGACGTCAGAGGTGCTCGTGTGTCTCAACCAGATGCGACAGGCTAGCGCACGTCCGGATTCGCTACCACGTCGAGTCTGCGACCAAAAAAACGACGGTTAACGCTGTCCCCCATACCCATACCCATAATATTGGATGCACACCAAAACTCAAACCTTGAAAAGCACACATCATCATCATAGTCCATCACGACGAATTCTTTGTTTTGCCTTGGGAATTGCCCTAGGAATCGCATGCTGACCTTGTCTCTTCGTCTTTGATAGTCCAGGAGACGCCTCGGTGGCTCTACCAATCTCGGCGCCATGCCTGCCCAGACCAACGACAGGCAACAATCCATCTCGGTGCCCTACACGGCCGACGGTTCGGCCAGCAGCATTTGGGCTTATTACTGTATGTGTCTTCCCATGGTCGCGACATGTTTGTCGTCGCTGGTTCTCTGCCCTTATCTGCCCCGCTCCTCGAGATCCTACGTGTACTGACTCCATCTCTAGCTGTCGATGATACCCCTGCTGGCTCCAATGCTGGAGCGCGGAACGCGAACACTCGAGCCCGACCCGCGAACGCTGTAACCCGACATGCGAACTCTGGAACCCGGAACATGAGCTCTGATGATTGGCGGTCAGGGTCTTCCTGGGTGATGGGAATGTCACGGTCGACGGGCTCGCCGCGCGACGAAGGAGCCATCGGCAATAGCATCAACCACAGCACCAACGTGTTCGATGGCTACGATGACACATCAGTCCAAGACACTACCATGCCATACAAAAGGCGCAGTCCTCAGGAGAACTCGTACATGGACTCGATTGGCGGCTTTGGCATAGCACGGGATTCCAGTGTCCCTCCTCAACGACAGGCCCAATCGCCTGCCAATCTGTTCAGCCATGCCCAAACCCACGGGCACACCCCAAGCAACTCAATTCAGTCTCAACGGCCAATGCCAACGCATTCCTCCTCGTTTCAGCATCAGTCGACCAACAGCCGCGCCTTCAACTCCAACAGGCAGCAGATGAGTGAAGATCTCACTTCAGAGTTCGCTCGTCGGTTGACGTTGGACGACAATTCAGTCCCCACCATGGCCAATGTAGGTCGATCAACCTTCAACCCAGCCTCGCAGCCCTTTGAAGCGAGGCCCGGCTCTCAGTTGACCAACGGCATCGACTTGTCCCAAGAGCAGCTGGTTACGCATCTGAACTCGCAGCTCCATGGCATCAACAGAGCATCCATTGATCGCACCGCACAGAACCCTCGCCCAGAGCAAGTCAGAAACTCCGGTCTCTACATGGGGAATCCGGACGTGCTGAGCGCTTTGTATGGTATCCCAAGAGCGAGTCTGACCGGCGATCATGAGCGGCTGGCTACTCCTCAGTATCCATCCACGGTCCCCTTCAACCAGGTTTACTATCCGCAGTACTATGACACATTCCCTCAAGGTCTTCCCCAAGGTCTTCCCCAAGGTCTTCCCCAAGGTCTCCCCCAAAGTCTACGTCACTCCATAGTCCCCAACTATGGCCTACCCACTCTACCTCACGGATACCCGCTGGCCGGAAATGTCCCTATTCAGTCATATCAGAATACCGACCTCGGTAGGGATCGTCGCAGCAACGTTCTCAACGACTTCCGCAATCGCCAGAAGACCAGGCAACAGTTCACACTCGCTCAGGTCACTGGCCATCTCGTCGAGTTCAGCGGAGACCAGCAAGGCTCCAGGTGGGTGCAGTCGCAGATAGACAGCGCCAACAGTGACGAAAAGGACCGAATCTTCCAAGAGATCCAGCCCAATGCAGTGCAGCTCATGAAAGACCTGTTTGGCAACTACGTTATCCAGAAGTTTTTCGATCATGGCAGCCAGGTGCAGAAGAGCATTCTTGCCGACATGATGAAGGGCAAAATGGTGGATATGTCGATGCAGATGTATTCCTGCCGGGTGGTTCAGAAGGTATGTGTGAATTTGATGTCTCCAATGAATGAGCAATCGACTAACATTAGTAGGCACTGGACCATATCCTTGTCAGCCAGCAAGCGGAACTTGTTCAGGAGCTGCAACCTAGGATTGTCGATGTGATCAAGGACGAACACGGGAACCACGTAGTCCAGAAGATCGTTCAGCTGGTACCCAGGGAACACATTGGCTTCATTATGGATGCTTTCAAGGGCCGTGTGAGAGAATTTGCCACTCACAACTACGGATGTCGCGTCATCCAGAGGATTCTCGAGCATGGCCTGGAGGAAGACAAGGCAATGTTTCTGGAGGAGTTGCACAATTCATGGAGATTTCTCTTCAACGACCAGTACGGAAATTATGTGGCTCAACACATAATCGAGAAGGGAGATCCCAAGGATTCGGATCGGGTTGTGAGGTTGGTCATGTCTCAGCTCTTGACTCTATCAAGACAGAAGCAAGCATCAAACGTGGTTGAACGGTGCATCAAACACTGTACTCCTCAGCAGCGATCCGAGATTCACAAGCTGATCACTACGGTGGGTGAGGACGGAACCATGCCGCTGCAACACATGATGTCTGATCAGTTTGGAAACTATGTCATTCGTAAGTTTACACTTCACGCCTAAAAGATTTCAGTGTGTGCTAACCATTCGCAGAGAAACTTTTGACGGGTTCCGAACCCGAGGAGAAGGAAGCGCTTAAGGAGAAGATCCGACCCCTGCTGGAGGAACTGAGGAGGAGTGGCACGTCAAAACAGGTGACGGCCATCTCCAAGTTCCTGGTGGATGAGAGCGAAAGCGAAACAGGCATAACTCCTGCTACTACGCCGGCTTCGACTCCGAGCGCAACCCCGGCCTTGAATACAACAAACGCTCTTCACGTCGACGTCAACTCATCGACACCAACGCCTGTCCTGACAAATGAGTCGAACAGCCCACAGAGCAGTGGTCCGCCCAGCACTAACGCCAGTGCTTTTGGTGGCCTTGCTGGTGACGAGACGGACAAGGTGGGAAACGAGGCAAGGACGGTGCAAGTGCGGGATAATGAAGCCTAGGTGATAGGTGGTGTTTGAAATTGGGAGCGACGGGGAGCATCAAACTTGGTGGGTGATGAAGAATAAAGCATAGATGGCGTTCATGATGCTGGAGACATATAGTTATGTGATGGGCAGGTTGGGAATGCAAGGTGTAGCATCACAATGAGAAATAGAAGGAACGACTGGGCTCTGGGGATGCAATGGAATGGAATGGAATGGATGCCGACCGGAAAACGATAATAGGAGGGTTGCAGAACATGAGGTTAGGCATACATGGCCTTACACCAGCGACAAAATTATCATATGTATTCTAGGTACAAGAATCAGTCAGCGGATAGTATATGAGGATTATTCAAAGCGGCAATAAGAGACTCGTATTTGGGTTTCGTAAGTTGATATTCATTTCATCCGATGTGTATGTATGTGAGGCAGCTAGACCAATCTGAGACTGTTGGATCTCTTGATCCCTTTCATGTTGTTAATGTTGATATTGATATGGATCCATTCTGGAAAAGGAGTGAGTGGGTACGTACCTCCAGTGACCCCTGCGGTTAACATCGGCAGCTCTGCCCCAGAGCAATGGAACCTTCCATCCCTAACGTTGGTTAAGATGACGCCACGTGCAGGAGCCAAGTCACTTAGGCAGGTACCTAAGTTAAGTTACTCTGTACGGTAGTTGCCGATTCCGCTCCGAAACCTCCCAACGTCGGGTCCCTTTTGCTACGTAGGAGGGACACTTGTATCTTCCTATGGCGTCTCACATCTTCATCTTCAACCTCCCCCTCGCACCGACGGCCCCGAAACGAATCCTGTACCTATGAGTGCATCACCTCGAGCCCGGTAGTCTACACTAGCCACCCCCCGACCTACCTGCGGGGTCTGTCTCCCTGCCCGCCCGCAATGACAGCCACTGCCCGGTTGAGGTCTCTGAGCCCGCACGTGCTGCGAGCCATCGGCACAGCTCCTCGCGCCGCAACGTTCGCACGGCATAGAGGAACGTTTGCGCGGAGGCGAGGGAAGGCTGTTGAACCTCAGCCAATTGGCAGCGAGAAGACCCGGTCGCTCAATGCCTCGTCTGGTGTTATCGGCGGTGCAGCCAGTCGGCCTGTGGTGAACCAGAGCGCTGCCCAGGAACAACCACCCCAACCTACACCGATCGAAGAAACTCCCTCGGAACCCGATACGTCGTCTACTCAGAACTTCTCGACCCAGTCCGGCGAAGCTACGAGCAGTAAACCTCAACCGAAGGAGAATGAAACACCTCAGGAGGAGCGAGCCAGGCTGGCCCGAGAGGAGGCTAAGCAGAGCGGCCCCCTCGAGGCTGTTCTGCACATGCAACCCCCCCAGACCATGAGGCATGGCCCTGCCATGTGTCCGCCGCCATATATCCATCACTTTGACAGCTACTCGCTGGTCAAGCAGCTGCAGGAAGGAGGATACTCTCAGGAACAGGCGACAACAGCCATGAAGGCAATTAGGGCGCTGCTTGCGCAGAACCTTGATATTGCGCAGTCGACTCTGGTTAGCAAGAGTGATGTGGAAAATGTGAGCTCTAATTGCATTGGGAGAAATGGTTCAGTGGGCTGACAGTTTTGACCAGGAAACATATCTCTTTACGGCAGCTTGCTCAGAGCTTAGTACGGAGATCAAGAATAACCGAAGGCTCGAAGAAGAGCAGCTACGTCAACAACGAACGCATCTGCAACATGAGGTGGACATCTTGACCCAGTCCCTTAACCAGGAGGTCTTGACACTGAATGACAACGTGCGAGGGTTGTTCAATGACCGCAAGATGGCAGTGAGCGAAGAGCAGAAAGTGGTGCAGAGCGCAGTAAGTTTCTTAAGAGTTGGATACTGTGCATGGAAATATGGTAAGCTGACAGCAATCTAGGTCCAGCAAATCAACTACAAGATTAGCATTGTGCTTAGCAGCGATGCCAAGTCAGAGATTGAGGCGGTACGTTGGATCTTGATCCGTCGATCAGTCCTGGGCATCCTCTTCATGGCTGTTCTCACGCTGGGCACACTCCGATATGCCACATATGTTAGCCATGAGCGACAAAGGGAGGTGGAGAGGAAGAAGAAAGAAGAGGAAGAGAGACGACGAAATGGCGGCAAACAAGATCGCACATCGGATGCTGACGCGGCGGTGATTCTGGCTGCCAACTGAGAGTCCTCGACAACAACTACTACAACCACAACTACAACTACAACAGACGAACAACAGTATTTCCTTGGGATTTATAACCGATACCCTATAGACTTTTGAACTGGGAGGGTGGAATTGGGACCCCAGATGTTATGAGCCATGACGAAGGATTGGAGAGACACTCCACACATAGCATACAGACACAGAACAGAAAACCACACTCGGCTTTGACAGGCCTATTTCCTAGACGTATACATAGATTTCGAATACATAGACAACACACCCTGCGACAATATCAGGACAGGGAGAGTCTCCTACTTCCTCCTCACCAAGGGAGAGCGGCTTTCAAGCCACAACCCCTCCCTCATGCACAGCCACCAATTGGAAAACCCATCAACACGTGCATGCGATAAAGTGCAGCAACCCCACGCGTCGCATCTTATCGCCCCGTCGCGTCTCCCGCCGCCGCCGCATTTACAACATCAAGAAACAAGCATCACCATCTACATCCACCTAACCCAATGGCACCCGATCCGCAACCAGACAACCCCCCGGCCGAAACGGCGCAGGAGAACGAGCCCGCTTCTGAGGAACAAGCCCCTCCTGCCTCTCCGCCGTTGCCCCAGCGCCACACCGCCGTGACGCCCGGCCCGCGCGCCTCGCGACTGCAGGAGCTCTACTCGCGCTCCCTCCGCAAGACGCTCGGAAAGATTGGATGGGAAAATGTCGCGGGATGCTATCCTACAGTTGCCAAGAGGGCAGAGGGTGTGCTGAGGCAGGTGCAGGGTCAGATGGTTGAGAAGCTGGGGGAGAAGTGCGAGGTGCGTTTTGCTCTCATGTCTAAGTGACTGTCGCTGACTCTTAGAGTAGAAAGAATTCGAGAGTATACTTGTTACGAGGCAGGTTGTTCCAAAGCTCAATGACCTAGAGAGCCTCATAAGCGATGCCTCCCGCCGACGCGCCGGATCAACATCAGAAACACAACCAACACCGTACGTCCCTACAACCCTCGAGTATTCCCCCCTTCACACACTAACATGTGCATACCCAAGACCTCACCTCCTACCCCCATCCGCCATCCTCGCCGCCCACACGACATCCTCCCTCACGGCGCACCAGTCGCAGCTCAACGCGCGCCTACAGACGACGCAGTCGCAAAACGCTCTGTTGCATGATGAGGTCCGGCGGCAGCGCGAAGAGATCCGCTCGCTGCTCGAGGCCCTAGAGGCCGTCGTCGCTGACGTGCAAGGTGCAAATGACGCCCTGCGACCGCTTGTCGATGAGGTTGCCGCTGAGACGAGGGAGGGTATTGAGGCTGTTGAGGCGGCGAGTGGTGGTGGTAGGCGAGCACCACCACCACCACCACCGACGACGACGACAACAACGTAGTAGGTGTGAGAAAAGGGGGCACTGTGGAGCAATTGGAACGTTACAAGGCTGCTGCGACATGACTGGCTGTGACAATGGGATGGGAGAATACATCGAGGGGTACTTGGGAGGCGACACATTCATATGATACCATACTTTTCATCTTGTATACCGGCGTTTACTTACGAATCAATGTCTAAAAACGAGCAGTCATTTAATGACGAGGAACTTTATCCTGATATTTGTCCTCTCATAGGTACCTATGTACAAGCAACAACAGTCAATCATGACTGCTTGCTAGCGAAAGTCGTGTATATACAAAATCATGTACAATATCCATGGGCAAGTATCTTCTCTCCCCCCATGCCATGCACCGCGAAAAGAGCTAAAGTTTAACCAAAATGACACAAAACAACTAAAACTCCGGCCCATGAATCATAAGTCTTTGCCACCGTTGGCTTATGCAACCCCTGAATGCGCCGGATATGCAAAGTATGTACAACAAATCATCAAAAGAAAAGAAACGGTGAGCGCCGTGCCCTGTAAGTCTTTAATTCCGTGTCGTGTGAGTTCATCGTCGGCTCTAAAATGTAGATGAGGTATTGTCGGGAGGTAATGTTGCTGTGTTGTGAGATATTGGGATGTGACTGGTCCCTTGGAGGTGATGTGTTGGTTCTTCATGTAGTGGATGTAGTCGAGTATATCGAGATCTGAGAATCTGAGGGTCCAAGTCTTGAGTATAGGGAAAGTTCGTATGCGTGTCCATGATCAGCCGGTCTATATCCTCCTGTTTTCGGTGTGAACTGTTTGCCAAGCTCCAAAATAGTCGATCTCTCCGTACGCTGGTGGCAGAACCCTGACCATGCGGCCCGTCGTCCAATCAACGTACCACTTCTTCCCCTTGCTGATGATGTATGGAGATTTGCGGGGGCTTCTGAACAAGAGGTTGCTGTAGCATAGCTTGGCGTACAGCATGTCGTGGGCACTTGACCACCGATGTTCCGGGATCCATTTGCCATCGACAGGGTCGATACCTAGGTTGTTGTATGACGTCGTGCTGAGACGGCGGATGGGGTCTATTCGCGGAGGAGGCTCTGCTATGTCTTCCTCATCCCCATCAACCTCAAGCTCCGGCTCAACTCTGGTCTGAGAGTCTGGCGCCACAACCGTACGTGTTGTTGACAGACGGTCCTCATCTGGATTCTCCGAGACTTCTTCAGGAGGTTCTTCGATACCCAATTCCGAAAGGTCGATGGCAGTGGCGGTTGGGGCTTGTCCATGAAACCAGCGAATCCGTTGAATCCTAGGAATGGACATGTCACGGGGAAAGTCTCGGTCCTCTAGAGGGAGAGCAATATCGATGGCGGCAAACAGTCCCTCGAGCCACTTGATAAAGGTACTCAGCTCAACGCAGCACAGAAGGAATTGGTCTGTCTCTGCGCGGACACGGATGGTATATCGTCGCCTGAACCATATTAGTTAGTATATGAACATCAATTGTATCACCACCACCTGGTCACGCAACAGAATAGCTTACTTCTTATAGTCAGCAGCGATACCAACATCCGCGTAAAGTAGGCTGTAAGTCTTTTCAAGCTTGCCCTTTTTCATCCATGGAGGGTTGTCCGGGTCGATTGATGGTCCGTCATCTCGAGTTCTTCCCCATCCCCAAGCCTTCTTCGCCCCATAAATGCTGAGTGCGGTCCCGTTGAGTGTCACATAGACGGGGTGCCATTGACGATCCTCGGCCCTCTTTATTGTGTTCTCGATCTCGTGTTTCTTGTCAAAGACGCCCTCGAGGGATATGTAACTCTTGTAATCGGGTAGTGGTTCCTTTTGCTTTGCTGTTTCTGGGCGATCTTGACTCTTGCCGCCCCCACCACTCGCGAGGCGTTTCCCCTTTGCTGAACGATCTGTAGTAGTTGACTTGGGCGAATCTTGCTGGTATGGGGGCGGCTGTGAGGGTCGGCGCGGGTTTGTCATGATACGCTGGTAGTAGAGATCCTCTTCCATCGAGACACGCCGCCTGAGAGGCGGCGACGCAGGAGCGATCGTGGATGATCCATCGTCGTCGAGCGACACCCTACGGGATTCCATGGGGGAGGCCAGGCTTATATATGAGGCTCGAGAGGGTCTCGCGACCGGCCGACACGGAGCGGGAATGGCGGATGAGAAGTCTGGGGCGTGAGCTCAACCAACATTGGCCGCAGGAGTCTCCGTAGAGGGCGGCAGACTGAGAAGGTTGATCATTCCGACCCGCTCTGGAGATTTGTGGAGAGAGATGTTGGAGGAGGAAAGCGAGCGAGCCAACAGAAGAAGGCAGACGACACGAGGACAGTCAGCGTGGACCCGAGGAAACGAGCATCCGTCATGGAAGACGTCCCGGGACCGAGGGCGCAGGGGGTTGAGAATGTTTGAGGATCGTTGGATCGAACGGGGGCGTGGGTATAGGGCAGCGCAGCAAGCAAGCAAGCAACACGGTGTGCGGTGCGTGCTTCTTTCTGAATTCGGGCCTGTCGGTGCCGGCGCCAGGGCAAGTCTCCGTTTGGCTTCGACGGGGGATGGAAGAGGAATGGAAGCGCGGCGGCTCTTTTGTTCGGGGGGGGGGGGGAGCGGCTAGGATCGAAGGTCAGGGCAACAACGGCCACCACAAGGCGACGTCAGCCGTTTCCAAAAGGGCCCACGCAGAAGGCCCCGGGAGGGAGTGGAGAGGGAGGAATCACCGCCAGGAGAGGTGAGAGGATGGAGAAGGGGACGGACGGGACTGCGTTGCGACTGGGGGGGTCCCTCGCAGAAGGAGAAAAGCGACGTTGAGGGTGTGGATGTGGACCAAAGCACCGGCGCAGGGTGGCGAGATGAGGCTGCCGCAGCGCGTTCGACTTTCAGATTCGCCTAAAAACGACCTACGTTCGAGTTAGTCACATTGGGGGGGATCTGATGCGACGGGGCCGTGATTGGGTTTAGGTAGGGAACGAACCTGGGATTGTGAGTGATGCGATCCGCCGCACCTTGAAGGGTCGAGGCGCAACCGCAAGCGCGCAGGAAGGGTATGGTTACGGTTACGGTACGGTTACGGGCAGAGTAAGGTACTGTAAGGTAAGGTAGGGTTTCGCCGATAGGGAATGACGAGCTTGCTTTGCGCCGCACTTCCGCGCTGGATGTCGATCCCCGAATTATAGCCCTAGGGGGGTTTGGTTTGAGACAGCGGATGAATCTGAGAGGAGCGCAAGGCTGAGGGGGGTAAGAAGAAGGAGGAGGAAGAAGAGGAGAAAGTTGGTGATGGGGCGTAATACGACTCGGCTCGACTCGATCGAGAGGCATTGATCCTGAACCTGGGCCAAGAAGGCAAGCACAACACAACACATGGCCATGGCATGCGGATGGCTTGACCTGGCAGGTCCCAAGTCCCAAGCCAAGTCGCAGGTTCAAAACTGGAAAAGGGCCCTTTTGGGAACCCCCCCCCGGCCACCTTCCCGCCAAAAGGTCCCGCGACTGCGGGTCCACAGAACCGCAACGCACGCACGCCGCGCACAGGGAAGTCACGGCCCCGGCTCCACCGGACGTCCCTCAGACAGAGCCGCTAGTCCCGGATGGGTAGGTACCACGGAAAACGGCACGGTTGAGAAACACCACCAAAAAAAAAAAGGTCCCTGAGGACATCTTCATGACTGGGCTGGACTGCCTACTAACTCCGTATGTATACCATTCTTAACGTGCGGGTGCAGTACCCTCCAGCTGCGCGGCACTTGACTCCCTCTGTGCAACCTGTGGCTTATTCCATCTCAATAGCACCAGCACCAGTCCCTTGCAAGGCTCAGCTGTCCCAGAGATTCAAAGCCGCCGCCAGCTCGGACGTACAGACGCCACATTCCAACATCTCGGCCGGGTCTCGACCGTATTGTCCGGGGTCGCCTCGGGCCCTCGTGTGTCGTCGACCTGCAAGTCATCCGTTTGAATCGAGCAAAAAACAGGGTCTATCCAAGCCAAGCCGAGATCTTTCTATTTTTTTTCTCTCTGAAATCTGCATACATTGATTTTGTTATGCCCTTCCTCTCGGAGACTATTACTCATTCCGAAACGCCGTCTCATTACAAACTGCTACAGTGTTATGCGCCCAAAAAAAAGCCAACACAGCAGGACAGGGAAAAAAAAAAGTGCCCTTTTACTCTTCTTCCTCAGCCAACCAACAGCTGTTCGCAAAAGTCCTTTGTGCCCCGAGGCCATTCATTCGTCAAAGTCCCCGACAAGCGACTAGCGACCCAAACTCCTGGGTAGAGTACGTACCTCGACCAAGCAGCATCCATCCATCGTGTGTCCTCAGGTCGGTGTCTCCCACCCAGAGGAACTTTTGGCGCTGCCCTTGGCACCTTTGAAAGCGTCCTCTCCCCGCGCGTCTGGGGTCACCTATCCTATTGATTCCTTGCCTTCCTTCTCCTCGGCCTCTTCTGTTTTCAATGTAGTATGCCCCACACCAATATTTGTGTGTCCTGTTACTATTATTTGGTTTGTAAGAATCGGTCACTACCTAGGTATTGACTACCTATGGTTTGCATTTTGTGTTTCATCTATGCTGCATACGAGCTTCATCTTCAAAAGCCTTTATTGAATTCAGCTTGGCCACTCAAAAGTGCCTCATTTCCTAACTCTTCAAGGGATCATCCAGGGAGTAATTAATACAGTACAACGAGTCCGAAGCCCCTGTCATGCCCCCCCTCCCTCAATTATCATTCATTATTATTAGTATTATCCGTACAACCGTACGTGATTGGAAAGCGGCCCGCGGGGCCAGCAGCATGTCCGTCCTGTCTCCGTTGAAACCATCCCGTCTTGCTGTGTGCAACCAACACGCCAACAGGGCCGACTCTCGAAACGCGAGGTGCAGTGTGCCCGATGATCAAGATAATCAAACGCTATTGCATCCATTGCAACTACAACACTACAATTCTGCAATGTACTAATATTGTGCTCCATGAATCTAGGTATGTAATGCACGCGGAAGATTCCGCCCGCCACGTCGGCACTTGGTAGGCCAGTGATCAGGGGGACTCACGACGATCGCCCACTTTCTCACTTATTCCTCCGAGAAATGTTTCCAGACGTGCCTGCGGAATTGGTCTTCCATGTCGATCCTTATCCCACTATAGAAACAACAAGCGAAATCAAGTATTAGAGACAGAACGTTGATCTTTGGCCCTACGCTCTTGGCGGGGCTGAATCCCCCCCAAAAGTCTATCGTTGCGTAATTCAAAGAAGCTCTCCGACAAGCTCAATACTATGTACGCTCCCGCCTTGGCTACACCTCCATCCGCTATATTCAAGCCATGCTATTTCCCTTCCCCTTCCCCTCCGATCGTCTTACACACCCGGATCTCTCGGCACGCAAGCCCCCTCCCTTTTCTTCCCCAGAGCCTCATCCTGACCTGAACCCTCGTCCGGTCTCACATGACCTCTTGTTCAATGCTTCTCCCTCCACCCCGCCTGCATTAAGAAGGTCGGAGGAAGAACCCTCTTCCCCTCCCCGGAGGCCACGCCCCCGGACTTTGCGCCCCTACCCCCGGGAATAGCCCCCCCGACCAGCCGCCGAGCGAGCGGCCGGCTAGCAGAAAGAGGACCATAATGCAATGGGACCATGCATCAATTACGAAATACGTCTCCTCCGCTGAGCAAAAGTCCCTCCCGTATGTGAAATACCAACAAAAGGACCTGCCTTGAGAGACGAACAACATCAGATGCGGCGAACCATTCCACCGGTTCTACCCACGAGCTTCCTTTGCCAAGTTCTTTGAACTGAAACCCACATCCCGCCTTTTGCCTTCATGAACCGTCATCACCTTGTTGGCTTCGCTTTGCCTTGCATGGATCCATAGATGCTACGTTGCCTCATCCAACCCGCAACATCTTGGTTGACTGGCTCTGTCTTGAACTTGGTTCTTCACTGACAGCCCGTGGTATCTGTTTCGTCGACCCTTTCTTCACACTGCCCCTGATGCTTCAGAAATCAAAGGAACTGATGGCTACTTGCACAGTAAAGTGTACAATATACGGTCTCCCTATAGACCCTCTCGTACATCCAGGCAAAGGCTCACCTCCGCCTCCAACCGTTCATTCATTGTTCCCTAACCGTCCTCCCATCCATCGCTCCCCATGCTTGCTTCAACTCCCCGAGTCCCGCCTCTATCGCCCTCACGTTCGCTTTTGTGAGAATATACACGGTCATTAGAAAGTAATGATGCCAAACCAAAGCTCCCACCCGAGGACCTTTTCACACCCCTTTTCGCTGTATCCCTGAGCCAATCGTCGGTTGCCGAGGATGAGATGCAGATGTAGCGCGCAAAGCAGCGAAACTGAAAAACGAACAATCATGACTCCAGGTTACCAACTCCATCCTTCCTCCCAAAGGGAATGCCAAACTCCGCCTCCTCCCGTCCTTCCTTCCTGTCGGTATTTGCCAAGTGTGTTTGTGGTTCTCCCCTGGCGTCTTCATATTTGGCGCCTTGCTGGCAGAGTGTCCCCGGGAGCGTCAAAGCCCCTTTCGTGGATCACAGTACCTATTATATAGGCAAAGTCAGTAACCGGTAACCATGTACCAGCTTTGCTATGCCATGCCGCGTGATATGCCACTTTAGGCATTCTGGGCCTGAGGACCGCCACGGCCTCGAGGGGCACCTCGGCCTCGGTTCTGGCCCGAGAAGTTACCTCGAGGGCCCTGACCACCAGAGCGGCCACCGTCAGCACCACCGCGACCACGTCCAGAAATACCACCTCGGCCGCCATAGCTGCTACCGCCATAGGCGTTGGCCTTGGGGCGACGAGGCTCAACAACGATGTTCTCTCCGTTGACAGTGTGAGGGTTGGCGGCGACAGCAGCCTGGTATCCCTCAGCAGTCTTGTACTCGACAAAGGCACAGTTCTATTTCATGATTAGCACATGAAGCTCAACGGCTCAGGTAGATATTGCTTAACATACCTTCTGGCGGTTAATGTCAAAGTAGGTCAGCTCGCCAAAGGCAGCCAGAGTGCCCCTAAGCTCGGCATCTTGGACCTTATCCGTCACATACTTGACATAACCCAGGGTACCCTCCTTCTCGGTAGGAGGTCCAGAGATGGACTGAGGGCGGTTCTGTCGCTTCGAGTCGGCACCAGCGGTCTGCCAGCCAGAAGCATCCTTGGCGGCAGGCTCAGCAGCAGGAGCAGCAGCGGCGGGGGCGGCGGGAGCGGCAGCAGGCTGAGAAGTAGGAGCGGCGGCAGCAGGAGCAGGAGCTCGGCTCCTGGGCGGGAACGGGAGGAGTAGGAGTCTTGGGGAGAGGAACAACGGGCCTAGGGAGAGCAGCGGCGGCACGGCTGGCCCAGGTCATGGGCTTGGGAGGAGCGGCAGGCTGAACAGGGGCGGGAGGAGCGGCGACAGGCTTGGAAACAGGCGTAGGGCTGGGGTCCTTGGGCTTCTCTGGCTCCTTGACATCTTCCTCAGCAATCTCCTCGGCGGCAGCATCAGCGTCGGCAGCGGGGATTTCGGGCTTGGCCTCGGGGGCCTTAACCTCCTCGACCGTAGACTCAGCGGCGCTTCCGTTCAGAGCGGCGCTGTCCTTAGATGTAGAAACCTCCTCCAGCTTCTGGTCCACGACCTCGGGGTCGAGCTGGGCAGTCTCCTCCTTGGTCTCTTCAACGGACTTGGGGGCTTCAGGCTCAACAGGAGCAGCAGCAGGCTCCTCCTCGGCAACCTCAGGTTCCTCAGCAGGCTCTTCGGGGGCGGCGGCAGATTCGTCATCAGTCTCGTCGTCAATGTATCGCAGGATATCGTTGAGGACAAAGTAACCAGAGGGCTGCTGAGCGAGAACAAAGGTCTGGACAAACTTCTTGGGCTCACCGGCCTTGTTGGAGGTCTCGCCAATAACCTGAATGACAATGTTTTCGAAAGAAGCCTGAGAGTCAACGTTGGATACTCGAACCTTGCAGTCTTGGAAGTCGAGGGCCTTGATGCGTTCTTGGATGGCCTGTTGTAGCAATATTAGCAATTGCATTGGGTAGGACCTATGTTTGATATTGAAACTTACCTGTCGACCGACGGAGACGTTGGCAACCTCAGCTTCAAGACCGTAGACGAATTGCGAGCGCTTGCCGTAGAAGAGCTGCCAAGCTAGTTAGTAAAAATCCGAGCGCGCACAGGACTGAAAACACATACGTGGAGTTTCTCAGGCGACTTGCTCAGGGTGGTGTAATATTGCTCGACAAAGTACCATCCAACTTCATCCTTGGACAAGTTGCTGTTACCAGCGGGGGCGGAGACAGAGGCATCGGTGGTGGGAGCGGCAGCAGCAGGAGCGGCAGCAGCAGGGGGAGCTGTTTGATGTTGGTCGGCATGTTCCTTGTACAGATTCTGATGGGTGAAATTACCGTTGGAGGCCATGATGGCTGTGTGATTCTGAAGTCGGAGGGTGACGGAGGTGAGGAGGGAGCGAGAATTAGGTCGGACGCGCGATGGAAAAGGTTTTGATCGCGAGACGGTGCGGACAAAGACGGGACAAAGAAACGCGGCCCGGGGTATGCGAATGGGCTGCAGATGGCGATGTTGCTTGGTGCGAGGTGGAGATTCGAGTTTATTTCAGGAGCGTCGGAGGACTGTAGGGCACAGGTGATGACAAACCGTGGCCAAGAGGGTTCGCAGACGCAGGCGGCGACGATGGTGGAAAACGGGGAGGGGTGGCAAGGGTGGGTGGGAAAGATTCGCGAGACTCGAAGCGGACGGGACGTCGAAGGAGAGAAACCCTGTAGATGGAAGATTGAAGATGGAAGCTGAAGATGCAGAGTATTGAGGATGGTGAGAAGGAGGAAAAGGGCGAGGAGGGCTCTGGGATGAGGTTGTTGAGATGATGTGGTTTGGGTGTTGGGTGGTTGATTGTGGAGGTTGTGTGTGGCCCAGAAACAAAAAAAGACCTTGTGCTTGTGGTAAGGTAGGTCCTTCCTTCCTTCAGGTAGCGCGGTAGCTCGGGCTCGGAGTCGGAGGTGCCTGGTCTGTGCGCACCAGCTTGCACACGATATTCGGAACGGAAGCGACCAATTTTCCCGAAGCAGCAACTGTTCTTGGCATACGGCCGAGGCATTTGGAATAGTTTGAAATAAGCAATCTACGGTGCCGTTTTCGGTTGAATATATTTTGTGATTTCGTGTCTCGTCGCTGCAAATGCATCTCTTGCACTCATCGGGTCGTCCCATGTTCCACATGCCGCTAGTTCAAGGATCCTCTCGTTGACCTCATGTAGCATAATAGCGCGGAACCCTGTCATTGCTGCAGCGCAGTGCACGGGGAATAATCGATATCTGAACTTAAGCCACTTGCGCGTATTTCAGTATATGCCGCGGTTTGCAGGATAGCTATTGAAGCCACAGGAACCAATGTATCGTACTAACGGCCCTAAATAGGCAAAGTTAAGGACGAATCACGCTCCACGGTTCAGCGTGATAACCCTCGTGTTTAAAGTTGTGGCAAGGTCCGCCCTGTCAAAAACTCAATATCAAGACAGTGATTCGTTGACTTGTGCATTCTAGCCCTCCCTAAGAGAACCGTTGTTTTATACCCTCTATCTTACCTACAACCATCACTAGCTGGAGAACATCACACACCAGCGTCAATTTGGTTCAGAGCGCGCTCGCAATTGCTGAAAGCTGATTTTGGACGGATACATGGATTAGCATAAGAATAGAGATCTTGACCGTCTGTGCTTGAAACTGAGTTGACAAATCTCTGAACCCACATTAGCAACCCATCGCTCCGTTTCAAACTGCAGAATCCAACCATAGTGAGAACCCGAGACATCCTCTTCAGTCAGAAAAGGGCACGATGAAAGCACGTGAGCTGAAATGGAGATGTCTCACCCAACACTTTTATTAGCCCGTACCTCTTGAGAGTGAGCGTGTTTAGGGCGAATGACACCCGAGTGGCCAAAGCCCCTCATGGAATTGTCTCAGTGCAGACACAGCCTGAAGGGGTAGGTCCATTGTTGCGCGCGGATCGAACGAGGACTTTTTCTTTGGGAAGAATATGCTCCCCGAGAGCTGGCTGAGGTTTGCAACTCGAGTAGCTATGCGCATTCTAACAGTCTTGACGCCATTGGCCGCTGAACGAGGGTCATTGGCCTTGATCTCATTGGTGATGACCAGACTTCATCTTAAGCCTAGTACTGCCTTGATATGCTGCAATTTCTTCCGGTAAGAATAAGAAAAACATGCATTAATTTAAACTAAAATTAGCTAATAGTTAGATAATGACCGTGTATCCTTTCCCTAGATGTTGAACATGGAACTCTTCTCATCTACCCTCTCCTTGACGCGGTCGAGGTCATTACCGAATCGGGATCAAGGTGAGACCCCTGCAGTTCTCATCGGTGAATGCGCCAATGCGGGGTTCGTTCCACCGCCCACCTGAATTTTTGGCTTTTTTTTTTTGGCACTCGAAAAATTTCCACAATCTTATCAGTGCTTCTGTCTCTCTAGCGGGCGCGAATCTCAACCAACCTCGACTTTTTCTTTTCCCTCTCACACCTTGGGTCAATTCCTTTCTTTGCGCCGATATAAGAATCCCAATCGACACTTCTTCAATCCACCAAAATGCCCAAGTCGAAGCGCGCCAAGGTCGTCCACCTCACCCAGGTTTCCAAGAAGACGCGGGAGAACAAGGACAAGCTGTTTGAGAACATTCGCAATGAGATTCCCGAGTACCAGACCTGCTTCGTCTTTAGCGTCGACAATATGCGCAACAGCTACCTCAAGGAGGTGAGGCGCGAGCTTTCCGACTGCCGGTATGCCAATCTCTCTACGAGCCTCGACTCTACAAACCTGGACGCTGACCCGTTATCGCAGACTCTTCTTTGGCAAGACAAAGCTCATGGCCAAGGCTCTTGGTCAGACCCCCGAGGAGGCTATCGCACCCGGTATTGAGGGCATCACGAAGCACCTGGCTGGTACCGTGGGTCTGCTCCTGACGAACCGGCCGGCCGAAGAGATCCTCGCCTACTTTGACAACCTCGCCCCCGTCGACTTTGCCCGCGCCGGCGTCGCTGCCTCCCGTGGCTTCTCCCTCCCCGCCGGCATTCTCTACGCCACCGGCGGTGAGGTCCCTGCTGAGCACGACGTGCCCCTCGAGCACACCATCGAGCCTGAGCTGCGCCGCCTCGGTGTGCCCACCCGTATGGTCAAGGGCCGCGTTGTTCTTGGTGATGAGTCTGGAGAGGGTGAGGACTATGTTGTCTGCAAGGAGGGTGATATCCTGGACTCGCGGCAGACGAGGCTGCTCAAGCTCTTTAGCGTGTGCCTGAGCGAGTTCAAGGTCAAGGTGTTAGCGTAAGTTTTGCCCATACGCATATTGACTCCCATCACAGACTAACACGTCGTAGGTACTGGAGCGCCGCAACCTCCGAGGTGACAGAGGTCAACGCCATGGATGAGGATTAAAAAGACGAGCCAATGATGACGCTCTTTAAAGAGAAGAGAAAAAGAAGAAAAGCACACGGTGCTAGACGTTTGGCTTGACAAATTCTTGTGTGTTCGAATGACTGATACCAGCATGAACTTTTTTATTTTTATGGGATCTCGGCGTTGAGGGCCATGGGATATGGAGGGCATCATGTTTTCTTTGACAGTAGACACCCGCCCCTGAATGACAAAAAATTGCATATACTCAAAAACATTCACACGACGACTCATGCACTGTGCCAGTACTATTTAACTGTTACTTTCAACGTGAACAAAGAACTCCTAAGTGATACATCAGAGTCGACCTTATTGGCCATCCTAGGCGACATTTTTCGAGGGTCAGCAGGTCACGGAGTCCTTACCCTGACCTTACCTATATTGCGCAACGTCTTGCGCCCCTTCTCATCATTGTCACCCTCCTCCTAGTTTTCTCATCGCCTCCCAGAAGCCAATTAGAATACATAAAACAAAAAGGAAAGTTTACCTCCCACCTTGCCTCGTCTCGGACCCGTCAGGAAGGCATTTGGAGCGTCATTGAAACCGTCAGGGGTGAGGTCAGACTTGGCGGGTTAGGGAGGAGGCAGTAAAGCTGGTTAACAGAAACAAGCGAATCCAGAACGGCGCGCGTGGGAATACTCCGAAACTGCCGTAGGTGTGATTTTGGTTGTCGATATAATCTGGTGCGCTTACCCTTGGTGAAAAAGGGGGGTGTATTAATGACGGGAGAACGAGAATCGACAACCCACCAACAGGCCAGGAGAGGAAACACTGCTTTAGTATCGGCGCAACTTCCTTGGATCCTCGTAACCACCGTCATAACCACGTTTCCGGCCACCGTCATCGTCACGGGGCCTGTCGTAGTCCCGGTCCCGGTCGCGATACCCACCTTCTCTTCCGCCTTCTCTTCCACCTTCTCTGCGGCCGATGGGCTCCATGTTGCTTCCGGTACGTCGGTTGTCGCGGTCTCCGAATCTGCCACCATCGCGGTAGCCGCCGCCGCCGCCGTGTCTGTCGTCATATGAGCGGCCGCCGCTTCGCGAATCATACCCACCAGGGCCTCGATCGCCTCTGCGGTCACCACCGCGGTCGCCACGATCACCTCGGTCGCCATAACCGCCATTTCTTCGGTCGAAACCAGGTCCAGAGGGCGCGTCGCTCGGTGCGCCGTATCCGTTTCTATCGCCACGGCTGTAGTCGCCACCACCGCTCCGGAAGCCACCTCGGCCGCCAAAACCTCCTCGGAAGCCGCCTCGTCCACGTCCACCGTCGAAGCCCTTGTAGCCACCGCGGAAGCCACCGCCAAAACCGCCAGGACCCATTGGACGGGAGGGCATCGACCTGGTGTAGCCTCGGCCACCGAGACCACCACCAAGTCGTCGAGGTCGCCATCCTTTAACGGTTCTGCCTCGTTCGACGTCTACCTTGATACGTCGATCCTTGATGCGAATGCCATCGCAAGCATCCAAGGCAGCTGCTCGTGGGTGCGCCAGATGGCGCAGGTGTCAGTCAATCTTACCATAAATAGTACCTTACGTGCTGAGCGGATTGACAAAAGAAAAGGAATAGCAGAGACGGGCAAGCTTGAGGGCCCTTGTGTCTCGCTGTATACTTTAAAGAAAGGGCAAGCTTGAGGGCCACATTCTAAAAGGTACATCCAGGGAAGAAGACAAATGTCTAGTCAGAAGGGGGATGGGAGTGAGTTTACCTCTCATATCTTTCTCTCTCTCAAAAACGACAAAGGCGTATCCTCGATGGGGCTTCTTCTTCTTGTTCGGCTTCTCGTGCGCGTGTGTATCGACAATGATACGAATCTGGATCGCGGTTAGCAAATAATCATGAAACAGATGCGCGGGGGCGACGTACGCGCTCGATGGGGCCGAAGCGCCCAAACTCCTTCTCCAGGTCTCTCTCATCAGCATCGTAACTCAGACGCGCGACAATCAAAGTCTTGAAGGCATCGCCGCGGACATTGGGGTCCTCGTTCGGCTTATCTGTACGTTCGGTTAGCGATTGCGCGACAGCATCACGGCCAGGGCTTCTCACAAAGTTTGGGCACCTCTGTCACCAGCTTCTCCAGGTCTTGCTTCTTCTCCTGCTTCTTACGATCGCGCGCCTGCAGCCAACTCTCGGTCGGGTTATAGACGTCGGTCTCCTTGTACTTCTGCAGCTCGGGGAGGAATTGCGCGACGCCGCTGATGGGCGCCGTCTTGCGATCCTGGGGCGCATGGTCGGGCGGCTCGACCCATCGCAGGGGGGGTCGCGCGGCAAAGAGAGCGAGCAGATTCGGGGGGGAGCTTGTCCGTCATGGTGGAATCTCGCGTCGGATATAGCTGAAGAAAAATAGAGATTAATGAGCGAAATGAAGAGACGCGCGAGGGATACCGCGGTCGATAATAGATGGAAAGACCAGGCGCACGGAGTTTAATTGTGTCGTCGCGCGGTCGTGAAATTATCCCCCCCAAGACTCGAAGGCTGCCTTTCAGTCGAGGCTGAGGTCACGTTACCCGTTGTTCTGCCGCCACAACGCTAAACCGCTTTGGGGTACCCTGCACGAGTGCTGATTTTCTGGCGATGGCCTCGCGTGTGTACATCAAATTCTCTTTGGCTGTCGTTGGATCATGAGGATAGCGATTGACACGGCCAGACAAAGATGACGATCAGGGCAATAAGACAAGTAGCCAAAGGCCAGGTGAGCTTCCAATTGATAACGGCCCTTCACCTGAGACTTTGTCACTGACCGCTTCCAGAATGGCCTCGGCGCATTTATTCTGCAGTGCAAGAAGTTGGACTTCTTCTACTGCGACTGGGCCGGCAGCTCCAAGGGAATGAAGTACGAAAAACCTTTTACCACTCTTCTATTTGAAATCGGTCTAACCTTTTCTACAGCGGCTTCATCAAGTCTCTCCTCCCCAAGTTCGCCGCCGCCAACCCCCAAATCGAATTCTCCATCTCCCCTCGACCCGGCAAGCACCCTGTGGTCATTGGCCACTACATCAACGGCCGCACCAAGCCCATCTGCGTGCGGAACATGTCGCCTTACGAGATCCTACAAAAGGCCGAGCTCCTCCGTGACGCCAGCGGAGAGAAGCTGAAGAAGACCAACAAGGCTGTCACCAGCACCAAGCCCAGCGTGCGTGGTATCTGGTCTCCGTACCACGGAAAGGGAATGGTGGTCTGAGACGAATATTTGGGTTATGTGTATATGTATCTGGAACAACTTGGGGTTGCCTGCTTGCTGCATTGGGTTGCGAGGAAACTGTACGATTTAGAGCAAGGATCTCCGAATGATAGAAGCGTCAATGATACCTGCTTCGCCGACATGACACGATATTTGACTACAACTGAGGAATGAGGTAGAGTATGGTCGAACGAGATTTGTAATCTGTGCCAAGGGAATTCTATGGATGGCGCGGACATTTGAGATTCGGCACGGGCAGTTCACAACAATTGATAGTTGGATTGTTCATGGGTATTTTTATTTCATTCATCATCTATCTGCTCTCCCTTCAAGACAGTATATCCTTGTTTGAAGGAGGCTTTTTAACTTTTGATATTGGTCCCTTACTCCTTGGTGGCGTTGATGATGTCCACGACTAGAAGTGGTCAGTACATATTCGTTCAAGAAGTAATAGGGACAACTTACAGGCAGGCTTGAGGGAAGCACCACCAACGAGGAAACCGTCAATGTCGGGCTGCTTGGAGAGCTCGCCGCAGTTCTTCTCGTTGACGCTGCCGCCGTAGAGGATGCGGGTCTCGTCGGCGACCTTGTCGCTGATGCCGCGGAGGAGGTCACGGATGGCCTTGTGGACCTCCTGAGCCTGCTCGACGGTGGCAACCTTGCCGGTACCGATGGCCCAGATGGGCTCGTAGGCGATGACAATGTTGCTCCAGTCCGAGATCTGGGACTTGAGGGACTCGAGCTGGGCAGAGACGAACTCGATGGTCTTGCCAGACTCGCGGGTCTCGAGGCTCTCACCGCAGCACCAGATGACCTTCAGGCCGTTCTCGGTGGCGTACTTGGTCTTGGAGGAGACGACGTCGTCCGACTCGCCGAGGATGGTTCGGCGCTCAGAGTGACCGAGGATGACCCAGTTGATGTTGCTGTCCTTGAGCTGGGCAACAGAGATCTCGCCAGTGTAAGCACCGTTGGGCTTGTCGAAGACGTTCTGGGCGGCGACCTCAATGTCGGGTCGGATGGTCTCGCGGACGAGAGAGAGGTAGAGGGCGGGAGGAGAGACGACGACCTCTGCAGGGGGAGGTCAGTTGGTGATGCTCAGAGTGAGGGGCAATCGAGGGACGACGTGGAGGTGAGGGGCAGACATACCAGCGTTCTCGTCGAGGGTGGCGTTGTTGAGGTTAGAAACAATCTCCTTGATGGACGACACGGAGCCGTTCCTATAAGAGTAACATGTGAGCTTCTGAACACAGCTTCGTAGGACCTGAGGCCTTTTTGCTTCATGGAGGGGGAGGGGCAGAACAGCAACGGATTGGATGGCGGGGTAAAAACTGACATCTTGAAGTTGCCGCCGACGAAGAACTTGCGAGCCATGATGGGCAATTGGACTATGTTGACCTGGAAAGGGGAAAGGTGTTTTTTTTTTTTGGTGAAGCAGAAGATGGATGAGTGAGTGGGAGAGAAGAAGAGGTGTTGTTGAGAAGGGTAGTAGCTAGTAAATAGCCCGTAGTTGGACGTGGTGGTGGTGGTGGTACTAGGCCCGGCGCGCGTCCAGTGTCCGGGCGTGTTAGTTGGGGCGGGCGGAGGCGGCTCAGGCCAGGTCCATTCATCAGGTCATGAACATGGATGGGCATTGACACGGACGGACAGGAACACGGAGGGGTAGTGGTTACTGAAACATTACAATCATTCACTGGGTATGAGAATCATGTATCTATTGTTCTTGTATAGACTCCCTTTGTCAACTCATCTTCAGCCGTTCAACCTCCCATCATCATCTACCACCCACCAAGCACTTACACTGTACCGGCGACACGGCAGAGCCCGGAGCTCCCAACACCATCCCGCCGGGTCTCCTCCCGTTTCTCGCCATCATCCGCGGGGCCGTATCTCATAATACCCGAGGCAGATCAGGCCAGCTTTCCCAGCCGCGTAGACCAACATCAGACACTCGGGTACCTGAAATCTCTAACACAAGCGGTTGCTGATCCGACTGGCGTCATAGTGGAGGAGACTAACCGCTGCGGCATATCCCACTGGAACACCCTCAAGGTAAAGGACCTCTGCACCGAAGCTTTGACCGAGCAAGCTTCGGAGATACTCACCGCTCAGCATACACCACCTCTACATACATACCTACAAACATCGTCCCATACGCAGCACGTCCTCTCGGTGAGCCTCCGTGTCCGCGATCCAGCCTCTCCTTGGACGAGCACCTACACCCACACCGTATCCCCCCGTGTGCGGCGCGTACGCACCCAGGTCAGCACGTCCCCGGAACGAACAAGACATGGTCTGCAGTACAGCATCTCACTCTCCGCGATCCTGCCCCAAGGTCACTCTCCATCAGCTGCATCCTGTGCAATCACCCTGTTTCTTCCGACTCCTTGCAGCATTCACCGCTGCTTTCTCCTTTGTAATGTTTAAGATATCATCTACAACCCATAGAGCATTGGTCTTAGCTTTTAAGATGAGGCTGTGACGAGCATCTTGACCCCTGGATAACCTGGTGATAGTCCTCAGGCGACACAACGCACCGTCCTTAGCTGTCGAACCACTATGCCTGTTACCCAACATCATGCCATGATAGTCAGCCCCGTCAATAATCATCCTTCTTCACACATGTCACATTTGAGGGTGTCCGGCAAGTAAAGCAAGCAACGCTATCAAATGACAAAATCCTATTCCCTAACAAAATGTCTCTATCTGCTACCCTCTTGCTGTGGTCAAAGGGGTCTGTCTGTAACTGTCTGTAACTTGTCCTCCAACTAACAAAGTAAAAATGAGTTGATATGTGAATCAATCTATCGGTTATCCCTTCTCTCAACTTCCCCTTTCGACTCTAAAGTCGTCAATATTCCCTTTCGCAAAGTGACCCTGTCCTCCTCCAGGCGCCGGTTCCGAGAAGTCGGCGGCGTTCTCCTTGGTATGTGGCCTTGGGTTCAAAAGACTCCGACGGGATGGCAATGCGTCCTTGATGGATGGGATGCTATATCAGGCAGGACTGGCGTCTCTGCCGAAGATCCTTGGGCGTCTGGTTGCCCGGTCCGTGGGGCGTCTTGGAGATTCAGAATATGGTCTCTTGGTAGACGGTCATTCCAGTCTCTGCATGTGCACTCGCACGTTTCAAATGTTGATAAATCCTGGTAGCAGACAAGTTTCGCTTTTCTAGGTCCATCTGGTTAGCTCAGAGCTTGTGATGTAGATATCAAGAATCACATACAATTCATTCAGCCGGTGCCAACAATAGCGTTGCCAGCCTTGACAGCGTTGAGGTCGTTGGTGAGCTTCATCATGGAAGTGAGGCGCTTCTGCATGGTGGTGATGTGCTGGACGTTCTGGGCATCCTCGGGCTTGACAAGGGTCTGGAAGAGGTTCTCCACGGCCTTACGGTGCTCCATCCACTGGTCAAGAAGGGGCTGGGTCGACGACTCCTTGGGCTCCTGGGGAACGGGCATGGCCTTGACGGCCGCCTTGCGGCTGGGGGCGGTCTGAGTCTCGGTCACTTCAGTCTTGCGCTTACGTCCCTTGGAGGGCTGGGCGGATCCGTTGGTGGGCGAGCCGCTAGAGCTTCCGTGGTCGTTGTGGACGCGCTTCATGTGGTCTCGGAGGTTCCACTGGCGGGGGAATCCATTTCCGGGGACGGCACGCTCACATCCCTCGTAAACGCAAAGGAAAGGCTTGTCACCATGGCCATGGAGTCCGTGTGCCTCACGCTCATGGCGGAGGAGGCACGCAGTCGAGGAGAAGCGGGCGCCCTCGCACGACTCGGCCTTGCAACGGTAGGGCTTCAGGTGAGAGTCCACGAATTTGCTGACAAGTCAGTACAGTCCCCAAACAAGGCTGGAGGTGTGGTTCTTACTCATAGTTGCACTTCAGCTTCTCGGGCTTGTGGTTGCAGCTGGGCTGTCCCTCCCAGGGGCAGTGGTAGAGTCCATCCTCAAGGGGAGCGGCCTTCTTGTAAAGATCGTGGTCCCTGGCGGACTCACCATCGCTGTTCTGTCGTCGGGGTCCGGTAAAAGGAGCAGGCAGGGCAAGGGTCTCATCAAGCTGAGGCATCACCTTTCCATTGGCATCCTCGGAGATCAGGGGAAGGTTCCGGTCAAGGCTAAAAGAATCGACGAGGTGAGAAACCGACTTGGGAGTCACATTGCGATTGGGCAATACGTACCTAGGAGACTGGCATGGGATCTGAGGCGAAGAGTTGGGGCTCTGGGTGGGGAACCACAGGTCCTCGATGGTGTTGGGAGATGAAGATCGGGAGATGGAGCTAGAAAAGCAGTCCCAGGGGCTAGGGGGAGAGTTCTCGGCAAGGCTGACATCAGGGCCAAGCTGCATGTGGGCTGGGACCACGTGGAGGGGGCTGGAATCCGGCAGGGAAAAGGTGGCATCGCCGTTCAGTCCAACGTCGAGGGAGTATGGAGGCCAGTACATCTGGGTCGAGATACCATCGGCTTCGGGGTCCAGGAGGCAAGTATCAATTCCCGCCATGGCAGCACCGGTCTGGGTTCCAGTCTGGAGAGCGGAAGCATTACCTGTGAAGTCCATGTTGGACAAGTGTGATGATTGTGACAGCGCAGAGCCGCTGGATCTGCTCGAGCTAACCCTGGACATCGCTTGTCCACCTTGGGTCACAGGAGCAGTCCGGGATGCAGTCCAGTTGGTCTGAATGTCCTGACGTCCTTGGGGGTGAACACGGCTTCCACGGGGGGTAGTCTGGCCAGATGTGAAAATGAACTCCTCGGCTTCTCCGGAATGGGCAGATCCATTGTCTGAGAAATCTTGAAAGTTCTGTGGTCCTTCTGCTGTCGTGGCCCACAACGAACCTGACGAGAGGTCCGCTGATGGTTCTGTATGAGAAAAAGAAAAGAGTCCAGATGTTGTCGAGGCCATGGTAGGCTGAGTAAAGCTGAAATCGCTGAGGAAATGGTCAGTGTGCCGTTCACGACTACCCAAAATCAAACAAGAAAAGAAAAGTGGTGCAAATCATGACTTGAAGCAACTTTGAATCTGTAGGGTCGGTTAGCCGCTTTTCATTATGCAGATGTGGTGTCGTAGGTACAGACCAAGTATGACAGTGAGAAGCATAGAATCTAGAGTTAGATCTTGCTTTCTGTCAAGGTTCCTTGGGAATCCATCGAATGTTGGTGATATCTCCAGTCGTCATTGTTCAAGTCACAAGTCGAATCCAGGCTGAAGCATCCAGTGTCGTGTCAAGGGTCATTGGCGGGTTGCGACGATGGTGTTGATTGTGCGTGGGCTCTTGTCGGGTGTTCAGGTCGTTCCGTTCAGTCTCAGCTTCCAGTTGTTCGGTCAATCAGGTTGTTGGTATAGCAATTTGCAGTGTCGAGTACAGGTCCCAGAGTCGATTGTAAAGCAAAGAGTCCATGTCTTCCATTGAAACCAGGAGATAGAGGCAGCCAGCGACAGGTCAAAGAGGCGTCCCAGAGACAAAGGGTGCGGATGCACAAAACAATCAAATTGGATTGTCAGATTCAAGGCCGTTAAGCCTGAATGCTACCTTGATTCCTAGAGCGGCCATCCAGTGCGTGTGAAATGTTGATCCAGTCTGCGTCTCCAGTTTGTGGCATCCATGCGGTCGATTGTATCCTAGTTGTTGCCATGTCTAGATCCAGTCCTGAGTTCAAGATTGTCCATGTTCGTATCCATGTTCCTTGGGTCGAATCCATGATGAAACCAGCAAAGTCCTGAGGCAAAACGAGGAAAAGAGGTCCGGCCTTGATCCATGGGAAGAGCTGCGCGATTCAATGTACATCAACGGGCAATACTCACCGTTTGTGGCATAAAGCCAAAGTGAGAATATTATTGTTTCATGTCCGGCTGGACAAGACCATGTGAAAGAGATCCTGGCAATGAGTGTCGACAGTCCTTGGAGAATTGGGTCCTTTGATCCATGTGAAGAAAGTCCTTGGGGCGAAAGATTGAAGTGTTTGTTGTCCGGGAGCGACATCCTTGGTGGAAGACAGAGTGAAGAAGCAAGATGGTTGATACATGAATTCCGCGCAACATGACTTGAAAAGCAAATGCAAACCTCCCAGGGAAGAGTAAAGAAAACAGTACCTGGACAGCGAGTGAACCTCATCGAGGTCAGTCGAGTTCTTGAAACCTGGCATGGTTGCCGGTGTCACACAAAGAGTAACAGTCATGGTATCCTCGGAGTAGAGCAAATGAATTGAGCTCTTGTGATCCAGCAGAGCAACGCGGGACGTTGTCTTGCAAGTTCAGACCAGTGGCAAAACTGTCGTCAAGTTGGTGTTGTTGCGCGACAGGATGATCCTTGGGCTGATTGGGTTGGGTTGCTTTGGTGTTTCCTGACGGAATGGCAAGCAAGCGTAGACAAATATGGTAGAAGAGGGTTAGAAAGAGGAGTAGTAAAGGATGGGTCGTCTTTGAAGGATCAGGCCGAAGCGAGGATTGTTGGGCAGTAAGAGGCGAGAGTTGGGCTGGAAAATTGAGGAAGCAGAAGTGAGACGTTGGGCAACGAGGGACCCTGCGGGTTTTATCATTGTCGAGGCCTGACGACTTGCCGGAGCCAGGTTCCACAGGAAGCGACAGATGCCAATGAAACTGCCGCAGAGGATGGCCGCATGAGTGAGTTGGCGTTTGTGATTTCAGAGCGAAGGGGACCGGTGTGTTGGATTATTGCAGGGATATGCGTCCTGGTATGGGCCAAAACGACAGCGACTGGCTCAACTTCCCTGATTTGGTGAGGGGCCTGGTGGAGAGCAGGCCCGGGGTGCGTCCTATCACTTGGCGTCAACTAGTGAAAGGGAGGGATGATGGTTGTCGGACAACGCATCGCTGCAGATGGTGAGCGCAAAAGGGAGCTGGACGAGGGTGAGCAGTGACAAGACGCGAGGAAAGGGCGGGACCAAGGGGAAACACAGAGGTTGGCACCGAGATTGCGCGCAAGTCGTCATCCCGTCTTGCGAGGAGAGTTTGCATTATCGGCGTCGATCCTCATGAAGTTCGAGTCCAAGCGCTTTTCGAGAATATTAGTCTGCGAGGGCAGTCCTGGTATTGGACCTCCAAAACTTGGTCCTGGCGATCTTCTCAACCAAAACACCACTGTTACGAGTCAAACGGCGCTGACGATGGATGTTGTCTCTTCCCCTCTCCGGCCGGCCCGCCGCAGAAGAGACCACCCCCCTTCATGCCCCTATCTCCTCCGGCCAGGTCAGCGCGGGTGGATCAGAAGAAGAAACCATCACCAACCAGACTGCGTCCTGCGAACCGGCATGCAACCAGCGGCACACCGAGTCTGTCTCCCGTCACCCGGGTTGTGTATCCCGGTGCTCTGATTGCTCACAACGCAGGCCGTGCTGGGCGGGGTAGGTCTTGGTCGGCCACGAGCAGGCCCTTCATTACGAGACGGGACGTACCTCAGAAAGATGCAAACATAGGGAGGCTACAGAAAGGGCCAGCGATTCGCCGAGCAAACAGCCTATGACAAACAGCGGTGTCTCAAGGTGGACGAGAAGCGCTTCCGGAATCAGAGGGAACGAGGTGCGACAACAACAACGAGGAGACAAGAGGCCATAATGAGGTGACCCCAGAGAGGCCAGAAGCGAGACAGGCCACAGTCACTCGCGTCGCTCCTTCGCAGGACGAATATCGTGTTGGTGACGGTGCCAAGACAAGGCAATCCAACGGTGCCAACGTTGCGATCCAACGCTGTGTTACGGGAGACGAAAACTCTGTCGCTCAGACAGGCTGATGCCTGCTGGTGTTGATGTGTTGTTGATGTTTGATTGCCCACCTCAGTTTTGAGTTTACTTTCCAAGGCAATAGGTAGGCGCACTGATACTGATTCCACTTGACGGGATGGAAGGAGAGCATTAGGGGTCCTGCCATCTGAGGAAGGAAAGGGCTCGCCCCACGTGATGGCACGGGACAGCCCGCTCCACCAACGATGCATAGGTTTCCATCCCTTCCATGGAAGTAGAAGCCAGCATGGAAGCCCAGCCCAGTCCAGCCCACCAAAAACAACAATGCGGAAACATGCCGTCCAACGACGCGTGGCCAACTGCGGCTCTCTATTGATATCAATACATACATACATACAGACAGACAACAAATCTCTGCGTCGACTCTCTTCTACAATACACTATGTATAGGTCCAAAAGATCTAATTTCGGAATCCCACCCTCAACATTTGTCAGCCCCAGGTGCAATGGGCCAACCGCTCGCCTTACAATCATGATTGCTCGAGTGAGCATTCAACAAGACGCTCCGCCGTGGCTCCAGAATGACGAATCCTCATGAATCAGTCCTACTAAAAGATTCCACAACTCCAACACTTCACACAATGCATGTCCTAGTCCGAGTCCAGCTCTATCACGGCAGGACTCGCACTGCTTTCACCAGTCACCCCTCCCGCGATTCCCTCATTCCATAGCTCCTCCAGTCCCCTCTCAACCTCACCCTCTATTCTTCCGAGCACCCCAGCCAGCATCGCCTTGGCCGCCTGCCAGCTGTTGATGCCCAGCTCGCGGCTGACCAGCTTCATCTTGTCACTGTAGACTCCTCGCCACTTGGCCAGCTGTCTCTCCTCGACCATGTTACTCGCCCGCCCCGTCGAGGCGATGGCGGCCCCAAACATGACGCACCACAGCCACAGCGACTGTGTCCATGCGCTCGTCTTGAGGTGCGCCTCGCCTGCGTTAACGTCATCGATCAGTTGCTCCAGAAGCCAGTCGATCAGAGTCACGTCAAAGTACTTGTGGCCCAATTCGGAGCACAAGTAGAAGAAGGTGGCGATGAAGCTCGTCCGGCTACTCTTGGGGTCTCCGTTAAGGATTCGTGGCACGTATTGGGTCGGGTTGAACCCTCTCGATATCTCGTAGTTGAGGTTGAGGTCCTTGGTGTGATTCTGCCACAGCCTTGCCGCTCGTGAGTCGGTATCTTCCCACCAGCCATATCTCGGTGCCTCGCGAGGAGGCAGCGCTGTAATGTCCCAGATGGAGGCGAACAGGAGCGCCATGAAGGTTGGTTGATATTCCGGTACGTTGACGAGCTGGCCCGACTTTCCGGTTCGCAAGCCATCTCCAACCCTATACATCAGCATCAGCAAAGGCGGATGGATATCAGAGCGCAATTTGGCAAACCGACATCTTGAGCATCCTTTGGGGTAACGTCGGGACTTGATCAGTCGCCCGATTCCATTGCTCGACTGCCGACCGGATACCCTTGAGGTGTCTTGACGAGGCATCCAGCTCTCCAATGGCGCCCTAGTCGATTAATGTCAGTCTCATACGGTCCGACACTGCGTCCGACACTGCATCCGAAATGTCCTACCTCAGTTAGTGCGAGCGCAGAAATCGCCAGCATGGTGTCTCCGCTCTGCGCAGTGTCTAGTTTCTGGAGTTGTTCTCTCGCGAACTGGTAGGTGGCGGCTTTGTGGTACAGGAACGGGATCCTGACCTCGTCCATGGACCCCGTAACCCAGGCCCATTGACAGGCCGACAGCATCAGACACATGTGCATGTACCCAGGGTTTTCGAATGACTTTTGGATCCTAGACGACTGTCAGCTCATTGCGTTTCGGCCGAACCATGAAGGTCCCGGGGATTCGGGTCACCGCACGCCGAGGATTCCAGTTCCCTGGCTACGGGTCGCTGGCCCCATACTGTGTACTGCGAAACTGATTAAGCACGTTAGTCACCATTCTGCCGGAATCCTCCTCGTGCAGGCAGTTCAGCTCAGCTTACAATGCTGCAGGAGGCGTTTCGACGGCTCCGGGAGGGCGTCGAAAGAGCCCCCAACATAGTTGTTGAGGACGTTGATGAGACCGGGCGCGGGAGGCTCAGCCAGAGCCATCTGGGAGGAGCCGGCAAAGGCCTCAAGTTCGGTACTGGGACCTGCGGCGCTGCTGCTGGATGAAGGTGAAGGTGACGACTCATTGGACGGCAACGTCTGCTCGGGAGTTGGATAGATGCATTCACTCCCCGTCTGGAGGCAATTGGTGCTACGCTCGCCAAAGGCCGTTAGTCAGTCTTACAAACGAGACCACTACAACTCGACGGTCGGCGCCCAGGTCTGACGCGTGGCACGGCAGTAATGCAAGGCTCGTGTGCCCTACCATACTGTCGGATCGCAGCCTTGCATCAAGCCAAGGGTCCGAGGGAATGAGTTGCTGGAAGTGAGGGGGGGGAAGAGGGGAAAGTATAAGAGGTCGAGCAAAGATGTATATGGTGCAATGCAGCCGGGAGAGAAGAGTCACGTACCATAACGGCTTTTGCTCATCGCAGCGCACATGTCTTCGTTTACAAGTCTGGCATCCATTTTTGCTCCGTCGATGAAATCTCCTCTTGCGTTCCTTTGGGGGAGCCATTCTCTTCTCCCGTGGTCATGAGAATAGGCAAGTTGGTTACTATTGTGGTGTTTCTTTGGCTCTCCGAAAATGGCAAAGGCTTGACAACCTCGCCCACATGCTGATGTATGTGTCGGCTCGTCTATCGTCAGAGATCCGCAGCCCGGCAACTCGGGGACAGTCGACGGGAAATATTCCACAGGAGGCGAGGTTCTGGTGGTGAGGCACGGTTGGCACGGTCTGAACAAGAGACAGGCCATGGAGGCATGCCTTCGTATTGAGAACCAGCCTTTGCCCGATTCCAACCAAGCCAGATGGCGGGATAGCCCCAAATAGAAGCCAGAGAGCAAAGCTCGTTTCCCTAGACGAGGCCTGCAGGGACTGCGTCCAATCAACGCACACTGATCCCCCCTAGACCCATGACTCGCTAAGACCCGGTGGCGGGGGCTTTCTCACCCAAACCCGTAGAGGCTACCTCACGCCCTCTGGTCCGGGGGAACGAGAGATCAGTGAGGCCATATTGGAAAGCAAAAAGGCGGCCGCTCGACATCGGGCTGCCTCGAAAGCGCATTGTCTCGCGCAGGGTGGTGGATCTGCCCATGAGGAACCTACTACGTCACAGCTGCACGATGAATGGCAACCAACGGTATGGAGCCTCATCTGGGACCAGGATTGCTAGTTAAGTTAGTTAGTTGTATCACATCGGGAGGCTGGTGCGGTGCGGTGCGGTGCGATGCGATGCGCCCACCTGGGATGGGACGGCAGCCTACCAACGGCCTTTGAAACGCTTGAAACGGTTCAAGAGGATGCAGATGGCACGAGACCAATATGAAGAGAGATTGTGAGTATCACTACAGACGAACCCTACATAAATTAATCAGCCTTGCCAGGCGTACACAGGCTCGGCAGATACTGCAAACATGAAAGATCACCATGCATACCATCATCCCCTCATCCTTCATGTTCTGATGTTGTTGGTGCGTCAACTAGCGCCATCTCTGTGTGTGGGTGAAATGTGAAATGACCGAGGCTCTCCGAAAGACACCAGGTCCGATCCGGATCGGACGCCCGTGTCGGAGCCCCGGGGGTGGACCCGCCTCGGAAGTTGTGATGGTATGCTGCCTACGGAGGATGGTTTGGTTCTCATGCGGGGCTGTGGTTATTTTGGGGCATGTCAACAGGGGGTGGGAAGAGGGTGCAGTGCATTAACGCGAGCCCGTACCAGGCGATAGCTCGTGTTTCCCTCCCTCATGATGCCACGTGCTGCTAATTGGAGGCGGCGCAGGACATGGGGGAGCCCTTCAGCCCTAGGGGAAACGAAACAACATAAACGCGACCAGGTACTGGCCCTTTTGCATCGCCAGGGCAGACAGATACTATCGTCTCCTCGTGTCAGCGGTGTCTCATCTTTTGGAGGCTGGCTGAAGCTCGTGTCAGACTCGTTTTTTCGACCCAAGATGATGAGGACCGGACCCCTCTGAGGGCTGAAGGGAGCGTTACGTCCGACGCCCTTGTCAATGAGGCGAAGCTACCTGTTTGTCGCGCTGTTGGAAGCAGACAAAAAATCACTGCTGCCTTGTCCGATATGCATCGAGACCAGGGTCGCAGCCGTTTTGTGGCTTGAAGAACGGAGGCAGAGGGACATTCTATTCCCCCGGACTGCCGTTTCTACATTATACTAACGTGCAAATCCTTCGTCCAACTGGCTAGTTCAGCCCAGAACCACAGAGCAAAAAGGGACGATATGGGGAATGACGATGGGGTTCGACAGATCATGGCTTGACAATGAGCCCTCGCATTGAAGCCCTCGTGACGATACCAAGCGGCATTTGTCAAGGTGGCGTCGGGGTGAGAGGAGACTTAGCAGGTATTATTGCAAGGGATTCTATTTACGGATTTCAAGGAAGGGATGGAGATACAGGGGGTGGTCTCGACGGTACGTAATATCTTGAAGGTCGATGAGAACCAGACTCTCGATCTGTCCTGTTCTCTTCTGTTTTACTCTGCAAGTAAGCCCGTGTCCCATCATCTTGGGTCAATCACCTGACAATCGTTCGCAGGTCAGGTCGAGAACGTTGATGAGGGGAGGGGGGGGGTTGGCCAGTCTCACCAAAAAGGAGAATTCTCGTACAGTAACGAGATTGAAATGAAGAGGGACCAAAAATAGCCAGAGCTAGAAGGCATTGGGAACCGGAGACTTCCCAAGTCGGTCGAAATGCCCCCCCAGATCGAGACGGCGGCGCCCTACGAGCTGTCAAAGCTGCTCTCCTATCTGCGACAATGTCTCACCACGGTATGTGGGCGGTCACGGGGTGTCATTCGGCGCGTCGCAGTTTTGCAGATGCCCTCGGCAGCAAATTATTCATACGAGATTTCGAAACAGAAAGTCGGTTATTCAATTGGAATTGCTATTCGTGTTAATGTCACAGTACGGCATTGAATGCATCTCATTGATCGAATGCCGCCGTTAGATCGAGACGGTGGCGCTCTAGTAGGCGACATGTCGATAACGCCCCCTATTAGCGGCCCCCATCCCAACCTCACTTCTGAAAGAATAGATGGATTCTTCCGTCACAGAATTTCAACTCAAAGCACTCCGTAAATCCGGATTAGAGGCATTGCCTCGGCAATTGATGATTTCATGGTCTAGAAACATGGCAGTGGCAAATAATGTAGGCATTCAGAGTTCAGTCCAACAAAATGATCAAGTCTGCTCACAATTACACACAGCTCACGATGAGGACAGACTATACGGATCACGCTGCAAGAACTTTTGATCTCGCTCCTTCTTTGTTGGTGCTGCAGTCATGATTATCACCGAGTTACGAGGTCCCCGTCTCACCATGCCTCGCACGACGCCTCACAGGGCAGACAGATGGACATCTTGCATCTCGAGCACTTTTGATCCCGCTCCTTGGCGCTGCGGATGTGTTTTACTCTGGCCCAACTTACGGGGCCTCATCTCAGCTGGCAAGACATCATCCCGTAAGGGGGGTTGACCAATGCCGACGGGAAGCTCAGGTACGGGGGCGCCAAATCCAGGGGTTGCACACCACCTCGAAGGCTGGACATTGCTCGCGATGCGAGATCTGTGGCTTCGTCTACCGAGTGGTTGTCGACTGCCAGACGTCGATACGAGCTCGTGGTGCGGTGTCATTCGTTGCTGTAGGGAAACTCGACAGATCTGTGACCAGTTGCCGACGCTTGTGGCAGTAAAGGTGGTGGCGGCTGCTTGAGTAAGGGGCATTCTTCACCGCCGGCTCTTCAGGAGTGTCCTTTTCTTCAGAAGATCACCCCTCTCCTCATGCTTTGGCCTTCTACGTGTTTCTCTTTCCCCTCACGTCCAACAACAATCCCGCCAGTGCCGACAGTCGCTCTCACTTAGCGCTCAAGATCACCTCTTGCGGCCCCTCCTTCGGGCAGTACCAAGGACCGAGGGCGTCACTAAAGACCGAGAGCAAAATGCCGCTTCAAAAAGCAGCATGATCTGATCGCCAAAGATTTTCTGGGTGCTCCCGCCTTCCCAGCGGAGTCATTTCGCGAGATCTTCTTTGGTATGTTAAGACCAGGGGTAATACGAAAGGGGGGCTTTTAAGCCAGATCCTCGGATCGTTGACGCTTGGATGGGGTTTGGGGAATTAATGGGCTTGTGACAGTGAAATCTCGGAAGTTCTAAACCTTCTTAGGCGAGTGAGTTCAATAGTGAGTTCGATGATGGAAGCGACAAGACATCGTCAGAGAGGCCATGTTTTGCTGTTAAGCCTGCGACGAACTCTGTTTGCTCAGAAGAATCCCTGCCTGGCTCAACTCCTCAGTTCACGCTTAATCTTGTGTATTATACCTCTACGCCTTCTTGCTGGCTGTTGATCCCTTTCCTCAGCTGAGTTGGCAGCAGCCGCTTTCTTGAACCTCTTTTTCGACGCATGACAGGGGGCCAGAGATCGATAAGACGCTTCTAGAGACATATTACACGACTCATGGTGACATTATATGGGGATATTGAGCAGATGATTGAGTTGTGTTCTTTTCTTGTAGCCGAAAATGTGATCTAGTCGAAAACTTTGCAAGTGGCGGGGTCAAAAGGAGGTGGGTGAGTGGTGTTTTGGCGAGCTTGAAGAGACACTGGCCTTTCTTCCAATTCAGAGGTCGCAAAGACCTTTCTCGGGCTCAGTACAATTGGACATTAATATTCTAGAACTATTACGATAATACTGGGCGTAAATAATTGTATCGTCACTGTCGTTGTTGGAAGATTAATCACACTTCAACCACCGACTGTGATAGACATTTGGGAGCAAAGCGTCATGCTACAAACAAACTTGGAACTCAAGTCTAATATTGCTAATAATTTATGTATCAATACCACAAATCCTCTTTCTACACTAAAACCCCATTTTGAGAAAGCTATAAACTCGCTATATACTCCCTCGTCGTGATGACTACAGGAATGGGAGGAGGGCAGAACGACGGAGTAAATATTCTCTTCAAGCATTCCCTTCCATCTAACCATTAGCTACAACATACAGAATGCGCCTGACATTATTGAACATACGGACAAGACAAGGGGAATGAGAAGGGTACGGAGAAAGATCAGGCGAAGTCTTTGAGAGTATTGGGTTGAATGGTTGCTTAGGGTAGGTAGGCAGGCCGGGTGGGATATCCAGGAACCGAACCCACACAGCAGCCTCACTCGCTTGCCAAGAATTTATGTACATGTCAGGAGATTGGGCATGTTTGATCAGACGGTTGATGTGAGTGGGCAGAAACTCTGTGTGGTGCAACGGTTGGTCCGTTGCCCACAGTTGGGCCTCGATGAGATCCATCTCAAGATTTCTCTGAGGGTCAAGGATTCTTCCCTTGCCAAGATGTGATGTGATATATGTGATGGACCTCTAGGTTTTGTAATTACATAGGATATGTATGCAGGTGTGCGTGATATGTCGCTCACAATATCAGTATGCCGGTAGTGAGTCTGGGTATGTGCCCAAGCATCCAGGTATCCATTTACCCTAGGTAGTAAACCTACCTCCACTGGACCAAGCGCAACAAGGCGACAACAACAGCATCTCTGGTGGCAATTCTTCTCTTATTCGGATGAGAATCATTGCTGTCGTGGCTTTGCATCTGCAGTCTGCGCCATGAGGGCGTCTAGACGATCCATACCGCGAAACAGATACTCATCGACATCCAACCACAACCATAGAGAGGACCAAGAATAGGATATCCGCACCACATACTCGCTCGGCCTCAGATTGACCTCAACACCATGACCAGCCCTATCGAAAAGAATAGTTGTTCCTTGACCTGCATGACCCGATGCGTCTAAACGCTCCCTCACCTCAAGACCGCCTCGACTAGACAATTGGCCATCATGAGTCCTGATCTCTGATAACGACGACGGCGTGAAACTTCACGGCCAAGTTCTAGGATACTGCGAGAAGACGACAGCGCTTATGTGACGACTTTTTTTTCCGTGTCACGTTAATATCCACGTCAAGGGAGAGAAGAAATTTTGGGTTCCGCAGATCGGTCACATGCATTCGACCACCCGTGGGCAATCTGGCACCTGCCAAATGGAACATGGGCAGCCAAACAATCGGAGCCATCTCGAGCCTCACCTGGTTCGCCCTGCTATGGCATATGGATCCTTGCGTGGACGACATCGGCTTCTATGAGGGGACCAACAAACATTGGCCGCCTTGAGGACATGAGCCCTGGGTGGAGGTGGTCTGTTCTGCCCTGACCTCGGTGCGGCCTGTCGCCTCAGCCTTGAATCAGGGCAAAGCAGATGAGGCATCTATCTCGCACCCACATCGACCCCGTCCGTCACGGCCATGGCCAACCTTGATCCCATCCAGCATCCATGGAGGCACATCATCTCTATCCGCTGGCAACGAGATCCACCCGCAGGTAATCCTTCGCCTCATAATCGGCAAAGCTGAACTCGGCCGGGTCAATGCGGCCTGCGCGACGGGAGAGCGTAAGGACCCTTCATCTCCTTGTCACCGTTCACAGGTGCCGACGATGCCACGAGCTTGTGGCTCCTCCCCAAACCCCCCAAAGCTCCAGGGTCAAGGGCATGGTGGAGCAAGCCGCAGTGCCAGCGTCTGCTTGCATCAGCGTCAGGCCATGGTGTCGTCGTCGTCATGATGGATGGATGCTGTGACGGGCCCTTGCACACGCTTCTGCTCCTACCTCCGCACTGGACAGCATCCGCATGGGAGCAAGAGCCAGCCAGCGCAGTCCTGTAACTAACAGCCTGTCTCCGAATCCCCTCATGGGTCTTCATGGTTCGCCGGGCGGAATTCGGGCTTCGCTCAGATCGGCGCCCCCGCGCCCTGCAAGAGATTCAGGGTCGAAGCCGTTGAGGTCCTGGCACCCAATCACCAGACGCCCTGCCTTGTCCAAGGCCAGCAGAAAAGCCAAGTTTAGCCAGGGCCAATCGCTCTGTGCGCCATGTTCCGGAGGTGGTGCGCTGTACTGTTCTGTGCTTTGCTGGTCTGGTTCTGTGCTGATGCGGTGCGGTGCGCTGTCTCGGTCGTCTGTCGAGGCGGCGCTCTGTTGTCGGTCCGCCAGCAGCGCTGGGCATCTCACGGGCTGGCTCAGAAATACCCAACCGCCAGGCGCTGATGCTCGTGATGGTGGTGGTCAGTGGGCATCAACAAGCCCTGTCGGGTGCGATTAGCTGGCATCCCATCCTGTCCCATCCCATCCATGAATGGATGATGGCCCAAAAGCCTTGGTGCCCGACCTCCATCGAGTCCCATTGCATCGTCGTCCCGCCATTGACCGCTCCTCATGGTTCCAGGTAGTCCCCTGCTCCCTAGCTATCTCCTGAGGTCATCTTTACCTGACGCTGCCAGCGCGTCTTGGGCAACAATGCCTGCGCCCAATGATGCCGGCGGGAAATTGCCTCGCTGTTCAAGACCAAGGCAGTAGCTGAGAGCTGCCCCCGCGATGAGATGGAAGAAGCTATTGTGTCTGTACCTCCCCTCCCACACTCTACTTTGAAGCTCGCACAAAACATCTGGGGTAGTCCCGGGCTCTGACGAAACCCTTCGACACTGACGCTCCACCTCCTCGGCTACACAACATCGACCATCCCTGGGTTCCTGGATTCTGCTTGCTTTTGTTCTCGCTGGAAAGGAAAGGAAGGGACCAGGAAAGAAAAAAAGAAACCTACCTAGGTACCTGTCTCTACCTTGGCTACGTTAATACCCACCACCTAGATCCGCTGCACGGCTGTGGGTTGCGCGCTTGCTTGCGTCGACGGCAAAACACGAGTACCTACTGTATCGCAGCCCTTCCCTTCCATTCGGACTTGAGCTCTCTCCCGACCACCTTGAAGATTCGTCTTGGGGCGAATTTTGTTGCAAATCTCTACCAGAAGAGTCTTGGTCGAACGCTTCCCGCCTGGTCCCTGTCGAGACTCCGCCATTAGTGAACGGGGTATCTTCCTTTTTTTTTTTTTTTCTTAGGTTCCAGTGGCATCCATCCACCATCCCATCTTGGACCAGGGTCCGGCTCATGACATGCGTCGGTCTCTCCCTTGCAGCCTCACGAACGAACATAAATCGTCCCTATTCCGAGCTTCACTGCCCCCAGTCCGTTCCCGTACCTGTGCCAACTCAGATCGGCTCACTCATCAGCATTGCCTGCGACTGGTTCGCTGAGAATCAATCTATCGGTCAATCAATCGCCCCTCCCAAGCAAAGCAAAGCAAGCAAGCAAAGCAAACCCCCAAGGATCAAAGCACTACGTATCATCTTCTTAGTGCTTCACTGTTTTACCGCGAGTTTTTTTGTCCAATCAATCCGTTCCCGTCCCTCTGGAGCTGCTGGCCCTTCCTTTGACGTACTTCCTTGGACGTCAACAACCTACCTACAGCCTACAGACAGACAGATTGATCCATCTGCCTGGGCCACAAGTCACAGCACAGGTCACACCGCCTACAACCGCCGACGGGAGGACCCAGGAATCCCATCGCCATCTCAGGAAACCCTAGTCGCCGTGGATGCCCCAGAGATTTTGGAGCCAGCCTTTTGGAGAAAACCAAGGATCACGGCCCAAGGACCCATAGTGTGCAAGCTGTCCATCGGATTTAGTCTCTTTTTTTCTGGAACCCAAGGCCCGGACCCATTTGCTTCTTCCTCGCCTGTGGATTCTTTCTTTATCAGCCGCAAGTCTCGTCAGCAGGACTCGTCTGGAAGTTAACACTGCCTTCTTTCTGCTCTGTCTGCTGCCATGACCAGCCAGTTCAGTATGGCGCAACCAGACTATGCCTACAGGTCCTCGGCCATGTCCAACAGTCCCTGGAACCCGACTCGCAGGTGAGATTGCTCTCTCCCCGTTGCCTGTCCAGTCCGTCCGCAACGGACGTCGCGATGGGCACCGTCAGTGTGGTTGGCTAACTCTTGCCCGGCAGTTCCTTTGCCGAACCCACGGCACATGGAGGCTTCGATAATGTCTTTTACTCGACACCAAGGTATGGACATCCTCGAGCTCCCACGCCCGCAGTTTTTAGTAACAATGGCCCTCTGCAAAGTGTCAATTACTCGGCTAGCTCCTACAACCTCGCTGCTGGTGCTGGTGCTGGTGTCGGTGCTATTCCCACCGCCGCTGCCAACGGTAACGCCGCTGCCGCCGGTCATCTGTCGCGGGCCGAGTCCGCCTTCCCTTCGGGCTCGACTTACGCTGGCCGTCCTCCGTCGGGTTCGTTTGGCAAGCCCATCGGACATGGATCCTACAAGGGCTCCAACTCCCAGGCCTGGGACACCCATGACCGCTATTCACCCACCGACTCGGTCGACGACATCATCGCGTCGCCCAACTTGTCTGACTATTCCCTGGAAAATGGGATGAACAGCACCGCCCAGGCCAAGTCAAAGGCCAGCGGTAAGGGCCGGTCACAGCGACGACCGTCGAACCGAGACGAGTTTGACGGTCCCCATCAGTTCCTGCAACGGCCACCGCCAGACGTCATCGCGATGCAGGAGCGCGAACTCCCCCATCTGCCCACGAACCTCCACGTCCAGGAGCAGGACAGCGTGCTCAGCCAGGTCAACGACCGACTCTCGCAGTGCGCATACGACTTTGTCGCCAAGTACCAGTTCCCGATCCCGTTGACTCAGGACATGAGGCCAGTTGAGCGACCGCAGGATCGAGAGTGGACCGAGTGGGTTTACCTCTTGAAGCGCCTAGCGACGAAGCGACGCATCCCCGCGCGGGTGCTGTACAACGGGCAGATCAAGCAGTTTGTCACGATCCTCGAGAACTCGCTCGAGATGCGACACGCGGCAAAGCACCAGAGCCGTCCTCTCAAGGACGACCGCAACATCCTTCAGCTCATCTCGGCCGGCATTCAGGTGGCCAAGATTCTGAAGGATGCATCGGCCATGGACTACCTGGACCGATTATACGTTTCTACCGAGAAGCAGATCCAAGACCGTGCCGCTGCGCGGTACCGGTCTTGAGACACAAGCTTCACCTCGAGTCCTAAGCGACTCCCACGATATACGTTTATACGCTTTCCTACAGCAGGAAAAGACGATCGATCAGCCGGCGACGACTACGGCGCAGAGCAGAGCAGAAACAGGGATGTGACCCGGGTCTCTTTGCTGAGGCTTCAAGCAACGCAGCTTCAGGGTCGCATTGTGAATGATAATGTTTTTCGAATATGGATGGGCATCCTTCCACGGTTATACAACATGGGTTGGTTGAGCACGAAGCTGTCGCCGACATGTTTGCCGCGGGTAACAACCGTCTTTTCTGGTTGGGAGGCCATCGTCTAGAGCGTGTTGGGAGTTTTCATGTGGCAATGATTTCTTGTTAATTTCTTGGGCGAATCGCGGGTTTCTTCTTTTTTTGGTTTCTGTTGCTGTTTTAGCATCCATGATTGTTACGCTCTCGTTTTTTTTCTTGCTGCTCCGGGTTATGGGCATCTCTCCAATAGAGGACTCAGGCACAATTCGCACCTATTGCTGTGTGTTTCGGCCATTCCGGCAATTGGAGAAGTTGGTCCCGGGCATGGATGGCGCGCCCACTGCCGCCCCGGCCGCGGGTGGCGTTGGGTAACGACGGTGATGGTGGTGTTGGGCATCGGGGCTATGGTCAGGAAGGTTGGCAAGGGTCTGGGACATTGGGTATGGATGGTAGGATGAAAGAGAAGGGAAGCTGTGAGGATGATCCCCCTCAGGAGGCAGGCGGTCTCGTGCCGGAGGTGACCTTTCGTGTTGGGCACGGGGGGCACAGAGGCCCGGAGGCCACGGTCTTGCGATAGGGGGGTGTATGAATACGGCAGCGGGATAGGCAGGACGGGACGGGACGGGACGGGATGGCAGAGCCTGGCTATGAGGCCGGCCAGTCAGTATACGAACAACCAGCTGGAGAGTTGAGTTGACGGTTTGATTTGACAACAGTTCGCATAGAGTATCGCAAAGACGAGAATCAGAATGAGCGAGATTGCGCAGCATTGCTTATGAAGAGAGGTCACTGTTGGGGTATGAGTGGGTGATTCAACCCGAGAGAAGTGAGGTGAGTGTCCCAACGTCAACATCAACATCAACGTCGACGGCATTGATAATCAACACGATCGAGATTCAGCCTCAAGACGCAGACGGCGATTTGCTCGCCGGCAAAGGCCACGGGAGTTGAATGCAAGTCATGGGGTTCTCATGTGGCGTCTGGCTGATGTGATGAACTGACATGTCCCGTCGCACCAGGGCGCGGCCGAAGCTGTCTTGAGGCCTTCCTGCTTCATGTCGTGATGCACGAAATCGAAAGTGAACTCTCTAACTGGCGACGGCTCAGCTAACGCAGCCTCGCTCGATACCGCTGTCGCCGCTGCAGTGCAATGATTGATGACAGCCCACCGCAAAATAGCTGAATGACGGACAGGCAGTCAGGCAGTCAAGAAGCTCATCACTCGACATAGTACTAGGAGAGGAATAGCGTCGAAACTTGCCCTGGATGAACATGTGCATAAACGACTGGCCGACGACAAGCCTTACCCTGCGCTCCCCGAAGCTGGGGTACCTGAGAGTCCTAGCGAAACCACGCGGAATGTCAGGTACCCCCCAAACGTGGAGTCAACTTACGCCCAGTCGGTCGCCATTTAGGTTTAGCGCGTCGAGTCTCGACGGCGAATGCAAGCAAACAAGGGCCCCACGACGACCCCAAGAAGGTCGACCGAGCGAGAAATCCAACAAGTTAGAGAGTCTCTCATTTTTCTTTCTTTCTTTTTTCACTTTCGGTCTACTATTGTAGAAAGAAAATGCCATTGCTCTGGCCTTTTATATCTGCTGTTGCTCCCTGGATCTGTCGCTGAGTCGGTCTCCTCCTCCTCCTCCTCCACTCCCCGCTTTGCGCGCGACCCAACTTCTTGGTGATCTTTTTGGTGGATGCGATCTCGATAACGACGACTACGATTAAGTGACGACTCGATTCTTTTGGGCTGTGATTGCCTGCGATTAATTCCTTTCATCTCATCATCACGGACTTCAATCTACTATATAAAGTCCATTTCCTCCCATATATAAACACTCTTACCTCATCCGTAACCTGTCCTCTCTCAATACACCACGCCATAGTATTGACCCTCACCAACAAACTCGGATCTTTACCCTTTTGAAACCTCTCTAAACCTCTCACAATGGCGTCTGTATCTTCCAGGCCGTCGCCAAACCCCTCATCCACCTACGACTTCGAACCCGCCCCCGAGACCGACGAGACATGGCAGTACATCGACTACACGGCCTCGAGCTCTGGCCCGTCTTCCATCGGATTTCTGTCTGACCCTGCCAGTGGAAGCTTGGGTAGCTTTGCCATGATTGGAAACGTTCATGGGAACTCGCCTTCCCCTTACATCTCTGGAAACACTCCATCTTCCTACGTCGCTGGCAGCACACCCTCTCCCTACATGGCCGGCAACACGCCATCCCCGTATGTGTCAGGGAACACATCCTCACCCTTTGTACCAGTCAACACTCCTTCGCCCTACGTCCCTGGGAACGACCCCTCCCCTTCAGCAGCCTCTCCTCTCCTCCTCGGTGAGATGGACCAGGCTGCCTTCTTCTCCAGTAACCCGTCGTTCCCCTCGCAGCCCGAGAATGGCAACTCGGACATGTTTGCGACGGCAACGACAACAGCAGATGGGAGCTTCGGCACTGCCCAGGCTTTCATGACACCCCAGCAGTACCTCTTCCCTCAGCAGCAGCAACAGGATGCGAGCCAGTTCTCGGCCCAGGGTTTGAACGGTATGCTGGTGGCGCATAGGACAGGGCCCAGTTCACGGCAGGATGCTGATGAGACTGCAGACATGACCCTCATCAACAACTTCAGCGCCGACATGTTCTCGACCAACTCGGGTGAGCAGGTTCAGGTGCCCCAAGTCGACCTCAACATGCCACAGCCGCTGCAGTCGGATCCAAACGTCCCGCCGTGGAACCCTACTAACACGAGGGGCAACGAGGGGGGCATCTTCATCATGGATGACTTTAGCAGCTCGCCGTCGCCCAAGAGTATTAACTCGCAGAGTTCCTTTTCCAGCACCAAGGCCGCATACGGCAGCAATAGTGGTAAATCACCGACCCAGATCCGCAAGGTCAAGACAGGCAAGGTCGAGAAGAAAAAGACTGAGCAGTCGGGCAAGTTTGTCATTGTAACCCCCAACTCCATCTCGGCCCACGCCGGCCGGCCGAACCCGTTTGAATGCTTCGAGGCCATGGCCCGCACCAGCCAGCGAGGCCGAAAGGGACCCCTGGCGAATGCCACCAAGGAGGAGGCCCTGCAGGTTCGGAGGGTGGGAGCTTGCTTCTGCTGTCACAGCCGCAAGGTCAAGTGTGACAAGGAGAGGCCCTGCAAGAGCTGCAAGAAGCTCAAGATCGCAGTCCCTCAGGTAGTCTGCTGGCAGTTCCAGGACTTTGTGCCCATCTTGTTCCCAGACTTTATCCGTGGTCATCTCCGTAAGGAGGCGATGACCACGTTTATTGCTGAGAGCATTGTCAGCTTCCAGGTGAACGGAGCTGAGCAGGGTTGTTCTGTCGAGCTCTTCTCTGGAGGGAGGTTCCAAGCGGTCCTCGCCGTCGAGGCCAAGTTCTTCACCCCCAAAACCCCTGACATCATCCAGCACTGGCACATGGTCAATGTAGGACCGGACCGTGTTGAACTGCAGTCTAACGGAGCTGCAGCCATTGCTGTTGAGCTCGAGAAGACGGCCGAGAGAGACAGCCTCAAGAAGAGGACAAAGAAGTACATCCAGGAGCTCATCACTGAGCCTGGCTTTGTGGACCAGGTGACGGAATCCTTCCGTTCCACTCAACTTCCGAGGAAGATTCTTGGAATCATCAAGCAGTACGCCGATGAGACCGAGGTGAGTAAGCCCGAGTGAAAAAAAAAATTGTATCAGTAGCCGAAGCTGACGACAGCATTGTTCAGTCCCTCATGGTAAAGCGCGCCCTGTCCATCTACTGTATGCACTACATCATGACCCGGCAGCTCTGCCTCACCCGGCACACGGTCGACTCGCTGCGGTCTACCGGCATGATCGCCCAGAACGACGGCTTCGTGACGCCCCGCATGCTCGCACGGCAGATCAAGTCAATCATAGACGAGCTGATGTTGCGCGAGATGCAGCAGCTGTTTGATATCTTTTCCAAGTCGCTCAAGCCCAAGATCCGGCGCGAGTGGGCACCCTGCACCGCCGCCTTCCTGGTGCTCTGCCTCTTCATGGAGGCGGTCGAGACGGCGGCCGATACTTTCGTCGTCGCGGGTAACGAGATCAGCATGAGGAACAGCGCGCGGCCTGAGTACGACCGCAGCGTCGCCCTCAACACGTGCAAGGAGGTTGAGAACATGCCCTTCAAGCAGTTCGCCTACCAGTTCCACCAGGTCTACCAGACACACACCAAGGAGGCCAACGCAAAGAGCTTCAACCCGCTGTTTGACAACAGCTTTGCCGAGCAGGGCGAGCTGGACGGGCCCACGGTGACGTTTGCGGCTCAGCTAAGAGAGCTCTTCTTTGGCGAGGACTGTAAGTGCAACCTTTGACGAAGGTCCTTCTAGAAGGAACACGAAAAAATGCTGACGTGTGTCTCACTCTTTTTCAGGGTTAGAGTTGCAGTTCCTGGCGGCCAACGATATCCTCCCCAACAGCAGCAGTCACCCGTTCCCTATGAGCCCGGAGACCTTGTACACGGGTCGTCTCGTGGCCAAGTTTCTCATGTCCTTCACCGATGACAAGGCCATCTTTGGTGACTCTGTTTGAGAAATATTTGCCCGAGACAATGTGTGGGCTGTCCATTGTATACCTACCTAGGTAGGGAAAAGGCGAGGCGAGGCAAGGCAATGGTTTTCTGATGGATGACATGGCGTACATATGCAAGGCTTTTTTTTCTTCGGTTCAACGACGACAGGGCAGGTATACCCTTGTACATACAGGTTTAGGAGGGTTTGAACGACTCTCGGTGGCACGATACAGGACCAAAGGCGACGTTTCGAGTTCAGTTCAGGGATTGCGGGATCTTTCTTTCGTCATAACGTGCATAACTTGATAGTACAAAGCAGAGACAAAAACAATTAAAAGAGTCACATTTTCACCATGATATATGTATGCCCGATTTTAGTCCTGGAACCACACTAATTTTTCAGTGGCAGCAGGGTGGAGCGGACTGGTTGTCTAGACCGATGGATCATTCTCCCACGCGAACGATTAAATAAAAGTTAACACACATGCGCATCAAAAGCGCGAGGTGTAGGCAATTTGTGGGTGCCGTTGAAAAACGGACTTTTTTGACAAGGTAGAGGCTGTTGTGATAGGGGACAAGGGTTAGTTGGGACGTGAAAAGGAAGCATAGCAATGAAGCCGAGAAATACGTGTCACGAAGACGCCTCTTTTCAGACTGTCAAGAAAGACGCGCAAGAACCCCTCACATTCTCGAGGGGACCTTGCAAGAAAAAAATGTCTCGAATGCTCACGGCATTTGACAGGCCTGGGGGTTCTTTCCGGAGTGAAAGCGGCCACCAGCAGGACGTTATGTCGAGTGTCACATTGTCTCATATGCAAAAGCCGAGAGAGAATATGATGCATCTCGGCATAGCGTAAAGTTGCCAATCAAAGAAAAAGAGGCTGAGCTGTGATTGTGTGAGAAAAAGAGGTTGAAAGAAGGATGAAGAGAGAGAAAAGAAACTGAAAAAAAAAGTGAGCTTTGTTTGAAGAAGTGGTGACAGGGATACACAGACCCACTCTCACGTGACACCAACCACCGTTAACCGCCAGCTTCGACTTGCTGTTTTTTTTTCTTTTCTCTTCTTCTTCTTTACACTTTTTAAAACGCACGATAAAATCAACCGGCTTTGATTTTTCTCTTCAACTCCCTGTCGGTCATATTCAGTGCAAGAGTGACGTAGATTCTGTTTTGCTGTTATTATCTGTGCGTGTCGAGATTTGGTTCTAAATTGTCTTGACACGCCCAGCAAAAAGTTCTCACATGCAATTTTCCACTACTATATGAATATGCCTTCATGTGCACAAGATCCAGCCCCCTGGCCCCGTACGCCAACACTAGTTGTAGAGGCTCGTAATAGCCGGCCTCTTATTCCTGTGTAGCTTTGCAAATCCCCCCTCGTCGGGGCGACTGGGTTGCCCGTTCTTGTCTGTTTTGGGCAACCCTCCCTCATGGGGACGTGACGGGTAACGCCAGCGACACAACATCTCGGGGGACTCTACCGAGTGGCCCGCTCACAAAGACAGTGACGGCAGACGAGCCCATGTTGGGAAATGCGAGCTGCCGTAAAAAGTAATGGGTTCAAGCTTCGTTCCCTTCCCCCTCAGCGGCCCGGCTGCCTGGGACCAACCAGCAGAATGAGTATGGGCCATGGGCTGGTTTTAAGCCTTTCTGCGTGACATTGAATAATGTTCTGTATTTGCTCAACACTTGAGAAACTTTCGGTAGCTGAGGACCCGATCTTTGTCCTTTGCTCTAAGCCTCGTTGGTGAACCCGTTGGATCGGTCATGTTCACCAGAATGGCAATGCCTCGGTTTGCTGCCTCTTTTGCTGACGTTGGAAGTTGTCGACCACCCCCCCGTTGACGTTGTTAAAATATTGGCTTCACTGTGACACGCTTTGCCACAGGGTGCCAAGAGATACACAAAGAAAAGGGAGGCCCCTTGCTGATTGATGTTCCTCTTCTCGCATACAACTGCACGGTCTGACGACGGTCCCCCTTCCGCAAAGGGTTCAGGACCGCCTCGTTCAGGATACGAGATTGTCTCTGGACGCCTGTTTTTGGAAACCTGTGCTGCGGCAGGATGCATCTGATGATGGAATTTGTGAGCTCGATAGGCTTATGACGACGAGGTCCTCGGTCTTGGAGGAACCACGCTGAGCAACGATGAATCGAATCACTTCCGGCACTATGCACCGTCTGTGACGCCATGCGGCTCACCAGAACGATCTGCTCAGGAGTAGCTATCACTGTAACCGGAGTTCATGCTGGTGGTCTTTTGAGGCCTCTCTGAGTAGCAGTCTGGATATAAAAAGGGTGTCAGGTCCTTCGACTTGATCTACTCCTCAAGCAGCTCTCAAGCATCTCTCAAGCTCTCCAGCTCTTTCTAAGGTTCATTTTATACTCTGCTACTTCCCAAAGATCAATTGAGCTTACAATCCTTCTAGCACGCTCAAATATTCGCCTCGTCTTCACAAGACTCCAACAATGCCCTCTACCTCCGACCCAGGAAACAACGGCCCAAAGGGTCCCGACCACCCTATAGACCCCAGTAAGTATCATCTCTTCTCTCACTTCCTCAAGCACCAATATCTCCAATGTTCCGATCCGTGGGACTGCGTCCTCGTCGCACTGTTGGACTTGCACAGCGGTGCTATGTTTTCTCCGCAGTGACAACGTCTCGCTGCAGAATCGGTGCTCCTCCGATTGGGCTATAGCTGATACGGATTAACAGCCTACGGAAAATAAACCCCCATTGTTGAACCAAGTGTCGGATATGCTGTGGGGGGTTTAGGATGTGAGGAGAATGGGCGGTATTCTGAAGGCTAGTTCTAGACAAGTTTGTTAGAGGAGGATGGTTTGCACTCTCGGTGGGTGGCCTAGGCTGGGAAAAAGTAATGGTGATAAGTTGGGTGTTTTGAAAAATTGTTTGAAACTTTTCCTTGATTAGAAAATAAAAGCTACCGGTGCGATCGCGATGTTCCCCCTTGTCTCTTGTGCAAGCCCCCCATCGTCTGATAGCTCAACGCCGTGTGCCCCCGAGAGGTTTACACAAAGTAAAGATTATCGTCTGGTGTATCCCAAAGAGCATAATGTTGGGGGTCGCGTAAACAGAACGGATATCGACGTACCGCTCCAGGCGCGAATAAAGGGGGAGAGGGATGGGAGGCGGTGGGAGGGAGTCCGAGGTTGAGGAAGCATCATACGAGTGACGTGACACTGGTGTAAAGGCGGGAGAAATGAGTCAAGAGGAAACATACCATTTCGGGAGAATAATCTGGCCATTTGGGCTGTATGTTTCTCAAGACACGTTGAGATGGTAGAGTCTGGAGCTGTTGGAGACTTGAGCGTCATCAAGCAAATCTTGCCCGAGGGTTTGGTCACTGGATTTGAATATCGTGACAAAGGGTTTAATTAGCTAAGTATAGTAGTGATGGAAAGTCACGCTATGCTGTGCTGTCTCTGTACGCGTTCAATTGTGACTTCCAGTCCACAGGAGTCGTTGATTCCTGCCACTTCTTTGGGCTGGTGTGAATAGGAGGCCAGGGAGTAACTATCGCCGACCTTCAAACTACAGACAGGCAAACCTAGAACATATTCTCCCCTAAACATGTCTTTTTCATGCCGAGTTTGGGCTCTCTTGACAGACTGACCCCCGCGATTACTTTGTTTTCTATCCTCCATGCAGAGACACGTTCTGTATCACTTGGAAACGCGAACAATTTCGACCTTGAATCCTACTCGAACTAGACTCCTATCGACTATTAATACGATTTCATACGGCTTCGAAGCGCCTCCGGGCCCTAGACAAAGACACAGTCAGATCAATCTCCGAGCGGTCTTCTTCCATCGAGTCAAAACAACATGTCCGACGCTTCTCGATACCCCGAATCGGGCCAAATAGAGATATTCTTGGTAGCTGTGGGGGTCCTTATGCTGGTATTGGCGTTTGGAATCTTGGTTCTTGTATGTGCTGGTCTTGGATCCCCCAGCAGGGGGTGTGATCCTGAGAACGGACGGCGTTTGATGGCTTCAAGGGCCCATCGTCCGAGACAAGACATTGCATCCAGCAGGCCATACCGCGACCACGAAAACTCCTTCATCGACAGCTTCCGCAGACAGAGCCAGTCCCTGACTGAAGATTTCAAACTCGAGATGCACAACCTGAGGCAGAGCATGGCTACGCTCATGACACCCTCGGGTAGCCAAAATGGCAACTCTAGCGTTGTCGACAGAATGCGGCGGTTCAGCCTCGACAATCTTCTCACCTTCTCGACCAATAGTTCAGACTTGATAACCGATTGTGAAAGTTGCTGCGAGTTCTTGGACTCTCCTCTGGCTGCAACAGGGAGGGAAGACGCAGCCGGAGCAAGGAGGAGGTCGAGTAGACTTGTTGGAAACACGGTGACTCCCGATTTGGAAGCGCAGGAGTAGGATAGCCCCTTGCAGTAGCTTGTTGATCATGGCCAGGATCGCTGGGATCGGACATGGTGGTTATCGCTTGGGAATGGATGGCAGGTTGTTGTACATGACCTCTATTGAACTGAATCTGAGAAACGTCCTACTCTGACATTGGCTCCTCCGGAAGCCCGCGGGAAACCCGCTTCGTTTCGTCCTCTAACACGCCGCAAAGTCCGTATGCGCTGTTCCTTGTACAAAATGTCGATTTCGTCACCCCGGCCAATCGGCACCTTTACTCGTCACCATCCATCATATCATCCGCTTATGCCGACTGCTTCTTCAGATCCCGCGCAGCCTGCTTGAGGCTGAAGTTGCACTCCTCATAAGCCCGGCCGGCACCAAAGCCGACGCCGACAAACGCGGGCCATGCTCTTCGCTTGAACAGGAGGACGGAGAAGACGACGCCGAAACCGAGGCCGAGGGTCGACTTGACGAGGAGGTTGGAGAGGCAGCGGTCCCACTGGGTATCAATTAGCATCATCCTACCATGTATAAAACATCCGGGTCCTTTATGAAGATGCAATTACCTTCTCGTTGAGGAGCGACTCGCTGAGGGGCCGGGAGGAAATGGCGCTCGGGGAAGGGCGAGGAGGGACAGCGGTTTCGGCCATGATGGGCAGTCCTGAACAGGCGGCGCGTTAGCTCCAATCGGACAATTACGAGGCTTCGGAATAGAATTGACGCACTTGAGAGCTTGCAATCCGGTCGTTGCGGGCGAAATCTGGAGCTGGAAGCTTTGATTCTCGGGGCGTCATGTCGAGCTTCAACGAGAACTTCTCGGTTACTGCGTGGCCGAAAGGCGGTGAGAATCGGAGGACCGGGGACGGCTTAGCGCGGTGGCAGAATTCTGGAAATTTTGGGTGGATTTTGGAGGCGCATTTCAAAGATTCGAGTTCAAGATATCTTTCTTGTCAAGCAAATTTTGTCGTCATTCGCTTGTAAGTCTTTGGTCGCTATGGACGTGACCATGGTGGATAGTCCTTCGCAAGAAGGCACTCAAAACCTTGTGAGTTTCTCTTCAATTGCGTCTTCTAGACGTGACAAGGCTTACACGTGCCTCAGGACAAGACGGATCTCATCAAGACCGTGAGAAGTCTCGACCAAACTGGCCCAGGAGAGGATGGAAAAAATCTCGAAAAATTATGGAAGCATCTAACTGCATCTGCGGACAGCCAGTTTCATGCCGCGGAGCAGAGCAGCTTGCGATGGCTGCTGAAATCGATGAACGGCTCATCCATCGACGCCGAGACTATGCGACGATGGCCCTTGACCTGGACGATTCTTGAATGCGTCTTTCAGCGCATCCCGCTGTTTTCACTCGCCAAGTCTCTTGCTGATCGACGATTCATTGCTGTTCTGCAGCAGACCTTGAAGGACATTTCCAGGCCATCCACGGATTCATCAGCTACTCCCTCCAAGAGAAAGAGGTCGGCAACAAAGAGCTTCTCTCTCGAGGATTTGAAGGACAGTCAGGGATGTTTGATGGCTGGTGAAGCCGTATTCAGTTCTCTCAAGACTCTGCTGGGCCGGCTCGACTCTTCTGCGACGCAATCATCACACGACAAGATTGGTGCTGAGCATATCCGATCTCTTTTCTGTACCCCAGCCGCCGATGCTGCGACATTCGCATCACTATCATTGAAACTATGTGACTCTGCTCTGTCTAGCAGCGATGACCAAACCGAGGGTTGGGAGTCCTGGATCGAGACGACGGCGTCCATCTGGGATCTTCATCTGCAAGGGAGTGATGATGCTCTAGAGGTGGCTACGCATCTCTTTGCGCCGTCAGCAGCTATTCTCAGCAAACTGGAAAAGGTTTCCAAGACCCAGAAAGCCGCTGTGCGCGAATCATTACGGACAAAGTGGTCGATCGATATTCAAAAGCTCATGCATCGCAACCTGATACTTCCCGCTCGAGCGGCATTTATCACCCGACAGGATATGGAACCTATCTCAAGAGCCCTTCAAGCTGCCGAGAGGAATCTTGAAGTGGCAGCCCCTGCGCTGTACTTCCTGGCATCAGGCGTGACGGACGCTTTGGGTGAGGGGAGATTACGGAAGGGTAACTCGGATTGGATGAAGCAGGTTTTCAAGGCTGTTGAGGGTACTTTGCGGCCGCGAGATGACCGGGATGAGCTCGTGCAAATCGTTCTTGAACGAGCCGCCGAGAAGTCAGCGTCTATTGACACGGACGACCTGCGCTCCGTCTGCTGCGAGTATGCTCTCCAGGAACAAAGTACCAACTGGCGGCTAGTATCAGATCTCGCCAGTTGTGATCCTGATGTGTTCCAGCTTTCTGAAGAGGGCGCACGCCTCCTTGAGACTGTCTGTGAACGGAGCATTGCGTCAAGCCTTGACGAGACCGAGACCGAAGCTGTCACAAAGATTATTCAAGCTATTGTACAAGGGTTCCGCACCGGTCGAGACTTGTCCAGCTTCTTGAAACTTTGGTTCCAGCAGCTCTGCAAGATCGAGAAGCAAAAGAACAAGACCAGCTCGCCTTGGATCAGGGTCGCCGAGAATGAATACGGTAGTGATTCTTTCAAGGCCCTGATCGAAAAGGAGTTATCTCCACAGCAGCTTCTTGAGGTCTTGGAATGGGTTGAGAGCGAAAAGTCCCATTCTAGGGCGCTCTGCCTCTTCCTGGATTCTATTGCGCAAGGAATCCAGAGCGAGTCTTACGCGGATGCTGTGAGGAGCAAGCTGTTCGACCTCGTGAGCAAGGTGAAGAAGACCTCTTCAACTTTGACCGCGTTGAAATGGGGTGTTGTTTCCAAGACCCTGTCATGGGTTGCCATTGAGTCAAGAACCGAGATTTGGGATGCCGTTCAAGGGCACCTGGGCAAGACCTTGTCCGAAGCGCCTATAGAGTCCAGGGAGACCTACGAAGCTTTCAAGTGCTGCTGTCAGGCTTGGGTCTCGATGAGTCCAGACGATAAGCAACTCGATGAACCCGCGAAACTGGTGGAATCCTTTACAAGTCGCCTGTCCGCGGACCTCCTTTCGTCAAGCGCCTTGAAAGGAAAGGATTTGTCTTTGTATCTGCAACTCGATGCTGTACCGGGGTATCTCGAAGATGCTGCACCCCAGCACTATCTGGCTTGGTTTCTGCGAGGCTCCAGCCGTCTTAGTCGATATGTCTACGGAACAAAGGCGGCTCTCCCAGAGGCATTGCAGAATGCGCTGTCACTTCCCAGTAGCGAGATTGACCAGCTCCGAGATATCTGGACCTGCTTACTCGAGAACGAGAACAACGTGAACGATGCCAAGGTTGCTGGCGACCTTGTCGACCGTCTGATCAAGGCTCTGGAGGAGGGCGGCAAGGAGAAGCGTTGGCCTGCCGAGGCAAGTCAAACTTGGATCCGAAGTTTGACCAATGTTCACACAGATGCTTTTACTCGAGTCCAGCGAGAGCGGATCATGATCCTTCTCAACACTCACAGAGCTAAGGCCACCAAGCGAGTATCGTTGGATGGTTGGAGGTATATCCTGGGACTGGCCACGAAGCTCATGAGCCGGCCGACGTTCTACGAGGGCATGCAGTTTCCTGACCTTGTCGACGTCGCGGATGCCATGTCGGACATTTCTTCTTCAACGCCGACCCAGGATGGTACTCTGACAAATCTTATTAATGCGTACTTTGAGATGGCCTCAGTTACTATTCAGCAGATGGCGGAACACATCGACGAGCGAAGCATCAAGTACTTCGAGGAAAGCCGCAGTTTCATCTCAGACTGCGACGATGCTGGGGACCTGTCGCCTTTCCGTCTTACTCTGTTGAAGGGGTTGATCACTGAAGTTTCCCAATCGCCAAACTGCACTGCTCATGCTGAACTGGGATCGCTGCCAGATAGTGCAAAGGATGTGCTAGGAAACTGTGTCATGGCTGCAACTGGCTATTTCCTAACCGAGAAGAAGGCTTTCGAGGGACACAACGTCATTGCCGATCTCCGGCTCTTTGCCGCTGTTGATGCTGCTGAAGCATTGGAGAGTCTCTCTGGGGTGTCCAAGTTGAAGCAGTCTGATATCCGAAAGGCCGAGAAGCGAAGCCACTCTGCCATGGCTTCAGGGGATCTTCGAGGGTGGAAAATGCAGACATTCTTGAGGACATACTTCTCATCGCTTATGGAGGAAGCTCGGCCAACGACGTTTTATAGCATCAACGACGTGCCCCCGAAGCTCCGAGAGCCCATCTTCCAGAGCAACGTTGCCTCTGTCACAAAGGAGATGGATACGCCCGCCAAGATTGAGTACCTCAGGGATCTCATTCATGTGTTTGTGCAGGGTTCCAATTCAGATGGACAGGCATCAGCTATCCAGACGGTTGTGCGCCAACTTATAGGTAAGATGACCAACCCTGATGACATGAGTGTTAACTAACATTATTATCAGTGTGTCCTGACTTGCAAAGCAAGGGAGCGGGCTTCGACCTGGCTACTGCTCACAGCGAGTTGACTTCGACACTCCTAACTCTGGAGAGCCAGTCTGTGTGCATCCGAGTCTGCCGTGTTCTTCAAACGCTCCTAGAGAAGAAGCCTCAATCCATGACTCAATGGAATATCGAGCTTGTCCTCAACACTGTCTGCGAGCTCAGCTCGTCTGAACATGCTGGCAACGAGCGAGTGCCATTCGGATGGCTATGCAAGCTGGTCGAGGTGATCATTAAGAAGCACCGCCTTCGACTCGAAGGCCATCACCATATACTCCTATCCGTGATGCAGGCCCTCATCCGCAACCTCGTCATCAACCAGGGCGCCACAGACCCCCTTGGCCAGGCCATGCACGAGACGAAAGCCCATCTCTACGCCCGCCTTGTCACGCTCATTTGTGAGCCTACAGCCGGCGCCGTCTCTCGCTCGCAGCACCAGAATGCGCTCGACTCGGCAACTGACGCGGCGAAGCGTTCAGCTGGACGACACATGTATCTGGTGCTGATGCAGTATGTCAAGTTGCAGCTGGAGGCTGACGTGCCGCGATCGGTGAGGGAGGCTTTGGAGCCGGCCATGAACTCGATTTTCGACATTACGCCTCCTGAAGTGAGGAAGATTCTCAATGATGCCATGGATGGCAGTGGACGTGCGATTCTGAGAGAGATGTTTAAGAGATATACCAAGTTTGGCAAGTGGAGCGGCGTGTAAGCGGTTTAGAGATGTTGATAGATACCAACGCACGAATAGACATTGGGCAAGGTCAATGGAGTTATTAAATATTATGGGTATCTTTGAATCCTATTTCGTTGGCAGACACCAGATCTCCTCACAGATCCTGGGGCCTCTTTCTCTTGTACGTGCTAGGATGACCATGAACCTTGCCGTACTTTCGAATCTTGCTATCAATATCGATCCGGGCAAATATCCAGACAAACAGCGCCAGCAGAGACCCGAAGAAGTCAACGATGGGGTTGTTCTTGGATGCACCACCCAAGGTACCCCATCTCATGAGGTGGCCGAGGAAAGCCACAGTGATCCAGTATTCTCCGTTCTCAAGTCCTTGGATAGCCTTCTCTGCAACTTCGTCAGGTGTCTGCTGGGGATCATCCTTCTCGACAATCTTTGCAATCTCGGGCTTGACCTCGTTCTCGCGCTTGTTGGCCTCAGAGAGGATAGTGCCAGGGAAGACGACGTGGACCTCCACATTCTGGGGGTACATTTTGACCTCCTGGGAGATGATCTCGGCAAGACCTCGCATGGCGTACTTGGAGGGGGTGTAAGGGCCGTATCCGGGAGGCGAGTACAAGGCGCAGACGCTCGAGGTCATGATGAGGTGCTTGGGCTCCTTCTCGATGGGGGCGTTGGGGGCGAGCCACTCGCGGAGGATGGCGTGGGACATTTCGGCGGTGCCGTAAAAGTTGACGTCCATGTGTCGTCGTAGCGACTCCATCTCCATGTCGATGTATAGCTCGGGATAGGCCATGCCGGCAATGGTCCAGACGATGTCGGGGCTCTTGCCATTGTTCCAGCTGATGACCTCGGCGAGGAGAGGGCCGGCGTAGGAGGGGACAGAGACGTCGGCCGAGATGTAATGGAAGCGTTGGGTTTCGGGGTTCTTTGCCGCGGCCTGCAAGGGAAGTCGAGTTAGTAATGTTGGAAGGATAGATGAGCTCTGTGGGGGATTGACCTTGACGATTGCGAGGGCAGCTTCGAGCTTGCCGACGCTTCGGGCGACGAGGATGATGTTGGCGCCCTTGGCAGATAGCTTCGTGGCCACGCTGAGACCCATCCCCTCGGATGCGCCGGTGATGAGGACCGTCTAGATTGTCAGTTGAGGTGATCATGAGAGGATCCCATGAGGAGTTGCAGGATACATACCTTGCCCTCAACGGGCATCTTGTTCCCGCCGAAAAGACCCATGATGAAGGTGCCAAAGAGGATAGTCGCGACAGAAGCACCAAGAATAGTTGTGGAGGAAAAGTCCATGACGGGAGAGCTTCAAGATGGGAATGGATGAGGGGCACGAGGAGGAGCTATAATTGATTCCTCAAGTCCGTAGGATTCTCACCGACCTCCACCGGAAGAAACGGCAACTAGGGGCCGCACGGTAATCTTAAATCAGCGACGTATCAGTCCCCAGACGTGGTAGGGCTGACGGCAGCAGTGCAGTTGAAATTAAACGGGATGTAGTGAGATGGTGCGCTGGTTGATTGTACGATGCAAGGATTCTTTAATGTGTGAGTTGGCATTTTTTGCTGTTGCTGTCTCCAATTGAACTTAATTACATGATCCAATTCAGGTACCGGCTGGGCACACGATCAAGCTTCTGACACTGTCTCTCGGCGAGCTGAAGTGGGTTCAGGGATAAGTCTTCAGGGGACCTAAGCGGCACTTGGGGACTGAAGTTTACTGCCGTGAGCCCCTAAACCTCCCGCGGTACATAGGACAGTGTGTATCTGCTCACACTGTATCCACGCACTGGTCAAGCTTCAAGCTGCAGCCCCTTGTGGCTGACGTTTTGATGAGGCTTATCCAGATACAACCACCAGCTTACACGACGCTCTCACCCCAGTCGCATCCTTTGCAATGCCACACCTCTGAACATTATCTGATACAAGGAATGAGCTGCTGAGGCAGTCTCTCCAGCTTATCATCATGTCCGACGAGGATGAATCCCCCAAACTCACGGTCCCAAAGTTTGCATCGTTCAAGCCAAAACCAGAGACTTCAAAGCTGAAAGTACCCAGGTTTTCATCCTTCAAGTCCAAAGAGAAGGAATCGAGTGCGAGTGTAGGTTCAAGATCACGAGAAAGGGAGTGTGATCGAGATTCGAGGAGGAAAAGACATCATCACTCTGACAGTCATCGCGATCATCACCATTCAAAAAGGCATCGCTCAGAGCACAGAGAAAGAGAGAAATCTCGTCGCTCGGGGACCCCAGAGCATCAAAGGCGCGTCGATCCTCCTCGCGACAACAAGGAGGCTTCGCGATTGTATGTCATCGACACAAAGGGCGATCCCTTGATTATTCGCTATGGTCACCTTGATCGAGCCCAGATTCCTGCCTACTACCGTGACGGATATGGCAAGGTTCTTGGCACCACTGGTCGGCTTGTGATACACCGCGATGGCCCCAGGGATCAGTTCAGTCTCCGCATGCCGGGTGAGGGCTCTTATGCTTTTAAGGATAAGGATGGGCTTCGCTCAAAAGCATGGCGAGTAAGAACAAAACCACTTCGAATCCGGAAGCAGGAGAATGATTCCCTGGAAGATGCTGACGACGACTTTTTGCCATTGAGCACATCCAAAAAGTGCAAGCGTGGCCAACAAGACACAGAATCATCTGATGAGGAGGAAAAGCCATCGTATCGTTCGATAGAGGGCAAAGCGAAGCCTCGCCAGTTCGTTGACAGCGATCTGGAGTCTGACTCGGACTCGGCTGCCGAACAGGTCGACTTGGACCAAAACAACCCCCTGAAATGGAAGTCGATACAGCTCTCCAGACGCGTCAAGGATCAGCCGGATGATATCGATGCCTGGCTTGAGCTAGCAAATCATCAGGATGCCCTTTTGAGAGCCGGCGAGGACATTGATAACAGAGCACTCGAAGCTGAGGTACACTCATTTGCTGAGATCAAACTACACATGCTTGAGTCGGCATTGGCAAACGTTTCAACTCCCCAAGATCGAATTCGGGTGTTGGTTCCTTTGATGCGTGAGGGAGTCAAGGTGTGGAATAGCAAGACAGCTGCCAAGAAGTGGCTGGACCTGCAAAAAGACGAGGAATCGAGTTTTACGCTGTGGAAAACACACCTTGACTTTGCTCTGTCGAACATATCTACCTTTCACTACGACTCGATCAAGCAGATGCATCTTGATCGACTTGGCCAGATCCTTGCACGGCCTGGATCAGACGTCAGTATGGAAGACTTCAGTGAGGCTATCTACGTTTTCCTTAGACTCACAAGATTCATTCACGACTCTGGATACAAGGAGCTTGCTGTTGCAGCTTGGCAAGCTTTCCTAGAACTCAACTTTTTCCGACCTCCACATCTGGATGACCAGACTGCAGCATTCGAGTCACTTCGAGATTTCTGGGAGAGTGAAGTTCCCCGAATAGGAGAAGCAGATGCCCAAGGTTGGGCAAAGTTTGTCCAAGATGGCGGTATAGGAGATGCCCCTGAGCCACTCGAGGACAATAAGGATATCGTGAGCCAGTCTCGAGATGACTACAGGCGCTGGGCGATCATTGAGCACTCTCAGGCAGAGAAGGCTCGGATGCCGGCGAGAACCATGGACGAAGGGACAGAAGACGATCCGTTTCGAGTGGTCATGTTTTCTGATATTGAGCCGTTACTCTTTATGGTGCCGAGAACCATCATGCAGGGTGTGCAGGAGCAGCTTGTGGATGCATTTCTCATCTTTGCTGGATTCCCACCTACCTTTCGATCCAATACCTGGACGGAAGAGGCATTGCATGACCAGTTTCTGGTTGGTTCGAGCACGACTGAAGAACCACGGACTCCGAATGCTCCCTCTGGCGATGAAGATCCTGTTGAGATACAACGAAAGCCGCCAGCTTTCGCGCATCAACCTCTTTCAGTCTCCCAATCCCCCGACGTATTGTTTTCGGGCGGGGAGTGGTTCTCTTATCTTCCCGATAGGGTTATGAGTAACGAGGTTGAGCTGAGCCTTGCAGCCAATGTCACCAAACAGCTGGTTCATACTGCAAACTTCGAGGCACTCGCAGGATTTCACCTGGCGTTATGTGCGGCATGGGATAGAACCGGTGTCAAAAAGCCCGCCAAGGCTCTACTCAAGCGATATCCTACCAACCTCGACTTGTACGGGGCATATGCGCTGGCCGAGTCTGCCAGTGGAAGTCATGATGTTGCTGCCAAAGTCTTTTCATCAGCAACAGCGCTTGCATCTGTAAGTACTCCATAACTATTTTGCTGGGATATCTGGTCGCTAACAAATGGTACGAGAAGACGTCGACACCAAGTGCCTTTGGGCTTTGGAGGAGATGGTCCTGGATGGAACTTGAACTTGGGAACAAGAAAGTGGCAACTCAAAGGCTATGCGCCTCTGTGGATGATAGCTTGCGTTCTTTTGATCAAGCTCTCGACGTGTCTTCGACGCATATCCTTAAAGCTCATCAGGCCTTTTCTTCTAGGATGAACGACTTTCTCTCGGCTGGCGAACTAGATCACGCAGAAACTCTTATCGAGTGTCTGGTTTTGCTGTCTTATTTGACTACTGAAGGCAGTTCTGAACCAACGTCAGACTCTCAAGGAAACATATCAGCCGCGATTGAGGTCATTCACAAGCAATCTCTTGAATTCAAGAGGCGAGGATATCAAGCGTCACCAGCTCACGAACGGGTCCTACAATTTGCTGCGAGAGTATTATACTTGCATGCAACGCGAGGGTAAGTTTTCCCGCAGAAGCTGATGGGAAGTTACTAACAGAATCAAGACCCTTCCGACGCGCATACCTACTTGATCAGCTAAAGCAATTCCTTGTGTACTTTCCCCAAAACAGTATCTTCCTGGCTCTATTCGAGTGGGCTGACTCTAGTCTTCGTGTAATCGACGAGACGAGAACACTCCTATATGAGACAGTCCTCACTCCAGCTCAGGACTGCTTGAGTAGCCGACTATTCGCCATTCATCACGAGATGGAGCGTGACAACGTCAACACGACAAAGGCAGCATTTGAGCACGCCGTTTCAAGCGACGTATGCAAGTCTAACACTGGTCTATGGATCAAATTTATCCAGTTCTGCAGCTTGCAGAGGGAGTTACGGCCCAAGGCAAAGGATGTATTATTCCGGGCGTTGAGGCAATGCCCATGGTCAAAGAATGTCATGATGGAGGCGTTCCTAACGCTGAACCGGGATATGGAGTCCTCAGAGCTCAAGGGGGTGTTTGAGACGATGGCGTCCAAGGGGTTGAGGGTTCACGTTGATTTGGACGAGTTTCTCGAGAAAAGGAGGAATGAGAGGCGAGCCCAGAAGGGACGAGGATGAGATATGTTGTGGTAATCATGGATTGGAATGGTGTGGCACGGACTGTGAGAAGTCATGATGAGAGAGATATGTAATTTCATATTCAAACATAACAAACACGCTTGCGTATCATTAATTCATCAGGGAGTCATGATCTATTGCGTGGCTCAAACAGCCTTGAGCTGAGAAAAAAAGGGGAAGATGGCTTGTATCAAGGGCTCGGACCTTGAAAGGTTACCGCCAAGTGAGTTCGGCTTGTTGTTGCCGCGGAAATGGAACGATACGCCTGTGAAAGTCGTAATGGTGATCTTGGCAATATGAAGAGAGTTGCCAAGCCCCCCTTTCTGTTTTACAAAGACTACATACTTTTCATCCATGTCTCTTACCTACGTATCATCATGTGGTATAGGGGTTTGGCTGGAGTCAAGACGGCAACACGGCACTGCATTCAGCCTTGGGTTTGTTTTATGTTTGAGGTTTACAGGCTTTCATTTATGGTTCTGACAGTACCTGGTCTAAGAGTTAGCTACGACATCATACCTGGTTTAGAGCGTTTCACATTGGCCAGTTCGTAAAAGAAACACAGGCCACGTGACGATCCTACAGTAAACAAGTTACTCCGTACAATCTGAAGCCCTTTGAATTTTCGTTTACCGGGTCAACCACTATAAATAGTGACCCACGGGTAACGTGGTTGATTGTGTTCAGCTGCTCATGGGGGACCCTATAGGGGTCTCCGTTGTGGGGCATGTGTTGCAAGCTATCCTGAGCTACCCTTGAACATGAGACCACGTCAGATGAGATGAGATGTCAGATTAAGGAAAGAGCCCTTGTAGTATTATTTTTTTTTTTTTTTTTTTTTTTTACTGTGGCTTGCTCTTGCCTTGCCGAGCATGGAACAAAAAAGATAGTAGGGAAGGAGAGGCCGCCTGTTTTACAAAATAGATCTTCCCAATATGGATCCTCTTGAATCTGCATTGTCATCCTTTCCCCAGTTTGGGCTGACTTGAACCTGTGTTTTCCCTATGGTCTAGAATATGCAGGGGCAGCAAGAGAAGCAGCATGTGGTGGACGCCCACCAACCAAGGCCTCCTGTTCGACGACAGCGAATAACTTCACGTCTGCAACACCACTTCATCGCCCTCTCATTTTTACGAACGCTACTCGATCTCACGTCATCAAAGAAAGAACGGAAACGCAAGAGACTATCTCGTCATCTCAAGATGCCTCTTCCACTCCAGGCTGGCGGCGGTGCCAGCGAGACGTCCCGCTCTGTTTCCAGCGTCGACCCCGTCGTGCGTGCGCACCTGGTCAAGGTCTTTGAGGATCTGGTCGACCGTGAGGATGGCACCTGGAGCCAGGAAGCGATTTACTCGTTCGTACAGAAGACGCAGCAGCTTGACCCTTCTACCACTGTCGATGAACTGCTCGCTCGCGAGTCTCTCGACCTCGACGGCTTCATCACCTTCATGACGTCGTCGCTCGCAGCGGCCACGACCCCGCCCAAACCTCAGGACCTCTCGTATCCGCTCGCTGCGTATTTTATCAGCTCCAGCCACAACACCTACCTCACGGGCAACCAGCTCTCCAGCGATAGTTCTACCAGGCCCTACACTGAGACACTGCTGCGTGGTGGTCGGTGCATCGAGATTGATGTCTGGGACGGTGATGAGTCGGACGCTGAGGGGACAAGCAGTCCCAGCAGTAGCGACGAGGAGGCGGGCAAGCCCATTAGGAGGATCAAGAAGAAGAAGAGCACGTTCAGCAAGCTCAAGGCCAAGCTTGGAAAGACGAGCCTCGACGATGACGCAGAAGCCGATCCCGCCTCCGCTTCCGGCGCCGGCGCCGACACGGAGCCCGAAGTCGCCGTCGTTGAACCCCGAGTCCTCCACGGATACACCCTGACCAAGCAGGTCTCGTTCCGGGCCGTTTGTGAGGCTATCCGTGAGAGTGCCTTTATCGTCAGTGACCTTCCCGTCATTGTCTCCCTCGAGGTTCACTGCACACCGCCTCAGCAGATGTGCATGGTGCGCATCATGAAGGAGGTCTGGGAGGGTCTCCTCGTCCCTGAGCCCGAGGGCGACCCAGATGCACTGCCTAGCCCAGATTCGCTCCGTCGCAAGCTCATAGTCAAGGTCAAGTACGCACCACCCGGCACCGAAGCCCCGTTGGAGGACAGCGAGGACGACGACCGTCCTGCTCCCCCAGGGGCAGCGGCGGCAGCAGCAAAGAAGGTATCCAAGGTGATCCAGGAGCTGAGCCGCATGGGCTTCTACTGTCGAGGCGTGTCTTTTAAGAGCCTGTCGCAGCCTGAAGCTGGAATGCCCACCCACATCTTCTCTCTGTCTGAGAAGAAGGTGATTGACGTGCACGAGAAGCAGGCGTCAGACCTGTTCAACCACAACCGACACTTCCTCATGAGGACGTATCCTTGGGGTCTGCGGATAAGATCGGACAACCTGGACCCTGCCATCTTCTGGCGCAAGGGTATTCAGATTGTTGCCCTGAACTGGCAGAGGTGGGATGAGGGCATGATGCTCAACGAGGGCATGTTTGCCGGCACAGGAGGTTATGTCCTGAAGCCTCCAGGTATGAACACCATTATATGACGCCGCCATCTCATATAACTAATCATCAATAGGATACCGACCAAATCGAACCAAGGGCGATGACGATGCAGACGACGCCTCCTTCAACAAAATCACCCGCAAAACCCTCCACCTCACCATCACCGTCCTTGCCGCCCAAAACATCCCCCTTCCCCCTGGCGACACATCCGCCCGCGGCTTCGAGCCCTATGTCAAGGTTGAACTGCACGTCGAAGGCCCCGACGAATTTCACGGCGGCCCCATCCCCAACGATGGCCACGAGCGTGAGGGCGAGTACAAGGCCCGCACGCGTACTCACCGTGGCCAGGCTCCCAACTTTGGCGGCGAGCGTCTCGACTTTCCCCCCGTCCCCCACGTTGTGGATGAGCTTTCGTGGGTACGCTTCACCATCCGGGATGATGAGGTCGGAAAGGACGATCTGGCTGCTTGGGCTTGCGTGAGGCTTGATCGACTGGGTCAGGGATATCGCTTTGTTCATCTCATGGATTGTGAGGGACGTGTTACCGAGGGAGTTGTTCTTGTCAAGGTTGACAAGAAGCTGGTTTAACTAATTCATCACTACTACCTGGTATTACCTAAATTGAATAATGATGACATGACATTCATACTATCCTACTGGTATACCTCATGAGCTGTCTTCCCTATCCATATCTTCATGCCACCCTAGAGCCTCCCTCGTCCCACTCAAGAACCATGCCCACAATGTTAAACTTTTACCATCTCCTTGTCTCATGAGTTTTTTTTTTTTAAGGAATGTGCCTAGTATTTTGTCAGTGACAGGAACAATCTAAGCGAGAAAACTCCCTACCAAGGCTTGGGGCGAAAAGGAGGCTTGGGGACACCGGTTGTGTCGTAGGCTCCTCGGCCCACAGGCGAAGAATAAAGCTCTTCAGGACGAGCCTTAAGCCTGAAAAGAGCACCGGCTTCGACTATGCATATTTTGACCTTTTCCCATTTATGTTGGCTCACAACACAAACCGTTAAAGACTTTTGGATACATGCTCTAGAGTTCGACAAACAAAGCACATGATCTTGGCACATTATATCAAGAAAACACGTCCATGGTGTTGGACAGACTTCAATTCTTCATTATCGATACATAAACAAACGCCCAGATTAGTTCACATAAACCATCCCGACACACATCAAATTAGTAGTCGTCATCATTGTTCTTCTTGCCCTTGATCTTCTCGGCAATCTTGTCGCCGATAAAGTCACCAGCCTTGTCCTTGAGGCGGTCCACGAGGGTGTTGGACTCGTCGTCGTTGTTGCGGTTCGAGCTGCCGTAGCCGCCAGAGGTGGAGCCGTAGCCGCCAGAAGAGGTCTTGGAGCCGTAAGAGTCGTCGTTGTCACGGCCGGAGGAACCATAGGTGTTACCGCTGGAACCGTAAGAGGACTTCTTGTTGTCGTCGTCGTCGTCACGGCGGGAAGAGCCATAGCCACCAGACGAAGACTTGGAGCCGTAGGAATCATCGTTGTCGCGACCGGAGGAGCCGTAGGTGTTGCCGCTGGAACCGTATGAAGAGGACTTCTTGTTATCGTCATCGTCACGGCGGGACGAACCGTAGGTGTTGCTTGAACCATAGGTGTCGTTGTCCTTGTTGCTGGAACCATAGCCTCCTGAAGAAGACTTGGATCCATAGGAGTCGTCATTGTCACGGCCAGAAGAGCCGTATGAAGAGGACTTCTTGTTGTCATCATCGTCGTCACGACGGGAAGAGCCATAGCCACCAGAAGAGGACTTGGAACCGTAGGAGTCATCGTTGTCTCGGCCAGATGAGCCATAGGTGTTGCCGCTAGAGCCGTAGCTGGAGCTCTTGTTATCGTCCCGGTTAGAGGATCCCTGATTCATTATTAGCTCGAGAACGTAATCGAGTGAGAGTCTTGGAACATACGTAGCTGTCATTGTCACGGCCAGAAGAGCCGTAGGAAGATGACTTCTTGTTGTCATCGTCGTCATCACGGCGGGAAGAGCCATAGCCACCGGAGGAAGACTTGGAGCCGTAGCTGTCGTCGTTGTCACGACCGGAGGAGCCGTAGGTGTTACCGCTGGAGCCATATGAAGAGGACTTCTTGTTGTCATCGTCATCGTCGCGGCGGGATGAGCCGTAGCTGTCGTTGTTACCGCTGCCGTAGCTAGAGCTGTTGTTGTCACGGCCGGAGGAGCCCTGCTGAAGGTTAGCTCAAGATTCATTGAAGTAAGTGAGTTTCAAGACTTACGTAGCTGTCGTTGTTGCCACTGCCGTAGCTAGAGCTCTCGTTGCGTCGGTTGGAGGAGCCCTACTTGAGGGTTAGCTTGAGCACCGTGTGAGTGAGAGAATATGAAGCCATACGTAGCTATCGTTGTCGTTGTTACGGCGAGAAGAGCCCTGGGTAAGTGTTAGCTTGAAGCCATTCTGACTGGAGTCAGTGGTCACTTACATAGCTGTCGTTGTTTCCGGAGCCGTAAGAGCTCTCGTTTCGGTTAGACGAGCCCTGAGTAGAATGTTAGCTTGAGAAGCTCATGTGAGAGAGTGTGTATGAACGTACGTAGCTGTCGTTGCCGTAGCTGTCGTTGTCGTTTCCGCCGTAAGACATTGTGATGGATGGTCAAGGTCTAGAGTTTGATAGTCAAAGAAGTGATGCAAGTGAATGAGCAAAAGGGCCAAGCTGACTGAGAGGGGGCAGCTTCAGTTTAATACCTACAGACAGAAGCTCCCTCATGGCTTCTGCCCCTCCAGCTCGGCCCCATTGTCATGTGGATCATGGTCTTCCGTACCAACAGACAGAGAGCTTCCTCCCCTCCCCCACCACTGGCCTTTCGGGAGATGACGTGCCACTGTTCCATTGTGGCATGGGCTGGGACAATCCTGCCATGAAGCAGAAGCTTGTCGAGTGGGCGCGGCTAGCTAGCACACGGAGGAGGCTTGGACGGGGTCCCCGACTGAAGGATGGGGAGGGCTGAGAGGGAGACAGGCCCCTTGCCAAGCCAAGATGGGAGGACCCCACGTCTCTGGCGGCTTGAGCAAGACGTGCTTCGATTGTCGTTTCTTTTGCTCTCGTCAAGATGATCTGGTCTCAGCCAACCATCACCCGAGTGTCCCACACGACCGCGCGTTTACTACCAGCTCTCGGCGGTACCGTCATTGTACCTCAGACCATGAGTGCCTTTATGGATGGACGTATGGATTCATGGTCCCTTGAACGGCCCCTCCACCCCATCAGTGAGGAGGGGAACCAGAAACCTGTTGTTGTAAGGAGTACATGGCAACCAAGTGTCACGATCCCACAGTCCGAGGTTCCTTGACATCAATTGGTTCGATCGCGACATCTGAGGCTTGTTTCGACCCTTCTTGCGACAAGCTTCTCTCCGTGTCGTCATGCCTGGCTGCTTGTCATGGTTCGGCTTGAGCACATCACATCTCAGAGCTTTCCACAGCGGGGTAACCAGTTCACCGATCGACCTGAGAGGCGCATTAGTCGTGATCTACTGGCGACGCTAGCCCTGAAAGATGCCAAGGATGGGCCCGGGCGGCCCAGCTTGACAGGGTCCAAATCAGGTCCCGGAACCTGGACGAGCTGATATGGACCTGCGATGGGCTGTGGCTGTGCCTGCTCTGGCAGGTCATCGAAGAGACTATCGAATGCCGGCCGAGAAACTGGAAATTTGCCTAATGAACATACATAGGTGTTCACAAGACAAGTCAAGTTGCTGAGAGAACAGAGAACCCTGAAGGGCTGAACTGAAGTGCAACCATCCATCGTGGCCGTGGCCGTAGACTTTCCGTCGGACAACATCCACCATCACGCCTTGTGGAGTCCCGACGATAATGACACTGGAGCCAAAGAACAGGATGGCCAATGTCTGTCTTGTCTGCATGGGATGGGGCCGGAATCTTGCTCTACCCAAGCATCGAATCGCATCGCAGAGTGACGTGCCAACCCACGCCATTTCCAGCCGTGTCTGAGATGGTGATTGAATTGGGTCTAGCAACCCTTCCGTGTCTTGACTCCCCGCTCATGTTGCAGAGGAGCTGGTCGTGACCTTGGTTAGCATCCCCGCTTCAACCGAGGACCCTTGAGTCTTGGCTGTTGACCGTTTCAATTGCTTGTTTCTGTAGCTCGTTTCCTTGGTCTTGACGAACGCGTTCCCAGATTTCTTTTGTATATTAATGTCGTGCCAACTTAACTGCCGGGAATGACTTCCATTCTCTGCTTCTGTTCCGACTTGCAACCGTCTTGCTTCGACCAACAACCGCTGTCCAGCCCAACACCGACGTTTCTCGGACCACACCAGACCAGACAATGCCGAACCCAAGCCGGACCTACTAGGCGGGTAGCCCGTGTCCTGTCCGGTCCCCGTCTCTCTGCACGTGTGATGAATGCTCATCGACCAAGCAAATAGCCATTCACCGGTGCTCCCGGACTCCCAATACAAGAGACATCCAACTCTTCCATCCATCTCGATTTATCCAGACCCTTTCGCAGCCTGCCGAGGCTAGAACACCGACCAGAAATGACACAAGTGCATAAGACTCACGGAATGGTGCCCGTCTGCCCGAGTCCAGCGACACCAAACAACGCAGGTCTTCAGGTGTGGCAGGACAACCACGACTGATTCAGCCAAGTTGTGACCTCTCAACTTTCCCAATGTTGTCACTCGAGACGCAATAGCAGCCACAACCAACTGCCGGTGAGACGCTGTTCTCTAGATGAAACTCGTGACATGTTACGGCCAAGTCACCTCCACAATGCAAGGCTCGAGGGAACACCGACCGTCATCGGTGATCTGTCTAGAATGTGAGACAGAACCGCACACTCGGCGCTTGTCCGCGCTCATTGCTCGAGCCTTATAGCTTGCTCGATCTCTCGGGGCCGGCGAGCGCACCGCTCATCATGGCCGGCTCCGTCTTGCCGGCAAGGATGAGCTCTCGACCTCCCTGAGTCCCCCACCAAGCTACTCCAATAGCTGCTCGCTCCACATCTAATTCTCCGCTCACGAGGATCTCCAAGAACCGCTGTTTGACGGGTTCTCGTAGTGTAGGATCCGAAATCTCATTCATCGCCTGAGCGGTAACTGTAAACCATTCTTCCACTAGAGGAAGTGGAAGATATGGTAGAGAATCAACCAGAGCCAATGTAAGTGAACTCTGTTGAGATAGAGGCTCTTCTTGTGATTCCTCCATAGCCGCACGCGACACAACGTCCGCCGTAGGAGGAAGAGGGCTGGTTGACGCTGTTGTAATAAACGACCGAAGCATCTCAAGCAAGGTCTCTGACAGATGCGGCTCTATGTCGGCGATAGGGAAGGGGGGTGATACAATCTGCATAACCGTCTTGAAGGCCACTCTGAACTGACGCGAGGAAATGTGCTGTGGGAAAGAGTCGAACAGCTTGGCGATATAGAATGGCGTGAGCTCGATAGTGAGAGGACTGTGTTGAGGGCAAGAGATGGTCGAGAGGATAGCACTGTGAGCAGACTCAAACAGTTGTATCATGGACTGTGTTGTTGGTCCTTCATGGGAGATATATGCAATTGCCGGCTTGATGATGAGAGCATCGCACGCGTCTGTTGATAGAGTGAGGGGAAGATGCTCAGATAGGTTCAGATAGAACAGATCCAATGTCCTCTGAAGATATGTAGTTTCTGTCGAGGCATTCTCCTCCGGTCGAGTCTCCTGGAGAAACATGTAACAGGCAGACGCGCTCCGGGAGATAGAGTCGATTGACGTCAGGTATGTAAAGTTGTATACTTGGAAAGCGTTGTTGCCGTTCCTTGAAGAGATAAAGAATATGTTGCGCAGAATGTGCAGTGATTTGGTTGCAATGACGGGAGCCGCCACATCGTTCAGCATGAGCGGATCAAGAAGACTTCGTGAAACAATCGCTTGAAGTATAGCAACTGTTCCGAACATGAGCTTCCTCATGAGGTTCCAGAGCACCGACCACGTGCTTGTCAGAGTCTCCTGTGTAAGCACGTTGCCCTCAAGCGCTGGATCTATATCGCTCAGGCGGTTCATCTGCCAGGTTTTCAAGACCTTGCTGGTAAAGGAAAGGAGGCCGTCCTGAGCAGCTAGGATAGCCGTAGTGTCGGTGGCATGCTGGATAGCGAACCCGGCAAGCTTGGCCAATGGACCCATGTTGGCCAAGGTGGGACGCCTATCCAATTCTTGAATATGGCGGAACGAAGGCGTTGTTGGCGACCAGGCAAGCAGATGAGCTGGGGATTCCACAGTCTCGGTGCTGATTGGAATGAGGAACTCGCCATCGGCAAAGCCCTCCTCAGCAGTTACAGCCCACACAATGAGAGGCAGCATGGCATTGCAGTTGATGAGACTCTTGTGGAAGTCGGACAGCAATGGAAAGGCAAAGTTGAGGGCCATGACAACCGATGCGCCCGCCACAGGACCGTCCTCCTCGCGGGTATCAAGCGCCAGATTGGCCGCCATCACCACTGCCTCTTCGAGAGTATTCCTCAAGCTGCGCGACAAGGACTGGCGGTTATTAGACTCCATGCCCATGAGCACGCCTGTGAGAACAAGAAGGTGCTGCCACCGCCTCGATCGATCGTCCGCGCCCTTCACAACAGCCCTTGTCCATTCCTCGCATCGTAGCCCGCCGCCTTCGTGAGGCTCGTTACGCTTCGTCTTGGCGATCTCATAGTTGTGGATGCGCGCGGCAGCAGTGTTATAGATGCTAATGATTCGAGTAGAGGTGCGAAGTCCGCCAGGCTGGAACCAGATCGCTGGCGCCGTCAAGAGTTGCGATGTCAGGAGGCCGAGGTTTAGAGGGTTTGTAAGCTCGGTGAGGAGGTGCGTCGTCGACCCGATGATCTGCTCCGTCTTGGCAGCATCGTGGACGTCTTGATAGTGCTGCAAGACGGTTCTGAGAAGTCTATCGGAAGACATGGCGATTCATCCGAGTCCGTGGATGTCGAGACAAGTGTAATTGTGGTGAACAAGTTGAAGTTGCTTCTTGTCGCGTTGCGCTCGGCGCGCAGGCCGATTTCACGAGCTTTTGCCGAGGCCTGGGGATGACGTTCCGGGGAAGGTGCATAGGTCCCGTCAGCCCAGCACGGGCATCCATCCCTGTCGTATCCCCTGTCGCCGCCAATTCAACCACCCCATTAATTAATCGACCGGAGCAACAGCACGAGACTCTATCAGCACAGCGATACCATTCTGCAGCTTGCACTATGGCACGGTAAGTCGCATGTGAACCTCGTCGCGACATCGGAAAGCTAACGTGGACGATGTAGATGGCGCTTCCGAACGAACCTCCCAAGGATTACCAGACGCCGGGCTTCCCGTCCCTGAATATCCAGACCTTTCGTGACACCACCCACGATAAACAATTCACGCTCTACTATATCTTGGATGTCTGGCGCTTTACTCTGCTATGGACGATTATCATTTACGCATGCTTCCACTTGGCCGCGGTTTTGATTGCTATGTTTAACCATGGCTGGAAGAAGTCGTCGTGGAAGTACCTGTGGGCTGTTCCCATCGTATACCTCGTTATGGCAGGACTTGAAGCCGTGCTCGCTGGGAGCATTGTGGGCTTGGTGTAAGTTCTCTCGGAGCCGCGATACGCCTAGTTACTAACGCGACTGAAGGCTGGGCGCTGTCTACTCTGCTGGATACTATGAGATGAATACCTGGATCCCATGCACCTGGGGGTTCATCAACGTTCTGGTCCTGATTATTTCATCCTTCTCGATACAAGGCGGACTTTAGCAGGGAATGTCGACTATCTGATATCTTTCCTTGGACTGGACACCAGTTCTTATGTCTTGCGTGCTTGTTGGACACAGTCTTGGAGCCAGACGCGGCTTGTTGAGGTGTATCCGGTACCGATGATGGTCCCCTTGTGAACCAGGAGATCTCGTGCGGATGAAGACTTAGATCAAGAAAGCCCCTTGAGCTGGGAGATTGCTGTAGTTGCCATGATTATGCTCAAGCAATTGGCAACCAGGCTCGCTTGCTTCCCCATCTGTCGCTGACACGCCCAAGGCCTGAAGCGCTTCAAGTTTGCGAAGCGAGGTCGAAACGAAGAGAGGAATGGGGATTAACCGTTCATGACTGAGAAACTACGAAGTGACGGAACCACCACGATGCATGAGGCTGATGGGCTCTGAGAATACGAGCCCTGATGCTCCCCATTACTGTAATATTTAATATTCTTAATTCTCACACTGGATAGCTATGGAAAACTTGATGGCTGAACCGGCAGCTGTGTGAGCTGGTCGAGTTGTAAAACAAAGACATACGATGATGCCCACATTATCCCAGCCTGCGATTATTCAGTGTTCCCGTGTCCAGCACCAAAGCAAAGACCCTAGAACGGTCTCTTCCAACCAGAATCTCTTGGTTATGCAGAGGATAGATTTAAGTAGGCTTTTAAGAAATACCCAATTTACTTTTGTTTGTGCTCTGGCGCAAGTACCTCTACCCATTCAATATGCAGTGGTTCAGCCCCATGCGCCCAGTTCCTCCAAAAGGGGAAAACGCTGCGACTTTGGAGCCAACAACTCAACAACAAAAGCAGCTCAAAAGGATCGGGATTTTCCTGATATGAACATATGTTGCGATGAGCCTCTTGTACTTACTTAATATTCCATCGCCATGAGCGCCTATATATATTTAGGGCTTATTCCGCTTAACACGCGGACTACCTACCTACCCCTTAGCTCCAAGGCTTCCAGGTGGGTCCGTCCATCCATCATCCATCACAAAGCTCTGGCCAACACAGCTTCGTATTGTTCTCTGCATCACAATCATAACCCCAAGACGCCGCGCGGGGAGGGATAATGGCAAACCAGCAGACGCGGTAGCCAACTCGTCTTGTTCATACATTCCTTTTTAAATTGGGTAGGGCGTCTTGTCCTGCCTTCTTCTTCTCTTGCAGACGCTCTTCTTCCCGGTCTTCTTCAATCTCGAATCCTTGTCCTGGCCTTCACCCCTTTGACTTTGACCCTTGAGAGCGATACGTGCGATACTATACCTCAGGGACAAGTACTCTTCAAACACCTTTTCTTCTATCACAGAGATATTCATGCAGACATACAAGCTCTTCATTGATCGTCATCACAAAATGTCTGAAAACGCCCATCATGGCGGCCGCGCCGCCGCCGCCAACTTCGACCCCACGCCCGCTCATCACGAGGCGACATCACCCTCCTACAGTGAAGATTTCTCAGATGATATGGATTCCCGACCACCCCTCAGCGACATTATCGCTCTGAAGCCGTTCTTCGCTGGTCAGCCCAAGTCGCTCTCCGGTATCGCCATCAGGGCCTTTTGCCTGGGCATCTCCCTCGCCTTGAGTGCCGTTGCGGTTGCGGCTATCCTGTGCTTCTCGACCAGCCCTGTCTGGCGAGTGCCCTTCTTTCTTTTTGCCCTTTCGGCCTTTCACTTTCTCGAATTCTGGACTACGGCTGAGCGCAACACTTTGGTGGCCAGCATCGACAGTTTTCTCTTGACTGCCAACTGGCCACTATACGCCATCGCCCACTCTGCAGCCTTCATCGAGTGCGCTCTTGTCAGCCTCGTTTTCCCGGAACGCCACTGGGCGCCCTTCGGTACTGGGCCGTTGTTCCTTGGAGCTGGCCTTGTCATGACTTTGGTTGGACAAGTCGTGCGGTCAGTGGCTATGCTTGAGGCTGGCGTCAGCTTCAACCACCATGTTCAGAACCGAAAGAAGGATTCACACGAGCTGGTCACTACCGGGATTTACTCCATTTTTCGACATCCAAGCTACTTTGGCTTCTTCTACTGGGGTCTGGGGACGCAGCTTGTGCTAGGCAACGTTGTTTGCTTCTTTGCCTACGCTTACGTGCTGTGGAAGTTCTTTAGCAGCAGGATAAGGCACGAGGAGAACAAGCTGATCGAGTTCTTTGGTGATGACTATGTCCAATATCGAAAGAGGGTCGGCACTAGGATGCCATTCATAGGGTAGCTGCATCTGGAGGTTGTGTAATGGGACGCATCTAATCAGGGCCTGACAAGTAGGTAGATACATGGTGAATTGTATGTTGATGCAAAATCGATTAATCAACTGTAAAGCTTAACTCCAGGATTCTTGGAACAACATCAGTGAAATGAGGTTTACACTCCAGCCCAGTAAAAACACCCTTATCTCGCCGCTGCCGGTGCCATTTGTTTGCTCACACTTCCGTACTTTGCTTGCCATGCGTAAAAGTACATCAACGCCGCAAAAGGTTGTCCAAACATAGTAAATGATACCCAAAAGGTGATGTTTCCAATCACCCTTCCAGTGTGACCAAGCTTCATCTTTTCGAGAGGCTTGGTAAGGGCAATGAGTGGAAGCTGGAGGAACATGCCCAAGAAGGCGACACCTGTGAAAGTTAGTCCATGTCAATGGGCACTCGAGGCGTTGGGCTTACCGATGATGTTGTGAGTAGGAACGCCAACAAGGATCTCGTGCAAAACTGCAGACACAAAGAAGACGGAAAAGCTGGCTGCCTGTGGGCTCCAGCCACGTCCAATCATAGGCATGTAGACGTGACGCTTGAAATACGTATAGACAGGCTTGTTCCATGTTCGCCAGTAGGCTCCAAGACTCTCACTGTTCCACCAGTCATCATAGAACGACCTATCACCGAACCTCAGGATCTCGGCGAGCGCATTCAGGAAGGACTGGAAGAGGGCGAAAAAGCCGGCCAGCCAGATAACGAGGGAGATTGTCGAGAGCTTCATCAGTCGCTCAAGAATGGACATGATATCCAGAGATGCGATCTTGTCAAGCGAATTCTGGAGAACAGGGGCAGCGTACTGAGCGCTAGCAACCCAGATGAAGACACTGAGGCAGAAGATCTCTCCGAGTCGCTTGGCCACGAATACCCATCTGATCTTGTCCGTGCGAGGATAGACGGGCTGGTAGACGAGGGTAGGTGCCCACCAGAAGTAGATGAGATTGCCCACTGTAATGTTCTTGGGGTATGGGCATTGTTCGTACAGCTCGGGGACTAACTCGCGCTCGCCTTCCACAGGGTGCAGGTAGGCGTGTCGCAAATCACGGTTGGTGAAAGCATACGAGGCCGTCTTGAGCCAGACGATAACGGCGTGCATCTCGGTCAGTGTACCAATCAAGGGGTGGTGGATCTTGAAGTAGACAACCCAAGTGGTAAGGACGAGAGCAAGGGTGATATTGAGAGCATGAGCCCATGCCACCACGACCCAAGTCTTGTGGAACTTCTTGCGCTCCTGTTCCGAGGGGCCACCAGCAGGGCCTTCTTTAACACGCTTAATGGATCCTCGAGCCTGCTGGGCGGCAGCCAGCTCAATGAGATAGGCGGCGAGGAGATGGCATGGGATCAAGAAGTAGAGGAGGAGTCCCATGAAGACATCTTGTCGGCTGTAGTCGTGACATCTCAGACAAATCAAAACTCCATACTAATTCATCATCGTGTTAGCTGCTTGTTCGCCATCAAGGCAGACCTCCAGAACTCGCACAATACCTTTTGAATGTTCTCAATCATCAATCGCAAGTTTCCAACCACTGCCAAGTGTCAATGACGAAGCTCAATGTCAACGGTCGAAGAGGGGCAATGCGACCTACCCAACACAATGACCATCAAGTTGCGGAAGCCGAGGAAGCTGGGTGTCGCATCGGAATCGTAGCTCAGGCACGAAGGCCTCGTCTTGGAGTGCACCGCAACAACATGTCTGTACTTCTGGCCAGCCTTCTTGGGAGACCCGGTAGTGGCCCCTCCGTTGGTGCGGTTCTGCGGTTCGCGCTGAGTGGCGTCGTGGCCGCTGCGCCGGGAGACTGAGCTCGGAGCCGAGCCATTGGATGTTTCTACGCTCGTCGCTGTTGCCGAATTCATCGTCAATGAGCTTTGCCGCGACGGCGGACTAATCGAGAGACGTGAGGTCGCAAGTAAGGAATCAGGGACAGAGAGTGCTTCGTTGATAACCGGGACAGAAATGATGAGCTCGAGCTCGTCGACGCAAAGTTATATGGGTGGCGGCGACTGTTGCAAGGTTGATAGGAGATCTGACGCCACGGTTTCAGTGAGTGAACCAGCCAGAGCTGCACAAGGGAGCACGTCAGCAAAGGGTGATGCTGGGGAGCAGACAAGGCAAGATGAGGTTATCAGAGTAAGGAATGTGAGAATCGGATGACAATATCGTGCCGAGAGAAAGGAGGGGAGGCAAATTCCAGGTTTCGCAAGCCCCCGAATTGAGTCCGCAGTCCGGGTGGTTGACTTTTTGTTGCATCGAGCTTCGCCATGACCTCTGACCAACTCCAGGCTCAGGGCATCCTATCATGGATGGACGGTCGGGTTCATAGCGTTTGGCGGGCCTCTTGGCGGGGCTGCCCGGGGGCCTTTTTGGCAGTCGACATGAGCTTTTTGCAGGGAGGCTAAGGCAATCAACGCTAGGGATCCGGGAGCATCCCACCCCCTGGCCAGCATCCAGTCAAGAACTGCATCGAACACGGGCACTGCTCGTGGTCTTGAGCGGTTGAGTGGGACCATGAGTCCCCCTTGGAACCTCTGGACCTGTGGCGTTGCAGGGGACTGAGACGACACTCGGAGTGAGCAGTATCGCGCCCGTTGGTGTTGGTGTCAAAGCATGTGAAAGTGCAGTGCGGTTGTATTGCATTCTGCTGGTGGTTGATTGCGAGTGCGGGACATCGGAGCTCGGGTAGAAGCCGTTTACTCCGACCCCAACAACTTTGGGGTACGAGATAAATTTGGAGTTCTGTTTGGAGGATCCTCGATCTCATCAGATCTACCGTTGAGGATCTAAATCGAAAGGGTGGGAGCTAGGTATCTAAGGTAGGTGCCTCGTGGAGGCCATGGCGACGGTCTCTCATGATGGCTGAGTAATCCGTGCCTTCCTGTCACGATGCCAGAGATGCGTGAGCGCGAGGTCACCTGACTGTACCAGGATCATGTCGGTTAATCCTCGTCTGAATTGGAGCTTTGGCCCTGGCTTAGAACTTCACTTGAGAGCTCACGCGCCTCTGGAGAACAGTATCTGGCTTTGTCTTTAATTGGGTTGCGCATCTCATCACTCAACTATATCCTGTCGATCTCTTTATATCTCTCTTTCGGACAGTACTCGATTCAAACAATCTCATACACAAACTCGAATAGATCCATTGTGGCCCTTTTCGGCCTTTCAAGACCCACACCAACTGACGCGCTTCTCACGAAAGCTACTGTGGATGCGTGTGCTTTGAGTCGAGAATAGTCACGATGGCCTACGAGCCTCGTGGTGATCACGGTGATCGGGGTGGCGCTCAGGGGCAGGATGGAGGTTTTGTAAAGGTTCGGGGTCGACGTGAGTGCCCTTATTGTTTCCTTTTGTTCCAGCAGTGATGCTTCACTGTTGAATGGTCAAGTTGGCTATTGTTCCTTGCCAGTGTCAGGATGAAGTGAGAAAGTTGATTCAACATCCATTCACCCCGCGTGTCCATTTTCCTAATTCAGCATGTTGTTTATACGCTTGCCATTTTGTATACTGCATTGGGATGAATAGCTTGGTCCTATTGTGCATCGAGGTTACTATTCCAGTATACCAGACCTGGTGTTCCCCAATATTTCCTTCATTTATCTGTTTGCTCTTCCTCTCTCTTCCCCATGATCTCGATGAGCAAACGTCTTGCCATAGCAAACGTTTGAGTTGAGCATCAAACATCGGATCATCAACTCGCCCACGATGGACGACGTCAGAGACAAGAACAAGGCGGTGTTGTTTGCATATCTAAGTGCTAATCCTTCAGGACCGGTCACTGACTACGGCGCAACCATCACTCATTGGCAACATGATCGTGTCCCGAACTACCGAGGAGGTTACGCCGGCGAGGCCGAGCGACCCAGTGCCAGCTACATCGTCAATGTAAGTTCAGCCTCTCCTTGGATGATCAAACTGGCACTGACTGAGATGATATAGATGCTCCCCCCTGCAGCTCGAGTCACCAGAGCTGCCGATAGCATTCCGATCAAGCACCTTCACTCGTCGCTAAACAAGATCAAGCACCCTATCAACGTGGTTCGCTGGACACCTGAGGGTCGCAGACTGTTGACAGCCTCCACTAGTGGCGAGTTCACCTTGTGGAACGGAACGGGCTTCAACTTTGAGACTATCATGCAGGCCCATGACTCGGCTATCCGTGCTCTCGAATACTCGCACAGCGACGACTGGCTCATCTCGGCCGACCATGACGGAGTCATCAAGTATTGGCAGCCAAACTTCAACAACGTTCAGAGTATCAACGCTCACACCGATCCCATCCGAGACCTCGCCTACAGCCCCAACGACTCCAAGTTTGTCACTGCCAGTGACGACTCTACCCTGAAGATCTTCGACTTTGCCATGGGTCAGATGGAATCCAAGCTCGAGGGTCACGGTTGGGATGCAAAGAGTGTCGATTGGCATCCTACCAAGGGCTTGCTTGTTTCCGGTTCCAAGGATCACTTGGTCAAGCTGTGGGATCCTCGCACCAGTCGCTGCCTCACGACTCTCCATGGCCACAAGAGTACCATCACCAAGGTTCTCTTCGAGAAGGTTCGCGGCGCTTGCCTGGCAACGTCCGCCCGAGACCAGACTGCCCGAGTTTTCGATCTCCGCATGATGCGCGACATTTGCCTCTTGAAGGGCCACGAGAAGGACATCTCCACTCTCACCTGGCATCCCATCCATCCCAACTTCCTCAGCACTGGTGGTATGGATGGCTCACTCTTCCACTATCTCCTGGACTCGCCCAACCCACCTCCTGGTCACCCTTTCACCGTTGCGCCTTACGACAGCCCAGACCCAAGCTCAGTCGCTGCTCAGTCGGTTTGGCCCATGCACAAGGTCCCCTTCGCTCACGATTACGCCATCTGGTCTCTGGACTGGCATCCTCTCGGCCACATTCTGGCGTCAGGCTCCAATGACCGTATTACGCGATTCTGGAGCCGTGCTCGACCAGGTGATACCGAAGTCTTTCAGGATCGCTACCACATCGGCGAGGCGGCTGCCGAGGCTCAGGGAACCTGGGACCGCCGCGGCAACCGACGTCAGCGACAGGAGGAGGAGCAGCAGGAGATGGAAGACGAGATGGATGCCTTGGTCGATCAAGATGCTCCCAAGCCTGCAGTTCCTGGCCTTCCCGGCATTCCCGGTCTTCCTCTTGGTGGAGGAGTGCCTGGCCTTGGATCTGCTGTCCCACCACCTCCTATTCCTGGTGTTGGAGCCGGCTCGGGCGCCCCCCCTCCCCCTCTTCCTTTCCCCTTGCCAGGCCTCAACGGGGCTCCTCCACCTCCTCTGCCTGGTCTGGATCCCAACAACCCTCCCGACCCCGCTCAGCTCATCGAGCTCATGAAGAAGGCCGGCGTTCCTCTTCCTCCCCCTGGAGCGTTGCCCCCTGGTCTCATCCCACCTCCTGGCAGCATGCCTCCTCCCCCTGGCAACTTTTCTCTCCCAGTGCCACCTCCACCTCTGCCTGGCCTGGATGCCGACCTCAAGGGCGACAACCGACGACGGGCTCCATTGCCTAGCCAAGAGGAAAGCCTGCGACAGGAGCAGCGCCAAGGAAAGTACACACGGGCGAGATAAATGTGAGGGAATTCGTTTTTCGATGTCGACAGGTCGATACCCTTTGGCGTTGGTGGTAGCATGAAAAGCATGGAATGGCTGCTGTAATCGAGCTCAAGGGCAGCCATATTCTTCGAGGGAAAGTAACATCACGGCATGCATTATTGAAGGCCTAGCTAGAGAATGGCAATTTATCAATCATGAAATTATTTCCTTGTTTTTATTTGGCGTGACTATACGTAGTATTGCTTTTAGTTTCCAACTGGGAGCATGTCATCGCACATGTCAAAGCTCTACAAGCAGCAGTAAATTCAACGCAGCTGCTTGGGGCTCACATCGATGCTTAAATCCACCCTCGTCCCGGTCATTCCTCTCATGCCTCATTTTTGTTTCCTAGTATACAACACGAGCTGTGTAATGTAACCTATTTCTTAGGGAATGCCTTTTGCTTGTCGGCAAAGTCCCGAATCACCAGGGCGCAGGTTGTGTCAGCACACAGACGGCGTCTCCGCTGAGGAGGCAGCTTCGTAGCAAACTCGAGACCACTTGCACGCTCGACGGCCTCAAGGGGCACCTCAAAGTCGGTAATGGGCTTGGAGTTGGCGATAGGGGCGTTAGGAAGGACAAAGGCGCCCAGGGCAACGTTTCCGCCAACACGGCCGTCCTCAGCAAAAATGACCTTGTAGAAGTGGGTGGGCACAGCGACTGAGGGAGGGCTTCCGATCATCTCGTACTTGACGTACCACTTGCCATCGGCCTCCTTCTTGGGCAGATAGAGAGGGCCAGTGACGATACGGACAGAGGGGTACTTGACAGTCAAGCGACGGCAAAAGTCCTCAAAGTGAGCCCAGTAGTCACGGTTGAAGCCCTCGCCAACCTGAGGGCACATGTTTGTGAGGTAAAAGGTCTCGTCCATGGCCTGTTGCGACCACTTGCAGTCGGCGGCGGGGACCTGGTGACCACGGTCGTAGCCGCTGCGGAAGTAGTCCTTGAGCAGGGCGCGGAACTTTTGCGGCACGGAGTCATCCTCGAGGAAGGCACTGTGCTTTCGGTCGCCCTCACGATGAGCGAGGGACGCGGGGGTGATGTGCTCGACGACCCAGTGAGGGTTTCGTAGCCGGCGGTCGTAGGAGGAGATGAGGGCGGAGCGGTTGCCTACGTCGGCGACGGGGCCAGGGAAGCCATACTCGAAGAGGCCGGCGGGATTGACGAGGGCATTGGGGTCGAGAGGGGCGTTAGGAGGGACGACGGCGGGAGGTCCAAAGACCTGGTTGGCAGGAAGAGCACCGGAGGAGACGGTGGGAGCGGGGAGGGCGGCCATTGAGTTGACGGAGGTTGTCGGGGCCGGGGCGGCGGCAATCTTGGGCTCTTGCTTGCCGCCTCGGAGGGCGTAAACGGCGGCCGTGACGGCGGCGCCGCCTCCCGCACCAAGGCAGGCGATGGTAGCGAGCGTCGTCTTGGACATGACTGTGATGGTATGTGCTCGTGAAAATGACGGAGGGGAACTAGTCGAATAAGAACAAATCCAAACAAGTTATAGTCCGTCGCCAGGAGTGAATATCACGAGCAATAACCACCCAATAGTGTTGACTGAGGGAACCCCGTGATGACTTGGAGGGTCACAAGGATGTCGGTAGATGTCGAGATAGCTCCGGAAGCCGTAGAAATTTTGGGAGCTCGGAACGTGGGGGATGACCGGTGTTTTCCCGCTATCAGATCAGGGGTCCTGTTAGAAGCTGGGGGTCCTTGACGTCACTGGGATTTGAGGTGGTATTGGTGAATAAAATTGGAAGTGTTATTCTATTAAAGTTTTTGGAGTGCGAGAGAGCTGTTTTGGACATGTGTACTCTTGAGCAGACTGATGATTCTGTGGTCACACGAAGCCAAGGACAAGACTGCTATTATGGTGTTAAGTAGGGCTCGAAGAGCGGTGACTGTACGCTCATGCTCTTGTGCAGCGCTTGTGCAGCGAGTTGTGCGTGTTCCAGATTGTCTGAGGGGTAGGTAGGTAATTAGTTTAAAGCTCATCCGTCTTGTTGGGAACTGCACATGCAGAGGCGTCGGTTGTTTCACAGCAGGTGCACGATATTGGGTCGAGGGTTAACTTGTTACTAACACCGCCCTCTTGGAGCATGGGTACTTTGAGTGTAGGGCACGAAATATGGTAACTTTGGAAAAGGCGCCTTTGGTGGTGTGGTCGGAAGCAGACAATGAAGGGCCGGATGAAGCTGTCCCGAATCGCCATACCCGGTATATCTTTTAGTTGGTGATGACGAAAGGCGATATCGTGATTCGTTGCGCAACCGGCTCGTCCTCGACACCCATGTCCAGCATAAAACGAGGTTAGTATCACAGGTGAATATCGAACACCTTTGAATCGCGATCGTCTAGAGTTTTGGTGCGAGGATAAGGGCACAAAGGATGGTGCGCGTGGCTCGCGCAAATAACGCTGAACCACTCACGCAGCACCAGAGAGCAGCTGGCCGCATACCCCCACGGGTCAAAGACATGTTCGTGGAGAAGCTCTGGTGTGTTTTCCTCTGCTGTCTCACGCGTAGAGGCCGATTATTCGTAAGCCATGGCGGGCAACGGGTGCGGCGGCATCCAATGATGTGCAGACCTCGATGGTGAGAACCTTGAGGGACAGCTCTTGTAAGGCGGCACCGCCTCATGATCCCAGGCTTCAACCCCCATCTTGGAGCCCCTTATTTAGCTTCTGGCGGCAAGTGATCACAAAAAGGGCTACTAGATAAGGGAGCGAATGGCCGGCATTTGTAAAGGTTGTATTGTGTTGTGCCTCTCGTCTGCAGAACCAGGGACTTTGAAAATCTCCCGAGAAGGAAGCTCCCCGAACCGTCCATCCAGGAGGGTGCCTGCCCTGCCCTCTCTTGCCTTGTGTTGTTCACGCGCCTCGTCCTTTCCTTTTACCTTTTGCCACTTTCAAACACCAAATCAAATCAACCTTGCATTGTTCAACACCCAAATCATCAACATCGTATTCGTTCCTTTGTCCCTCTCATTGACTTCTCTACCATCTTTGTCGGCGCGACTCCAGTTAAAGGTCCCCGCTGCCAACCTGGGCTAGCCAGTTCCGAAGACTACACCATCCCGGCTCGCTACGTCAGACTTGAACCTAGGTAGATCGACGCCGCTCATACGCTTTCTTCACGTCCCAATACCGCCAGCCACTTTACCACCTGCGTCTTCACTACCAAGCCTCTCGAAACTGATCAAATTTAATGTGACGGCCCTCGTTCAGCTTGTACCGAGATCAGAGAGCCGGAGCAAGTCACAGCAAGCGCTACACACAGCAGGACCATGGCCACGACGGTGGTGGCGGACAGCATCGACAATGACACTCGAGGTTGGATTATGTCCGTTATCAGCGGCATTGGTAAGTCGAATCGGATTACTGCTATCCGTCCATTGCTTCATGCGACACTTGCGACCTCCCCATGAGGCTGATTGCACATCATGCGACTTTGATCTTTTCCGCGCTGTTCTTTGCTAACCCATGACAACCTCTAGCCTGCGTTCTCGGTGCCTCCATCATATGTGTCGACAGCATCGTCCGCCTGTTTCCAGGCAAGAAGAACTTCAGAATCCAGGATAGCAATGTCTTCTTGGCATGTTCTCTGAGTTTGAGCTTTGGCGTCATGGTATGACTTTCTGGCTCCCTTGCGAGTTTGATCATATGCTGACCAATTCGCAGATGTTTTCCGCGCTGTATAGCATGCTACCCGAGTCCAAGGAGTATTTCGAAGAGGCGAAATGGTCCAAGCAAGCCGCCGGCCTGACCATGATGGCTTGTTTCATAACCGGCTTCATCGGAATCCAGGCTGTTTCACGGCTACTCCACCAGTTCATGCCAACTCACGTTGTAGACTGCGACCACACCCATGACAAGGCTACCAACAAAGACAACGAATCCTGTCAGCATAGTAGAAGACAGTCGAGGGCAAGCCGTGCCCGTCGCCGAATATCCCGACCTTCCTCATCGCACGTTCCTGTCGACAAGTCTCTGGGGAGAGCCGCAAATGGACACGACCACGAGGCTCCTGTTGAATCCACTCCCCTCTTGGAGTCTGCAAGGAACGGACAAGCTAGGGTCCCTAAGCGACATGCATCTGTCCGCGGGGACGAGATGCGGCAACGTTCCTTCAGTCCTACCTCTGCTAACCAAAGCCGACCTGTCAGCGGCAGTACCGAGGCCTTGTCGGAGAGGAGGAAATCCATTCGCGAAGTTCAAAAACGGGTCATGTCCTTTGTACAAGATACCAAGTGCAACTGTGATGAGCTCAACTCATGCTATGGCTACACAGACCCATGTGGCCAGGAGTGCTTCAAACACCTGGGCAATCGGGCTGGAATTCCTCCCCGGCAACCTCATATCCTTCGCACTACTACTGGATCCTTTCTAGGCCGTGGCCACGACCATCCCCATGATCATTATGACCACCACCGCCATTCCCATGTGGAAGACACCGATGAAAGCGAGCCCCTGAGCCCGAGTTTCCGAACAAGCAGGGCCAAATCACGCGAACCAATTGACCCCAACGCTCCGACAGAGGTTTCCGATCATGACTCGTCCTGCTCATCGATGGAGCAGGATGACGATGTCGAGGCTCAGCATCATCACCACGTGCCAACCAATGCTTTCCTGTCCATTGGCCTGCAGACATCTATTGCGATCGCGTTGCACAAGTTCCCTGAAGGCTTCATTACGTATGCCACCAACCACGTCAACCCGGCTCTTGGTTTCAACGTCTTCATGGCTCTATTCGTGCACAATATCACCGAAGGGTTCGCCATGTGTCTGCCCCTATACATGGCTCTCGGCTCCCGCTGGCGTGCCATGGCTTGGTCCGCGTTCCTGGGCGGCCTGTCTCAGCCCATGGGCGCGGGCATTGCGGCGTTGTGGTTCAAGCTCGCGAGTCGCACAAACATGACGCCTAACTCGATTGCTTATGCGTGTCTATTCGCTGCCACCTCGGGTATCATGGTCAGTGTCGCTCTGCAGTTGTTTGTGGAGAGCCTGAGCCTTAACCACAACCGCAATCTGTGCATCTTCTTTGGCTTCCTCGGCATGGCACTGCTGGGATTGAGCAATGCTCTAATTGGATCGCATTGAAGTTCGGGACAGGATAGGTGGCTACGTATTATACATGCCCGCTCGTCATCTTGCTTCATCGATTGGTTCTGTTTTCCACTTTTCCTTTCTCTCTTGGTTCACTGCATGGTGTTGGGTAACACAGGGCTCAGGCAACTCTTTCAGGCAAAAATATACAGGCTCATTAGGTCTTATAGACGGTCGGTCGTGCATTCACTTGCACGTGGAGGGCTGGTGCAAACTGAGGAAAATGATTGTATTCTTTTTTTATTCATAAGGTCTCGCCGGATTTTGTGACATGTACTTGTTCATCTACATCATGACAGTGCTCTCCAATTCGGAGAACGTTGATCGAGGCCTTGGGGCCGGGTATCTAATTACTTTTTCGGGAGCCAGTAGGGTCAACAAACGCCGCTCAATGTATCCCATAAAACTAGAGAGTGCCAAGTGCTGGATCTATCAGGGATTCTTGCGTCTGGGGATCGCGGGCTAGAAGGAGAATATTGGCCTCGTCTTCAGGCCATTCGTCATGGGGAGGATCATAATCCATCTGGGCAGCAAAGACGAAGTCCTCCTGAGTAGCGCCGGGCCAAGCTGGAGTTCCGGGGAAGCTACCAAAAGGGATTGTGTTGGAATCAAACTGGTTATCGGACAGGAACATGGCGGGATCAGCTTGAGATGGCGGGCGATGGCAGGCCTCGACGTGCACATCGAGGTCGTGATATCGGATAAAGGCCTCACTACATTGAGGACAGGCGATCTTGCGCTCTGCTTGGTTAGTAGCGCCTGAGAGTTCATCGATGAGGTCGACTGGTTGATGGGAAGGCCCGGGTGTGAGAGCTTCGGTCGTTCCAAACCGAGATGCTTGTAACGGATGTGATCCTCAAGACGGACCTTGGTGCTGAACTTGTCGCCGCAGCCTTGGTCGTTCGTCCAGCCTTGTAATCCTGCGCTGCTGAGATCAACCTCACCGCAGACAAAGCGGAAGCCTTCGTGTGCGGTACGGATGTGGGCATTGAGGTTGGATTTCTTGGTGAACTTCTTTTTGCACTCGGCGTAGGGGCATGCGATCGTCTTTCGGTCCTCGACCGTCTGGCCAGAGTGGTACATTTCCACATGCTTCTCCAGCTCCCAACGTGTGCCGGATTTGAAATCGCAAAACATGCAGTTCTGGTGCTCCTGGCGGATATGGGCCTGGAGTAGCACCTCGGTTGTAAATCCCACTCGCTCCTCGGTGCCATTGGGCATCTTCTTGAGTCCACACTCGCCGCACCAAAACTTGGCTTCGCCGTGCTCTCTCTCGCGGTGTCGTTTGAGGGTTGCTTTGGAATCGAAGGCTTTTGGGCAGCCTTCTTCAGGACATTGGAGCGCTGGCAGGCCTTGGTGGTCCTTGCGGATGTGCTTGTTTAATGTCTCCTTCTTTCTGAAGCTCTGGCCACAATCTTGGCAGCGGAACCTCTCCTCTCCTTCGTGGACGGCTTGGTGACGCTTCAGTCGTGTACCTGTGACAAAGCTCTTGCCGCAACCTTCCTTGGGACAGACATGCTTTCGTTCGAGAGTGTGGACGGCTTTGATGTGTTGCTTCAGATGTTTATCCTCGATGTAATCCTTGTCGCAGCCCTCGTATTGGCATTTGAATGGTCGGGAATTGGTGTGGGAATTGAGATGGTCTCTTAGTCTAGCAGGTCGGTTGAAGGTCTTGGGGCAGCCAGGCCAAGTGCAAGCTAAGGTTTTGAGATCCGAGGGAAACTTATGTCTCGGAGTTGTGGCGGCAGTGTTGACTGTCTGAGGTGAATCGGGTTCATACATTGACGCGGGAGAATGGGCAGTTGTGACATCGTCTTCGGGGTCATCAATATCTTGATTAAGACGTTAGCAAATGGAGCTCAAAGACAACTTTACAAAATAGGGAACTCACACAAATCATCTGAACCATCAGAATGGAGCTTCTTGGCCGAAGGCGTCCCAGGCGCATCTTCTATAGCACTTCGTTTGCTCATTGCGCTGGCATTACGGATCTTCCCTGATGTTGAATTTGGGATGGTCATGGAAGTGGCAGAATCGAAATCAATTTAAGGCGGTGACCTTTAATTTTTTGGTGGGGGACGACCTGCAAGGACCGAGGTGTGCAAGGTGAGCTCGGTGAGCAGACGGGGACCCACCCGCACCCGCGTTGGCGCGCGTCGGAAAAACGTCGGCCGAACTGCATTTTCTTTCATCGCCTCTGGACTTTTTTTGCGAGGCTGAACCAGCTGCTTTCAAGATTGCTAGCCAAGGCATTGCGAAGACAATTCTCCATCACAGCGCACATTCAACTACTGAAAACACCAACTGATTATAGACAAGATGTCTGACTTTGGTGATGATGATGTTGGTGGCGCTGGCGGGTAAGTTTTACGTCGCCATCTCACGACGGCGCACGCGATTCTGACAAAAAGGCTACCAGTGACGAGCCCATGTACGAGGACGAGGAGGTGACCGAGTACTACGACCCCGAGGTTGTCGAGGAGGAGGATGAGGATGGAGAGAATCGACCTCAGGACGGCGAGGACATGGACAACGTCGTTGTCTCTGGCGACCCCTCTGCCGCCGCCAACGCGCTCAAGGGCGGCGAGAAGCTACTCAAAGACAAGAAGATCCCCGAGGGCGATCGAACCACGACGCCTTACATGACCAAGTACGAGAGGGCGCGCATCCTCGGAACCCGCGCCCTGCAGATCAGGTTTGCATTCCTTGAGCGCGACGCATCGCGACCCGGATGGCTAACCGGAAGGCAGCATGAATGCGCCCGTGCTTGTTGATCTCGAGGGCGAGACGGACCCCCTGCAGATTGCCATCAAGGAGATGCGGGAGAAGAAGATCCCCTTGATCGTGCGACGATACCTTCCGGATGGCTAGTAAGTTGGCAGACTCTGCTAAGGAACTCTACGAGAGATGGATAGCTAACGTGCCTTGCGCAGCTACGAGGACTGGACCTGCGAGGAACTGCTGCAGTGAGCGAGGAAAGGGGCCAGGACGAACCGACTGCTCGATTGCCCCCCCCGAGGCGTATATACCCGTTTCGTTTCGTTTCTTCCGGCCTTAGACCAACAATCGAGCTGGATCGTTCTTTGTTCTTGCTCTCTTCTTCCCCCTCCTCTTGGCTTGGCAAACCGATCCGAGTAGTGTGTATCATCCGGAGGTTGATTAATCATGTATAAGCGCGGCGTTTGAGATTGGTTTACACAGGAACTAGACAAAAAAAAACACAGAAAGGGAATCAGTTTTTGGTTACACTGTCTTGTCTATCACCTGCTTTGCTGCTCATGGGTGTGCATGAGGTACCAATGTGACGAGTCACAACTGCCTGCATACGGAAGGGGGATTTTTCTCTGCGACAAGGGATTGACTTTTTTGCACGTCACAAACATTTGTCGATGAAGGGGACATGTCGGGCCAAGACCACGCGAAAAAGATGATGTCAACTGGGGATGGACGGATTGGATTGGATCTCGGCGGGCTTGGTGTCGTCTGAAACGGCGGCTTGAGACATGACGGCATACCCAGCCCTCTTATTCCGGAACTCTGTCGGGTTCATCGGCTCGCAACTTTTTTGAAGGGAGAAGAGAAGCCAACAGCTTTTTGACGGGTAAATACGTCACACAAACCTGTCTTGATTAGAACCCCCCAAGTTAAACTAGGCCACGCCATTTGTAGCCCTCCGGGCTTGTCAACTTGTCAATGTCAAACACAGGGTCCTCCCCGAAGGACCCGCGCGTGTGGCTTGTTACTTGTTTACCTACCCTTCCGTGTGTTTTGTGGCGAGCGAAATGGGATCGACCCAACCACGTGCCAGAGGATGCTAACTTTCCCAGCCTCGGGGGGGTTAGGCCCGAAGCAGGAGACCTGTGACGGTCGTGGCTCGTAGATCCGGGAGTGATGTGTTGTGTCCCGTCTGCGGGGGGGAAAATGTCAAGGTCCCCTTCTGATTGATTGTCCATGACATGACGTCGGCGGAAATAATTAGCGACAGCGTGAAGTTTGCGAGGGACTAATCACACGAGTCGTGCAGAGTGGAAAATAGTAAAGGATTGGATATTGTTTGTTGCACGTTTATTATAAAAGAGGTTGGTTTGCGCATCCATCGCGTGTTTTGTTAACAAGGTGGTTGGGTACACCAAAACAAAAAAAAGACAACCAAACAGAAGAACACAACAAACGAGTATAACTACACTGGTCTCAGCAACAATAACTTCCAGCCTCTACAGAGAACTTGACTCATAATTTCTACTCTTCATCTCAGACAACAAAGCCTTTCTTTGCAATTCTTTCAATCACCAAATCAAAGACATTTATCCACCATGAAGCTGTCTTCGGTCGCTGTCACAACCCTTGTCTCTGCCTCGGCAGTCTCTGCATCCCCCATCCACAAGCGCGAACTCGGAGGTGTAAGTATCCTCTCTTTCACTGAATCTCTTATCGGCAACGCTAACCTTTTGACTCTCAAGGTCCTCATGTGCACCGGAGCCAACGCAACAGGAACCTGTCACTACGAAGTCTACGAGCTCAAAAAGTGCCATCAGCTTCCTCCCCCCTTCTACAAAAACATCAAGACCTTCGCTCCCGACGGAGAGAACTTTGCCTGCTACCCTCGCGTATACGACTGTGGTGGCATCTGCAAGAGTCCCACGGGGTGTACCTTTGGCAAGGTCGACTTTAACTACGAGCACAAGTACAACATCAGCGCCATTGGATGGGATACTCTTTTCCAGAGCTTTGATTGCTTTGAGAAGCGGAAGCCTTCTTCTGTTTCTCTTCGTTGAGGATAACAAAGGTCCCAATGTTGTCATGATTGATGGGATATGCGTTCTAATGTGGAGTTTTACGGTTGTCTTTTCCTGGTACGGCCAAGGGGTCCGGTAGCAACGGAGGAAATCACCGGCACGAAGGCGTTATCATTGCACACACTCAAAAAGAGCGTACACGGAGGGGGTTCCGGATTCCGGGGCGGGGAAAAAAGTAGATCGGGGAGATAATTCGGCATTCGCTCTCCTCGATGACGGATGGTGGGGTAACCCCGGACTGAGCCCCTCAAAAGCTTCCCCCCCTCTTCTACTTAGCTTTCTAGGTTCTTTCTAATAACTACTACCTATTTCTTCTTTCTTCACCTTATCATCAGGCACTTGAACTTGTTTTCTTACTTAAACTTGACTTATATACCCCCAAGCTACATCTTCCTTTTTCAATTGCCTGTGTATCTCACAAGTGTCTAATCATTGTCGCCCATCATGGCTTTCACCACCAACGCAACCATCACCAGCTTCGGTGGCCGCTTTCTCAAGCTCACCCACCAATCTTCCGTCACAGGAACTCCCATGAACGCGACCCTCTACCTTCCCCCCTCGGCCTCAGCTTCCAAGCCCGCCCCCCTCCTCATCTACCTCTCGGGCCTCACCTGCTCCCCCGACAATGTCACCGAGAAGGGTTTCCTGCACGCCCACGCCTCCAGCCTCGGCCTCGCTCTCCTCTACCCAGACACCTCCCCCCGAGGTCTCGACCTCCCCGGAGAGCACGACTCGTGGGACTTTGGCAGCGCTGCTGGTTTCTACATCGATGCCACCAAGGACCCCTGGAGCAAGAACTACAAGATGGAGTCGTACGTCTCCAAGGAGCTGCCCGACCTCATCTTCCAAGAGTTCAAGGAGCTTGACTCCTCGCGCGTGTCCATCTCGGGTCACTCGATGGGCGGCCACGGAGCTTTGACTCTCTTCCTCAAGAACCCGGGCAAGTACAAGAGCGTCAGCGCCTGGGCTCCCATCTCCAACCCTTCCAAGTGCCCCTGGGGTGACAAGGCCTTCTCGGGCTACTTTGGCGACGACAAGGAGGAGTGGAAGAAGCACGATGCTACTGAGCTCGTCAAGAGCTGGAAGGGCCACTTCCCCGCTCTGATTGACGTGGTGAGTTCCACTTGAGAAAGCTTGGCAGAATGGGACTGAGACTGATGATCCATTAGGGTACTGCCGATAACTTTTACAAGGCCGGTCAGCTTCTTCCCGAGAACCTCGAGAAGGCCGTCAAGGAGGCTGGCATTGAGGGCCTCAACGTCCGCTACCGAGATGTTTGTATCCCCTGAGCTACATACAGAACGTCAACTGACAATTCATAGGGATACGACCACTCTTACTTCTTCATCTCGACCTTTGGTGAGGATCACGTCAAGCACGCCGCCAAGGCCCTCGGCCTTTTGTGACTACCACGCAGCGCGCTGTAAAACGGTGAAAGAAAAACGAAAGCAACATGTTAAATATCGGTTGAATTTTTATTTGCGGCGCCGCCTTGGGATAAAGCCCCTGTGAGCAGGGGTGTATATGTACAGTCGAGACAGACAGTTCTCGACAGTATCAGCCATGACTCTCTACACCATGGCACGAGATTCTAGTTGAGATAGGGGTATACTCTCTTCCCTCCCCTTCAGGCTTGATGAATCCAAAAAAAGCAAGTGAAACAAAAACAAACAAAACAATGTTCAGTCCCGTTTCGCTCCGCAATCATATGCTCCTTCAAACCCGATTGAATATAGAACCCATCATCCCATGACTTTACCCCCCTTTTCCCCGCGAATCTTTGACAACGCCGCCCACATGATATCATGGAAAGCCTCCCTAACAATATGGATGGCACCGCAGGTAAATTCGCCGCCAACACAGTACTCCGCCCAAACAAAATCTCCCCCAAAGAATAGATGTCTAACTGATCCTCCTGTCCACCTCTGGGTTGCCGAGACCCTCTTTTTCTAGCTTGGCTCTGAGCTCGGCATCTAGCTCTCGACGGAGACGCATGTAGGCGAGCTTCTCGAAACGACTCAGACTCTTCCACCAGTGCTGACCGGCTTCATGCTCGGCGATTCGCTCCAGCAGATCGGCTGTCTTGATGCGTACTTCGCGGTCCTTGTGGAACAGACCAAGAGCAAGATAGAAGAGTCCCGCGTGGGACTCGGGTGCAACACTCAGAAGCAGGCAAATCTCGTCGTACGTATGGACGTGTTTGGATACTGTCAGATAAATGTCCCGGCTCTGTGCTGGCGTGAGACGTTGCATGCGCAGACGGTCGTGAAGATGGGCAAGGTCAAGGCCCTTTAGTGGCCTCACCGTATACATCTGAGCCAGATCCTGCACCTTGTTAGCAATGTCACCGTCTCCTTTGAATGATAGTCCTACCTGGATGAAGCTGTAATAGCTGCGGGTGTTGCGCCATCCTTCGATTCTGGTCACATTACCGGCGAGCTCCTTATGCTTCGCCGTGTCATCTGCCCAAACGTAGCCATGCCCATTCGCACCGGGTGGCATCAAGTCCTGGTCCTCGCCGCCGATGTACAAAGCACTGGCACCATATACACTCTCCTCAAACTTGGCCGCGATCTGGGTAAACTTGCTAACCCAATCGCGCCACTTCGCCCTGATCACACGCTCACCGTGTCTCGCTGCAATACTCCTCAAAATGTCGGCCATGAAGGCATTATCGCCGGTGTAGTCCTGGGTATTGTTGGTTGTACCACTGGCTACACTGGCAAAAGCAGAGTTTTGCTGCTGAAAGTATAACAGGCCTTCTGTCGTCGGAGCAGGGTCAATCTTTGTACTGATCTTGACCCGTCCGCTTGGCAGATCACATAGAACGTCCCACCACTCGGGGTGATGCTCAAAGGTAGGATTTGTCACACCGGCGATGAATCCAGGAACATTGAGCAGGTCGTCAATCTTTGTCAAGTCGGTATAAGGAAAGGCGTGTCGTGTGAATCCGCGCAAAATACCACCAGATGCGAGGGCACACGCCGCCAAGACAGCTTCAGCGACCTCGCCCGAAGGCATGTTGTGGCCGAGAAAGATGATTCTCTTTTGCGTCAACAAGGCATTGGCCAGCACGATAATGGGGTGCGTGTTGATGCCATTCGTAGTAAGGTGAGGGTGCAGCGCAAATGGTTGAGGCGTCTTCTGGTGTGAATCCGAAAAGTTCTGGATGAGCTTAATGAGCGAGAAGTCGCCCACCGTCTCAGGCATAACGGCCACAGGCACTTTGATGGGGATAGGAATGCCCTTGTACATGACCTTGCTCTCAAACTCATGCGTGTCGCGGGGAACCGCGTAAATCGACTGGCCACCCTCGACATGGGCCTTGGTACCGGCTCTCGATATACCAGTCAGCTTCGTCGGACTCCGAGTCGCATCCAATGACTGGTCTGCCGTCTCCTCGCTCTGGTCTTCGGCTATCCGCATCTGAATCATCTGTTCAAATTTTTCCACAAAGAGATCCTTATTGTCGCTCGCCTGCAGCAGGTGCCGCTCAAGGAGGCTAAGCTTTGGCATCAGGGATAGGTCCATGGCGTTGACCGACTCGTATAGCATGGCCAACGTTTCGGGCACAGGCGCCTTGAAGTACTCCTCCAAGGCCAATAACAACAACGGCTAGAGGGGCGGTCAGCAGGTGTCCGCGGCTACAAGAGGTGTCCGGGAAGGCTACTTGCCTTGTATATATGCAGGAAGGGATGGCGTGTGCAGATGGCCATGGCTTTGACAATGGCTCCTCGCTTTACCGACTTGTCATGTTTGGTGTTGACCAGGTTCAGAACATAAATCAGTGGTGGTCCTTCTCCGCCTTCGGGTTCGCTATCAGTAGACGAATCGTCGTCATCATCGTCCTCCTCTTCGTCCCAATCATCTTCCAGTAAGTCCTCTTCCGCCTCCTCGTCCTCCTCGTCTATTATTCCAGCTGCCCTATCACGCCGCCTCTTGCGCCGCCTCTTCCGCTCTTCCTTGGCTTTGCGCTCCTCGTCCTCTTCCTCCTGGCTAGTATCCTTGTGCAAAAAGAAGATGGTCCAGTCCTGGTTACGGGCATGGGCTTGATCGGGCAACATTAGCTCGGCCAACATATTCTCGTCTCCAGTGATCGCAACTGGATACTGGTGTTCCATAACAGGGCCTCGGTCGATATCAAAGGAGGCGACGAGGATATATTCGACATGGTTCTCGGTTGAGCCCCGCGGGTACTGCGAACGAAGCTTTCGTGACGGTCGTGCGTGAGGGTTCGTGCGACGCGGCGCCGACAGAGACGAATGCTGCGAGGAGAGGCCGGTCGAGGGAGTCTTGGACTGAGAATTAGGATCTGAAATGCGATCGCCTTCGAGGCCAGGAGGAAGCGGTGACCTCGAGGGAGGCGGCGAGGTTTGTGACATTTGCGATTCCGGGCGAGACGAATGGAAGGAGGCTAGGGAGGTGCGTCGGTTGGGTAACGACCCATTGGAGTAGTTGCTATGGTTATGATTATGGCTGGTGTTGGTGTTGGTGTTGTTACTGACCGTCCTGGTCAGGTACGGCAGCGTCGACTGGAACGATGCCATGGCGGATGCGGTTGGACAAGTCCGAAGACGGAATCAAGTCCAGCTGGCGATGAGACACGACTATAGAGATCTTGCCTTCCTGCCTCCCTCGTCTTGCGCAAGCTCGGTAGCCTCTGTAGGCCCCGGATCGGGCGATGTTGCGCTGTGAGTCGGGAGGGCCGATACGAGTCGACGAGATGCGGTGTAATGCGCAGTGGGATCGACACTTGTTCCACTTCGAGCGTCACTCAGCTCTACTCAATTGAGCCCGGAGCCGAAGAGGTGAGTAGCACCACTAGCAGAACAACGGGATTGATTCAGAGAGAGAGCTGCAACCGAGACATGGTCTGCCACAGGTGGGCGCAACCCAGGTGCGCAAGAGACGGGGATGGAGTCTTTGCTTTCCAAGGGCGGGACATAGACCGCCCCAGTGGAAGAGAAAGACAAGCCAAGAGCTGAATCCCCTGATGATAAACCGTCTCCGTAGGTAGCGGTCTTGGCGATTTGAAGCAATTGGCACCTGCGATTGAAACCGATTAATTAGTCGTCAAGAGGTCAAAGGGTTGGTTGTGGTTCCAGCCTTGAAGCCCCCCTCAATCAATCGCCTAGCGATCAGCCCCTGAAAATGGTTCGGTGGGCTCGAGCTCGGTTTCGCCTTCCCTGGCCTTATTGGATGCGCGACAGTCGCCCCTAGGCTGATCCATCGCCGAACTTGAAGGGTTCAGCAGGTCATTGGGCCCCTGGAGAGACACCAACAAGCCTCTTGAACCACTAAAAGTGTCACCGAATACGACTTTCAACCACTGAAAATTCACAACTGCAAAAGGGTTGGTCCCCTGAATCACGGTATCAGCTGGTGGTGGCCTCCTCTCCTGTCGGCAAGCCCCTAGTGCCATGCGAGCGCCATGCCTTCCACGCTTTTTCGCACCCCGGATTGGGCTTGGCTCTTTCCCTTGCTGCATGTGGCTTTAACAATTGTCTGTGGCGGCTCGTCCGTGGCTGGTGAGAATGGTGGGGCATATTCCTGCATCTCCCCAGGAACCAACCGCCGTGACACCATTTGTTTACTTTGGGAATCAGGCTGCATCTACAACTTCAGTTCCCCTCGATTGACGAAACCGGTGCACATCGCCATTTCGGACCCGCCCCATTACTTGCAACTATACCGAGACTTTCCTGAACCGTCAAACTGACACCAACTCCTATCCTCTTCCTCTCCCCTTCGACCTGTTAATATCCCTTCTCCGCTCGTCCCTCCGGACCCACGTACAAGACAATGGTGCACTTCTATGACGAACAATCCCTGGCAAGCGCGCTCGCTCCTGCTAACACGGCCGTTTCCAGTCTGTACCGGCCACATATAAGCCTTCTCCCTTGGGATATGGCTCTTCTCCCACCCGCAGCTCCCCCTTTCGCAGACCCGAGTCCCCTGCTTCGCCTTCACCACTCCGACACATTACTCCCACTGGATCGCCAACCAAGGCTGGACCTTTTGGCGCGACCTCACGATTTGCTAGACCGACCACTCCCACGAGCACGCAGCCCAGCTGGACACCTAAGCCCAAGACCCCAGTAGCAGAAGATATGCCTACATCTCCTTCACGCATTGGCGCGTCGCCTCGCACACCAGTATCGAAGACGCTTGGCAATGGAAATGCGCTGTCTCAACTGCAACCTACTCAGGTTCGGACACTTCGAGATGGGTTTCAAATCTTGGATCGGGACTGTGATGGAGTTGTCAACCGAGAAGACGTTGCCGATATGCTCAGTCAACTAGGTAAGAACCATGATATCGGTCAAGAAGACGGGGACTAACGTTGTATCAAGGCCTTCCTTCACACCCAGCAGACGTATCTAAATTCTTCCCCCCTTCTGCACCCCAGACCATCACCCTCGCGGTATTCCTCAACTCCCTCGCCGATGCCCTCGCAGCTCTCTCGCCTAGTGCCGAACTCCTCTCCGCCTTCTCAGCGTTCGATGATGACGACAGCGGTCAGATAGACCTGGCCGAGCTGCGCAATGCACTCTTGGAGACGGCGCCCGAACCTGGTCAGAGACCCCTGACGACCAACGAGGTGGATAAAATCATGAATGGATTCACTGGGCGACGAGCCTTCAACCGCAACATGAATGCTCACATTGGCGCCAAGCGAGGTGAGGTCTTCAAGTACCAGGATTTTGTCCACTCCATCATGGGCTCCAACAATGGTTCGGAAAGCAACTCGAACGAGAACTCTGAGGATTGAGCTGTTCTCTGGGCGCGGTGTAAGTTAGGGGTTTGGTTTGGAAAAGGTTGGTTGGAAACGGTTTAGGCAAAGGATTTGGGAATAGCATAAGTCATCGAATGAGAACATGAGTAATTATCGCACGCCTACCTATTACGTTAGTCTGGCCTATGTAGCCAGCAACACTACACCTAGATGATCGCGTTGCCCTATCTTGCAGGCTTGTACGAAGTAGGAATTATGGACTCAATCGTTGCCGTCGTTGGGCAAAGGGACTGTATCTGATTGAGCTCTACCCATCATTCGATTCACTAAACAATCCAACAGGTCATATGCCAACATCTCCAATTCTCAATGCCTGGGCTCGAGATTCCATTTGAATGTGTCCAAATTGCCTAGAATACCGAGTTCCATACAATTGGAGTTCTTCAAGATACCTCTCCCCTTCTGTAGTGTCTCTGCATCCATGTGTCGTCTGGTAATGGGAACAAGCATATAACACAGTCGATCGGCTAAACCATGTTATTTCCATTGCACTTCTAAATGCCTAGTTTAATACCGGCTGTTTTCTTCAGAACCCTAGTCTGCCTCAGTGTCTCGGGATGTACCATACCCTCGAAGTTACTACATGCCGGACGCTCTCCATAGGTTCAAGTTATCCATGCCGTTGTCTTAGTTCTCTACTAATGAGTTGGGAGTGACTTGAAGACAAGAAGGATCGTAGAATGGGTAGCGAATGGTCAATTTAGTGTATTCAAAGCGTGAATCCAGAATCTAGGGAAGACCATAGGTCAGTGGTGAGGGGGGCACGTTTCTGGCCTGGCATTCCTTCAACAAGGTGGATCAGATTGCCCCGAAGTTCGCATCTGGAAACAGCTGAGAATATAAATCAATTCCTAGTTGTATTAGTCTTTCTAATCGCCACCATGTGCTTTTACTCGTTTGAGTACCCCTGATTCCCAGCAGATCGTCCCCGTTGCCCTGGAATTGATGGCTCGCTCCGGCGATGCTGCCGAGGTAGAAATGAGAGATTGAACAGCCTTTATGCAATATTCAGGATCCTATGAATATATACATGTGGATACTTTGAGCACGGAGAAGAACCTCAAGGTCAGGGCTGTTTTGTTACTACAGTCATGTTCGCGTTGGTGAGGGATGTTGATGTAGGCATGGTGGAACATGTGAACGTCACTTTTGGTCATAGAATGTCTTGAAACTGCTTAGCAGAGTTGCAGCGCAAGTATTATTTCCTTGGATCGATGGGAAAGCTGTGCAATATGAGCTATCACATGGCAGTATACCCCTTATCTTAGTGAGTTTGCCTCCTCGGCCTGGAAGCGGACAACTCAAAATCGAAGAGGGCTGAACAGGAACCTGAGTCTAATATATACTCATAGAAACTGCTTATTTTGACCTTGAGAACTACAAACAATGACTCAAGAGGATTGCTTCTACATCTGCATGTTGATGTAGAGAACAGTAAGTAGACTGATAGCCAATGCCTAGATTGTCAAATCAAGACTGCGAAAAATAATAGTTGTGAACTCGCCGATATGAAGAACATTTCACATTTGATTTCTTGCCAGTCTTATGTAGTATTTGACGAATACCTATCGACCCGCGTTGATACGACGTTGATGAAATAGCACGTTAGACGGCAAAGGGTCAAGGCGAAGTCGAGGGATATTGTCAGTTGACAGACAACCACAAGCAAAACAACTAACTGATATAATGAGAGAAAGGGAGATGGTACGGATAATTATACCTCAATTATAGAGTCCTTTCTAATCTTGCGTTTTGGGTACCTTGGACCCCCTGGGCATGTGATCCAGATGGGGGCGTAAGAGCGCCTGGGATATTTACCTAGCGAAAGGGACAATGATGTGTCATGGGAAAACATCATAGCTTATTCCACATGGTTTAAAAGGGTCTTAGTAAACGTTAACAAATGGGTTTAGGAGATTGGCATTCAGACACGTTCAGGCAACCGATGCATAGCGGTCTTTTAGAACACCACAATTACAATGGATACATGAAATGACACATGTGATTCGCGACAGGTTTATGCCTGACACATGACAGTCTTTCAATGTCTTTTGAGTCGGTATTGACATTGGCATTGGCATTGACCTCCACCGTGCCGTGTTTGGCCCGGACAATTACACATCGGACAATGCATGTTATGGATGCATGAGGCCCATGCCGCTGTTACTGCCGAATTGTTGGCATTGGTAGAATTTACAACCAACAACCACTCCTATGGGATTTTGGAGGACAACACGGGGCCGCGCGGGTCAAGCAGTGACCAGTCACCAAAGAGAAGGGGAAGGGACTGGAGGATGGCTCAGGCTGACACGCGCTGGAAAGTAAGGGAATGGAATCCGGGGGCCCGGCGGGCTCTTGTGATTTGCAGCCAAGCGAAAGAGACCCTGGGCAGGGATCCCGGCCTCCCCGCCCCTCCAACAGAAGAGACGTGTTGAAGCCGTTGAAGAAGAGGCAGCAGCCGCTGCCCAGGGCTGGGTTCCGGTGGCCGGAGGGAGTGGGTGGTGGACGGACACGGACGGGTGGGTGTTGGTCCAGGCCGCGGGATCCCGTATTACTCGCTAGCAGGGTCCAAGAAAGCGGCCCCACTGAACCTTCTAGAATGTCGTCCGCCTAAGCGCAACTCCTCGATACAAGCACTTGGGATTTACCGCTTCAACCTATGATGCTTTCCCGAGTGTTTGGCGGGCACTAAGCTTAGTCGAGTCGACGCGGGGTGGGAGTTTGAGATCCAGTACGGGTTTCCCTTGATTTTAGGTCTGGCGGTGATGCATGCGTATTGATGTTTGGAATTGATTCATTCGGAATAAACACGACGACACTGCATGCACAGCCTTGAAAATGGCCGTCTCTGTCACACTTGAGTGTCCTTTAAAGTGCCATCCATCAATTCATGACCGACTTTCAATGACCAAGAGTCGATTGACGGATAGTCAATTCCCAGCCTCCTCATCGTGTTGCGTGGTGTTGTGTTGTAAGCCCAACTCGGCTTGGCTGGCCACCTATGCACCGCTCCGTATGGACAGCACACACACAAACGCGGCGCCTCAACACAGCCCGTCTGTTCCCTCCCATCGTCATGAACGAGAGACCCCTTTCATGCCCTTTTGCCTGCCTGCCTGCCTGCCTCGCCGTTTGATCCATTTCCTCATCGTACCCGGTCCTTGTTTCATTGGTCCTTTGCCTGCAGTCTGGCTGGCTGTTCTGTTCGTGGTGGGGGTGAGAAGCGCGTGGTGGCCTTGTCCGGGGGTGCAAGTACCGGGTACTCGCACGGCAGGCGGTCTGACAGCGTGTCACCCGGTCTCCGAGACCTGCGATTCGGCTTTGCCATGCGCCCCGGGCCCCCAGCAAAGCCAGTCCAGTCACAATTTCCTTCTTCAATCAACATTGGAACTGGAGCCCAGCCAAGCCCCATCCATCAGCAAGACGCTCAGGCTCCCGTCGCCATCCATCGAACAGTAGCAGCCAGTTAGCCAGTCAGCCTTCGCAGGGCTCTCCAGCCTTTTTCTTTTTCTTTTTCTTTTTTCTTCTTCGACATGCTCTTGGATGCTGTGGACATATCAGCGAGCAAGCCGACAGGCTGAAAGTTGGGACGGATTAGCTTGGACTAGCCAACCGTCTGCCCCGTCTAGGAAGTCATCAACATTGACACGCAGTCTCACACAGGCCCAAATTGCTTCCCGTCTCCCGTCAGGCTGGAAAGACCCTGGAGAAACAAGGTGCCAATTGTGCCCGGGCGTCGATTAATTGTGCAGACCAAACCACTTGAGATCAAGTCCAAGACAAGACCAGACCAGGCGCGGGCCCCAGCTGATAAATCGGCTGGCCGTCGTCGCTTGTCACTCGTCACTGACTGTCTCCCAGTCACCGTCACTGGTGGTCCAAGGCCAAGGGTCAATTTCTCCTTCATCTTTCTTCCTCCCCTGCCCCCAGCTCTTTACTTTTTGATCACCTCTTTTTCGCTTTTCTGTCCGTCATCTCTGATCTGTCCTGTCTCCTTCTTGTCCTTCCGCCTGGCTTGACTGTTTGGGTCCAGTTGTTCACTCCATCACCAACCCATCACCATCCCGCCAACTCTCACCGTCACCATACAACTGCCCCCTTCTACTCTACCCCTACCTAGTCCGGCCTGCTCTGCTTCTCCCACACGCACACCCCCCCTTTTAGGTTCAGAGCCGCCCCCGAGCCGCACCTCGACTGTTCCCGGAGCCACTGGAGACGCGGCCCCGAAAAAAAATTCGGTTTTTTTCCTAACGCCCGTTTAGGGCATCGAGTCAGGCAGTGAGGTATCCGGCATAACCTTGTTACGGGGATTCTTGGGAATTCTTCCATCCGTATCGATTTCTCTGGCACAAATGAAGAACTTCTTTGGCAGCGGCAAGAAGCCATCATCTTCCACGTCTTCCTCAAGGAAGCCAACCAACGGAGCAAACGACCATTCGAGTCTCGACGACCGTGAACGTGACGATACCGCTCAGTCGCACTCGGAGTCTTCGTCGCCCACCCGATCTCCGACAAAATCTTCTTCATCTAGGAGATCATCCAGGCCTGCCTCTTACGCAGAGTCAAACAAGTCTTCACACTCGTCTAGACTTTCGAGGCATTCTACCGACGCGGGTCACCGCTCCTCCCGTCGGCCTAAATACGAGCCCGCCACTCACCCTCTCAACCTCCCACCCGAAGAGCGCAAACGTCTATCTGCCCTCGCCGCCGCCATGAACGGCAGCTCTATGGATATCGACGGCGAGCCTGTCAACGGCGCCCGAGCTACCACCCCTCCGAACCCTTCCGCCCAGACCAACTTTTCCGTGCCTATTCCCAACGGTTCTACTCATGATGGCGCTCCCCCTCCTCCTCCCCACAAGTCCAACCCCTCCAGCCCGACTCCTACGCCAAAGGATGATGCCGAGTCCTACAAGGCTGCCGGAAACCGTTTCTTCAAGGATAGAAACTATTTCAAGGCCATCGAGCAGTATAGCAAAGGTATGATTCTACCCGAGAAGCGCGGCTCATTCGACTGTCTCGGGCCTGGGGTCATCCTTCTGATTGCTGACATTTTTCTGTAGCTGTCGACCTCTTCCCTTTCGATGCCACCTATCTAGGCAACCGAGCTGCTGCTTACATGTCTAATGGCCAGTACGAGCATGCTCTTGAGGATTGCTCCCGGGCTGCCGACTATGACCCCCAGAATGCCAAGATTCTCCTGCGTCTTGCCCGCATCTACACCGGCCTAGGCCGCCCAGAGGAAGCCATGACAACCTTTAGCCGCATTGACCCTCCCCCATCTGCCAAGGATATGGCCCCGGCTAAGGAGATGCTGCATCATATTGAATCAGCTCGCAACACCCTTCAGCGGGGTTCCGGATCTGGCATGTCCATGGTCCTTCACGCTCTTGATCTGGCTGAGCGTCTCCTCGGCCCCAGCGTCACCAAGCCCCGCAAGTGGCAGTTGATGCGGGGAGAGGCCTATCTCCTGATGGGACGGGAGAACTCGCTGGGCGAGGCGCAGAACATTGCCATGTCTCTGCTGCGACAAAACAACCAGGATCCCGAGGCCCTCGTCCTTCGTGGACGTGTGCTGTACGGCCAGGGAGACAACGAAAAGGCTATCCAATGCTTCCGTATGGCCATTAGCTGCGACCCCGACTTCCGTGATGCAGTCAAGTGGCTCAGAATTGTGCAGAGACTTGACCGCATGAAGGAGGATGGCAATGCTGACTTCAAGGCTGGTCGTCTGGAGGATGCCATCCAAAAGTACACCAACGCCCTGGAGATTGACCCCTCCAATAAGAACATGAATGCGAAGCTGCTACAGAACCGGGCGCAGTGCAAGATCAAGCTTAAGCAGTTCGATGATGCCATCGCTGACTGCGAACGCGCCATCAGCCTCGAGCCTGGCTACACCAAGGCTCGGAAGACCAAAGCCAACGCCTTGGGCGGTGCGGAGAGATGGGAGGAAGCTGTAAAGGAGTGGAAGACAGTCCAGGAGTTTGACCCCGAGGACCGTTCAGTCCTCAAGGAAATCCGCAGGGCGGAACTGGAGCTCAAGAAGTCTCAACGAAAGGACTACTATAAGATCGTGGGCGTCGAGAAGACAGCCACACCTGACGAAATCAAGCGGGCTTACCGCAAGATGGCTGTCAAGCTCCACCCCGACAAGAACCCCGGTGATCCCCACGCCGAGGAGAAGTTCAAGGACTTGCAGGAAGCCTATGAAACCTTGAGCGACCCTCAGTAAGAACACCCTCCACAGATGAAGTAAAGACATCTGCTAACAAACTCCACAGGAAGCGAGCCCGTTATGATAACGGTGATGACCTCATGGACCCCAACGACATGTTCGGTGGAGGTGGCATGGGTGGAGGCATGGGCGGCATCGACCCCGAGATTCTGTTCAGCATGATGGGCGGTCAGGGCGGCTTCGGCGGCGGTGGCTTCCGGTCATCAGGCGGCTTCCCTGGCGGCGGTCCCAGCTTCAGCTTTGGCGGTGATCCTCGACAACAACGTGGTGGTTACCCCGGTGGCTTCAACTTTTCATGACCAGCCGATTCGGATCAGGACTCTGAAGATCGAGAGTACGACACAACGGACTACGAAGAGGAAGAGGGAGAGCATGACGATGATGACGACTATAAAGCCCCCTTTGCTGAGAACCTACGGACGGGAGCTCCCAAGAACAGCAAGTTTCGAGATCATATCGAGCAGCGCCGAGAGGCACATGATCGGCTGGTTGACACGGTCCGGCGATACGGCACGGTGTTCCTGGCTGCAGCTGTCTTGCTTCCAGCGCAAGTGGTGCTCCTGGCTCTGGTGGGCATTGGGTTCATTTACATATGTATGAGACGCGTCCGGCACCGCGGCGGAGACGGATTGCCGACGTTCTAGAGACGTGCTTGATCATGTTACACACAGAGGGACACTTGCACGCATGCTACACAAATACCATTGCCGCGGCGTTTTTTTCAGGGACTAGTCTAGAGGATGAGAGAGATAGGCACAGGGCAGAGCTGCGGGACGGAGAGACCCGGCTCATCCCTTTTGTTCATAGTTCTGCCACGGAGGGAGGGATAGGATACTGGCGCGGACTCTTAGATCGGTTCCTTGTGGGTTGCATCCCATGTCTGGCATATCAACTGTTATGATAATAGAGGTTTTGTCCGCCAACTTTGTGTAATGGGACGTGAAACAATATTTAATTTGCTTATACATCTCATTGCTCAGTCTTCTTGCCAGGCGGTACACCGCCGGTGGCCTCGACGACCTGGGCGACATCATCGCGCAGCTCAGGCATGGCTGTTGTCATGTTCTCGGCGAGTGTGTCACGGAAAGCTTCGAAGGCGTGGCGCTTGCCGCGCATGAGCTGGTTACCGCGGCGAACGAGCTCGACGAACTCACGGGTGTAGATGTCTGGATTTCGGCCGTGCTCGACGTACTCGAGGAGTTCGGGTGGTACTGACGGTAGGTTGTTGGGCGGCGAGGCTGATATGTGTACTGTGCGGAGAGATTGAGAGAGGGTTTTTCTAGAGGGTGTTAGTCGGTCGCTTAAAGAAGAGAGTGTTAGGGAACTCGTACATTTCGTTGGAGAGGACTTCTTTGCTTGGCCGACCGACAGAGTCGTACGTCGCTACTTGGACCATGATCTGGTAGAGATCTTGGATGACGTCCTTGAGCTGCTCTGGATGAGCGTTAGCGCACGTTAGTACTACTTAGAAGAATCCATATCTTACGCTCAAGGACATTGTGGTCCACGCGATCGACGGGAGCCATTTTGTGGGATGTTGTTGTTGGTGATGAATGGATCTTGCTTGTGACAATGGATGTTGTCGCGAGGCTGAAGTTCAGAGTGCTACCTTGCGGTAAGTGGGGGAGTTTAAGGCTGGGTGGTCTGTGCGCTGGGTCGCTCTCAACTTGGTAGGTTGGTGTAAGAGTCAGGTTCTTGGGAGTTGTGATAGGGGAGTTGATGTTCTTTTTATGTTTGGTTTATTAGGGTTACTGATTGGAAAGCATGATGATTTGAATTCATTGTTACTGGGGTGATTAAAAGAAAAGTTTGAATTATTGTGTTGAGGATATCATGATTGGTGTCACGTGCAGCTTACTTGGGGGCATCAATGTCGCCATGGATATCATATATCCCCTTGGCTACCTAGGTAGGTACTAATTCTTGGACGGGTATTTCTTTGGCTGGAGCAGTCCATCATTCTCCAAGCATGCAAGATGGGCCTTGTAGGCCTGCATCAAAAAGTCGACGGCACACTTGACGGCGAAAGCTCCCTGCTTCTCCGAAAGACCAATGTCAACCCTTTCCAAATCAACCACCATGATCCTATCACTACCATGGTCATCCTCTACCAGATGAAAATTGTCTAGCTTGAGGTCATCATGAGATACACCCGCGGTGACCAAGGCAGTCAGAGTTTCCTCGAGCAAAGGCTGGAGCTCGTCGTGCCGCAGGACTGCACCTTCGGAGGTGGCGAGACAGGCACCGCCTATGTCGGACAAGAGCAGGGCTCGAGTATCGTCATAGTCGATCTGACCGAAACAGGTGGGGATGAAATACCCCTGGAGAGGCTTGAGCATCTCGTAAGCCGCTTTTTCCATCTCGAATTCACTCTCCCAGTATTCCTTTTCCTTCTTGAAGACAAAGCGTCGAGGCAACGCCCACTCGGGGTACGATGACAGGATGCGACTGCTCAACGCTGAAGGTAAGATCCAGAGTAAGAATTGTACAATGTTGTCCACTATGCTTGGAATCGTGCTGAGGCGGAGGACGTTGGGATGCGCTGTGTCAGCTGGTGATCCAGTTGCTCCAACAATACGGCTCCCAAAACGAAAGTACTAAGCCCAGGGATCAGCGCGATGTTTCGTTTCAGTCAATAGTTATCACGAACAATGGTTCTCGGGCATAGCGCCTTTTGCGCAGATGGAGGTCGCCTGGGAGAGAAACCGGGGGCTGGGCTCGACAGTGGACTGGCACTTGGGCTGGGAGACGGGGTCGGGATAGGTTCATCTAGTCCCCCGTAGTTTGCACTGAAGCTATTCATGGCGCCGGAATTCGTATAGTTGCGCAGCGTGTGAATTAGCACCGATATTGATTGATGTTGGATGGATGCAAGTCAATTGGTAAAAGTGCCTAGGAGGAAAGGAAGTGCAGAGCGAGCCAACACACAAAGAAAAGAGCCCACTACTATAGCGTTCAGTAACACTCTAGGTATGGATCTATGTCACCGCACTTCAACCATGAAGTAACTAACCTGTACAACAACCAGCAGCCTCTTAACTGGACATCCTAATTCATATAATCCTTTAATTTGAGGTAGTCGCCTATTTTCTCCCAAGAACACCAATGTCATTTTACTTTGCACTTCTGCCAGCACAATCATCAACAACCCAAGTGTCACCAGCATGCCTAGGCGTGTTCTCGCTTGCCAGTCTTGCCTCTTCACATATTGTCTATTCTACACATGGCCTCATCACGCATCATTTCACGGTTCCCTAGGCTCTGTCTCCCTTTCATACAGTTCGCCAGCAATTTCAGGTCAGGCATCCTAGGTCCGTACAGCACTGCTGAGCACCATATCCTGCAGCACCCTACAAATCCAGTGACAGAGACGAAGTACACCACGGCGTCCGACAAGGAATGGGCACGAGGATATGTTCCCATCTCGAATATCATCGTCCACTCCTTCGTTGCCGACGATGGTCTTACCTACGCCAACTTTGACGGTGCCTTCATGCCCCTCGAAGCTGATGACACGCTGCGGATGAGCGAGCTCGCCGTTCCCACCAACAACAGACATTGGCGGTTCGAATCCGAGGCTGACCGCGAGAATTATTTCAATACCGAAGTGGCTGATGTCACACTCGCAGCTTGGAAGCGTTTCCCCAGTGTGATTCAAACGTCGCATTGCAAACCCCTTTCTAGACCCGATATCTCGGAAAAGATCGATTCTATCTTCTCGGCCAAGTTTTCAGGAGAGAGAGCACCGCTGGTTATAGGTGAGATGAAGAGGAATCTTATCTCAGCTGTAGCCTGGCAATCTGGCAACATATTAGATCAAATATCCCAGGTGAAGCTCTCTCGGGAGCTACGCGGGTATGCGCTTACCAGCTTCAAGCTACATCATAGCTAACTCTCTGACTAGATATGCCTGCAAATACGAATGTCCTCAGGTGTTTTGCTTCGATGGTTCAACACTTCTCATCCTACAGTTCCGCGCACTACGGGCCAAAGACCTCGAAGATGAGCGATGCTGGGTCGATTGCTGGGTACTTCCAAGAGCAACCAGTTCCTGCACACTACGCTATGCCTTGTACAGGCTCCTCGCTCAAGGGTGGAGGCGATATCAGGCAGAATTCTCAACGCCATCTTTCACTGTGGGGGGTCTCACTCCTTGCTCTCGAGAGTTCTTTACCGGGCGGCCTATCTGGGAGGGGGAAGGGGGTAGTTTTCCAGCTCACCCAGGGGGGTATCGGCGATCTGTGGACGCAGCTACCGGAGCTCTGATGTGGACTCATCAAGAGTCTCCAACCAAGATGGAAACCGGTTCTTTCTGGTGAAGTTGGCTGATGCCTGTTGGTTAGAGACAAAGACACAATGTAGACCCCTCCCGGATAGTCTCCCCGGTCATGTTAACGTCCGTCATTGCCGAGACCTTGCAGCAACCAGCTAATTCTGCCCTAGGGGACGTGTATGTGTAAATCCGGGACAATTTGCTCTCATCCGGCTGTCAGTTGGTAATCAGACAGAAGAGACGGTTTCTTGCAGATGTGTGTTGACGCCATGTTGATAGGCCCTGCCTCTTGTGTTACCGCCAACCGAAGCGGCCTGACGCCATGTTAGGCGCGAGTTACCGAGACATCAAACGTGCTCCTCTCTGGAGGGTGGCACAGAGATTGACCAAGCCAAGCCGCGTTTCTTGTTGGATCTGGACCTGCTTGTCTGCTTGTGCCAATAGGATGAGTACCCGGGAGCGGAAAGGGTAGGTTGCCTGCATTGCTTGGCTGCAGTATGGCCTCTTATCAACGTTGACGGATCATAGAGCCGGAAAGCCTGGTTGCAGAGCCTGTCTGTTTCCATGTAAGTTGCCTCATCCGTTAAAGAGGTTGCATCGGCATGGATGTGCTCCGGTATGACGATGGACTGTCTGATATCGGTCGAAGAGAGGATTGCTGCTACCAGACAGAAGAGAAACTCCATTCTCCATCACTATTTTCTTTGTCTGAGCACCGCGTTGCCTCTTCTCTCGGCAGCATTGACGTCCCTCACGTATCACATTGACTAGGCTCAGCCCCTAAACCGCACCCTAGCCAGAATACGTCAACTTTACAATTATGGTCACAAGCATTTTAGTACAGCAGTTTCTTTGTCCTATCCCAGACCTAACTCCGAATGAAGACATTTGGCATAGGCAGAACTAGAAACGAGCTTCAAACCTGCATGATGCTATCCCAGCTCTTGATCACTCTTTGGCTCAAAGAAACCTCAGTCTCCCATAGAGTTGGGGGAACTATAAGATGTCTCTTTCTTTTTGCAACTTCAACCTTCTTCAAGTTTCTCTTCTCTACGCCAAAGAAGATCCCTTCCATCTCATTCTGTCACCTTGTTGAGCATCGACACCATCCCATCACCCATCCCATCACCCAGGCTCACCGCCAGGATGCCATCGCAGAGCCAGTACGTGGACTCCAAGTTCCTGTTCCCGCACACCTACCGTGAAGGAAACAAGTGCATTGGTTTGGCCAAGTCACGGGGTCAACTTTGCAACAACACAATTAGCCAGAGGAAGCATGCTACGCACCTCTCTCTTATGGAACAGCTCAACCAGCTGTCCCTGGCGGAGCAGATCACCTCTCCCCTTCTCGTGCAGGCCGTGGAGTTGCGTCTCTGCAGTAAGCATTTGAAGAATAATCTTGCTACCGAGCTTGAGAAGGCTCAGAGAAAGCTCACGATAGTCATGGGTGATGCTGAGGTGTGTATATGGTTGACTTTCTGTGATACTCTCCAGTTGACAATGTGTAGGAACAGCGAGCCGCCCAGGATCAGCCAGCTAGAACTCACGGCAGACTTCCCAGGAGTACTGATCTAGCCTCCAGAGCTAGGGCCGAGGATGCTTTTACGAATGTTCGCAAGACACCACCAACTCGGGTATCGACTGTTTATCCTCCGGCTGCGCGCACCCCTCGTGTCCATTTCACTCCATCTACCCGCGGCCCAGCCGGTGAGCCGTCGGCAGGCCATACCCCAAGCCCTCGCCCAGCAGCAGCTCGCCATGCTGCACCTGCTCGCGATCCAGCTGTCCGCCCTCCAGCTGTCAATGACTACACTTCGCGGGCCCACGCTCCAGCTATCCGTCCTCAACAAATCCGTGTTGCAGAGGCTCGCGTTCCTCCTCCTGCGCCCTTGCCTCCCCACCTAGCCTTTCGTTTCTGGGAGCACACCCCTGAATACGGCAATCCGCTGGGAGGGCGGTCGCATCGATGGGCCAGAGCTGAGCCCCTGACTCCCCCAACCGGTCTCCCGTCTCCTCGGGACGACACCCCTGACAGCGATGTCACCGTTGGCCGTTACACCAATATGAACACTGCTGCTGCGACCAACTACATCCCTTCAGACTCTGAAAGTGAGAGTTCATCTGACGACAGTTACGATGATAGCTCGGAGGACGAGGGGCCTGAGAATGCAAACAGCCGAACCTATCCCATGAGGTTCTGGCACCGCTACGACAAGAAGTGGGATTCCCTTGAGGACAACGGCCGCGTCAAAGGAAAAGTGAGTATCCCCGGCTTCCCGTTTGCTTGAAAGCGACACTCACAGACTACCCGCAGGCTCTCGAGGAGCAGATCCCCTGGCCCGTGTACGGGAAGAACTACCCGACCCCGGAGAACGTCGAGGCCTTTTACCGCGACGCCGTTGTTGGTTTTTCAGCCCGAAGTGACCGTGTCCTTGTCATTGGAAACGAGTGTCGACGCTGGGCGCCCAAGAACCTCAAAAAGGTGCTGGGGAAGCGCATCTTCAAGGGCATGTTTGCCGAGACGCTGCAGATGATTTACTCTGTGGCCAGAGGCTACCACGACCGCCTCATCTCTGAGACTGGGGGGTAATTGATCTAACGTCGAGGCTTAAGTGGCGGCTAAGATCCATGGTAGTTTAGATATGTTCTTGGATGGTGACAACATCGACAAGTGTGTTCTGTTTGGACGTGATACAGAGGAGGCCAAGTAAGGCCAAAGGTACCAGGTACTTTGAAACAAGATGCTTGAGAAGATATGTACCTCTTTTTGAACAAGTATCATCCAAACCAATAAGAAGGCTTTAGGCAAAAGTGACGAGTAATTATTCACACAACCATTCAGCCCCTTTATGATGATGTGTGGTCATGTGGACGGGTAGTTAGGTTGCCAAACAGAAATTGTGCAAATGTCCGTCTAAGAGTCGGCAACAAGGCATCGGTGTAGAAATGCAACAGAGATACCCGTATGATGGCGGGAAAAGGCTGGTTAGGCTGGGCACTTGATGTTACTGCAAAGTGTAAACGCCTAAGATGCAGGTTCCCGCAACTAAGGATTGTTTGCTCTTGCCCGTTTGCTAGTAACTGGCCATGGGTGCTTGACTTTGACCGACATTTTTTTTTTTTCTTTTCCATCTCTTCCATCTTTGACTCCCAAGATCTCTTGTGCCTTGAGAACAACTGCTTCTATCACCCACCATGAGTCGACAGCCTCTTCCTAATGGCCCCCCGAGGGCGGAAGGCGAGGAAGAAGATTACACTTTCGAAGAGAGAAAGACGCTCGATAGCATTCCGTATAGGCATACCCTAAACCTTCAACTAAAGGCGAATTACGCCTCATTAACGGGGGCTGAATCCTTCCGTGAGCTGGTCCAAAACGCGTAAGGAACCTTTCATCCCCATGTGTTTAAATGGAGCATGAAGTCTTACATGAACCATGATTGTTTCACTCAACAGGAGAGACGCAATCATGGTCTCTTACAACACTGAAATATACACCGTCACAGACCGCAACAATACTGAAATCGTCTACAAGATGTATGGGCGCAGCACAGGGCATGAGTGTTTGGGTTATATCCTATTCAGGGGTAATGATGGGAGAGGCATCGTCGAGGTCGTCAACCGCAATTCCAGGCTCGAGCCCTATCACCTCGACCTCGGCGGCTCCGCCAAGACCTCCAGCCAGAGTCTTGCGGGCGTCCACGGCGAGGGCCTCAAGATCGCCCTCTTGGTCCTCCAGCGCGACGAGCAGAACCATGCCGTCCGCTGCCGGGCCGGTAGCTTTAGCTGGTTGTTTAACTTTACCTCCCAGGGCAAACTCGTCGCATTGGTGAGCCGTCTCACGGATGGAAAGGCGCGTAACAAGGATAAGCACCCCAAAGGTTCCATAGCCCCCTTCAACCCATGTCACAAGAAAGATGTCAGGTTCATCATTGGCGAGATCAAGAAAGGGAAGAACGATCGAGGCGAGGACGTCAGACGGAGCGCCGTGAAGCGTGAAGAATTCGAATCCTGGTGCAGCACCGTCCTCTCTTTTCAGGAACTCGACAAGGACAGCGTCCTGAAGACCAAACATGGTGAGATTATCATGGACCCCAAGCACAGAGGTAGCCTCTACCTCAAAGGTCTACTCATGCGCAGATCGACGCGCTCGTGCTCGGCCAGCATGACGGGCAGACCCCTCAAGTACGGCTACAACTTTGAGAATGGCACCACAAACCGAGATAGAAGAGCTCTAGGCTCAGCTGAGGAGGAGGGTCATTCTATCCTCGCAATCTGGCAAGCGGCGTTGGTTGAGCGACCTGAACTCGTGGGCGAACTCTCCGACATCCTCAACTCCTCAGATCCCCAATGGGCAGAGGTTTCTATGCTCGGCGTCGGCTTACTACCTGGTACCGCCGACAAGCTCGCCCAGCATCTCCTTTCGGATACTTCCAAGTGGTATTACTCTCCTAGGGAGAGAGAAGAGGTATGAGATGTCCCTTTGTATTGCATAATCAGCCAGTTGATGCGTTCCTAGAATCCTGGGATCGATACAATGATCGCGAGCCTCGGTCGTCAGGGCTTCCAGCTCACAGTCGATTACTGGGATACCTTGGCGTCGTATGGCCTTATTCGTACCGCGAAGAAGGGGCAGCAAGGCCGCTTCCGGTCTGCCGCCACCGTCACGATTCCGAGAGATCATTTCGCCCAGCAAATGGAGAAGATGCTCCGAGCCTGCCTGAAGACCTGCCCCCAGACCAGCGCTGCAAAGCTTGAGTTTGTCAAGGCCGGATGTATCTCCTTGAGAGCATTCTTTCAAGAGAAAGACGACGGGCTGGTCAGAGTCCATGAGAGATGGCTGCATCGAGCCACCGTCATGGGTGAGTTCGCCTTCCTAGAAGATGTTTCTGAGACTTACGTCTCAATATATGCCTGTAAGTCTCTGCTCAAGGACATTGTCGAACAGTTGGAGGACGACCCTTCTACTGCCCATGATTCGCAGGCCAGTGTCAAGCCTAAAGAGCAGCAGTTGGTGCTGGCCGAGCAGAGACTGACAGAGTACGCTCACCAATGTTCTACTCTCGTGCTCAAGACAATAGACAAAGACTCTACTATAGTCGTCACCTGGGAGGTCTTGAAGAGTTCTGTGGGAAATCCCTCGTTTGAGGTTGCTCTTCATGACGCTTCGACCTGCTTAAGCCTCAAGGACAAATTGCTTGCCCAAGACAGTAAGGAACCGAGGCTCTGAATTCTATCATACTATCCAGCAACATGCTAACTGTTACCTATAGTTGACGAGAATGATTCCGTCTGCCCCTCTCAAGTGCACAGCTCTCAGCGAAGAGCCACGCAGTCCGCACAAACAGAAGCCTGCTGCAGAGTAGAAACTGTCAGGGGGAAAACCCGCGTCGACGAGTCGATCAAGTACATGGCAAAATTCTGCAATATCAAGAGAGGAACCCGATACTTTGCCATCGTCTACAGGCCTGAAAAGCCCACGTCCTTTGTCGTTGCGTCAAACATGAGCGATATTCTCAGCGTCACCCCTGAAGCTCCCAGGTGGGAACCCAGACGTCTTGTTCTGCATTAACAACTTCTGCTAAACTAAACAGGGTCCCGTCGGATGCGAGAGCCGAACCTCAACAAACACCCTCATACCACTTCATAGGAGGCCAAGCCTTCCCCCAAACACCGTCGCCCTTTCCGGCCAGCCAAGGCATCCCCCATACACGGCCAGTCCACGTCCAAGGCATACCCGTGCCAACATTCGCAAGCGGCTATTATGGCGGTGATCCTCAATGGCCCAGCCCTCAAATGTCCAACCAGCTCCCAGCCGAGCTCAGACGTCAAGTCAACTACCGTAATCCCGCCCAGGCGCTCCCGGGATACCTTAGGGGCAATGGAGGCATGGGCCAGTCTTTTCAAAAGCGTCACCGCACTGGCTGACTCGGTTCATGAGCGTGTTTAACGGGTGGTCGTCAGCATTGTGGCGTGGGTTATTGAGCGTTCATTTTACTCAGAGTAAGTCAAGAGAAGGATTTGAGGAGCTGAGGGTGAAAAGGGGTAGGGTCATGATGTTAAGTGAGCCAATCTGGATGAATCTTGGCGGGATATTCTAAAAGTTTTGCTTTAACAATGTCATTTGTTTCACGTCAACCAAATTGTTGGACTTGCTACTCCAAAAGAGGCGTTTGACATCGCATCAACTGACCCTGAATGTTGACCAAGTGCACATGTTGACTACACGTGCTTGACTCGTCGTCATCTTTCACGGCTGCATCTTCTCTCGTCACCATGTCATCAAACACGAGCGTGGCTAATTAAACCACGCAGTTCAAAGTAACTCAACATTCCAACACGAAAGCTTCTTCTCTTCGTCTACAGCCAAGCCTCTTTCGTTTCACCATTTCAGCCTCCTCCGAAGCAGCCGAAGCTAATGCAAGCCCAAGTCTGATCACCGGCATCTCCAGCAAGAATAACATGATGGCTTACAAAATGGGGTTTATAAATATCTTTAAGCTTATCACGGCGTCACCGTTTAATGACGAGACTTTAAACTTTTCACATGCACAGACAGACATCAACAAGTTTTTTCCAAACAACTCATGTCCAGATTGACTATCCTAATCCCTTCTCATCCCTCCCTTTGTCGTCACCAATCCTCTCTCACAAATAAACATCAAGTATATACAATAGAAATTAAGAATGGGTAATAGAAGAGAAGAAAAAGAAAAAGAAAAAAAAAGCCATGCCTCACCTTGCGGCAGAGAACAGCAGTATAAAGACCTCCTCCATCACCTCAAGAGAGGTAATGTCACTGTAGAAGATTAAGATGGATGAAAAAAAGACACGAAAGAAATAGAATTAGAAGAAAAGAGAGAAGAAAAAAAAGAAACCGCCCTTCCATTCTACCCTGTCATACACATGCGTAATATCCAAACACCCTGTTTCCAGGAGCCGGACGCTTTGCCCTATAATTTCCCATATCCCCAAGTTTTCAGTCGTCAAAAAGGAGCGTAAATGTCGTTTTTTGCCTGGCTAGGCTCTCGTCTGTTTGGCCAACGCCGTGATATTAAAAGTCGTGTCCCTCTTTTTATCCCGGACAGCCGTTTATCCCAATGAGTTTCAGAGAAGAGAAGCGAAGGGAGCAAGAAAGAAAATCTGGGCCGTGTTTTTCAAGGAGTCCACTCGTGTCGTGCCGCATTTAGAAGAGAGCAATGGCACCGACGACACCAGCCATAAAGGCAAGGACAGGGGCCTTGTTGGCGGCAGCAGCGCCAGTGGGGACCTCGACGGGGGCCTCAGTAGGAGTGGCAGGAATGGTGACCTCGGGCTGAGTGACAACCTCAGTCTCGGGGAGTTGGACGGTGGTGGGCTGAGGAGCGACAGTCTCGTAGACGGTGCCACCACCAACGGTGTAGACGACCTTGGAGTACTGGGTGACAACCTCGCCCTGGCCGACGGTCTTGACGATGGTCTCGTAGGCAGGGATGGTGGTCTCAACCTTCTCAACGATGACAGAGGTGGAGGTGTAAACGTTGGTGACGACCTCACCCTCAATGGTCTTGGTGACGGTAATGGGGCAGAGGCTGTACTTGGTGTTGTAGACAACAACGTGCTCCTGCTTGGTCACGTCGGGCTTCTTGACCTGGTCGTAGATGGTGGTCTCAACCTTCTCGACCACGTAGTCGGTCGAAGTGTAGACCTCGGTGATGACCTCGCCCTCGATCGTCTTGGTGACGGTCACGGGGTAGAGGCTGGTCTTGGTGTAGTAGATGACATCCGTGGCATACTTGGTCACATCAGGCTGCTTGACGTGCTCGTAGTCGGTGCTCTTGACAACCTCCTCAATGACACTGGTGGTGGTGTAGACCTCGGTAACAACCTCGCCGGCGATAGTCTTAGTAATCGTCACAGGGCAGACGGTTGTGCGGGTCGTATACTCGACTTCAGTCTCGTGCTTGGTGATTCATCGGGCTGCTTGACCTTCTCGTACTCAGTGGCCTTGACAACCTCCTCAATGACGCTGGTTGTCGTGTAGACCTCAGTGACAACCTCACCAGCGATGGTCTTGGTGATAGTCACGGGGCAAACTGTGGTTCGGGTGGTGTACTCAACCTCAGTCTCGTGCTTGGTGACGTCGGGCTGCTTAACCTTCTCGTACTCGGTGGTCTTGACGACTTCCTGGATGACGCTGGTGGTGGTGTAGACCTTGGTGATAACCTCGCCGCCGACCGTCTCGGTCACGGTGACGGGGCACACGGTTGTCCGGGTGGCATATTCGACATCAGTGTACTCCTTGGTGACATCGGGCTTCTTGACTGTCACGTGGACGTCCTTGGTCTCAGTCACGACAATGGTCGAGGTGGTGAGCTCAGTCACGCAGTAGGTGCTATAGGTTGTGAGTTGACTGAGCCAGAGCATCAAAGAGATTGGATCACTTACGTTCCCTCCTTGGTGTGAGTGTAGGTGACGGGGCAGGTAGTCACGGTGGTGTAGGTCGTAGCCGTCTTGGTCACGCCGTAGTCACCACCATAGCCGTAGTCGCCGCCGTCATCGCCGCCCTTGTCGCCATATCCATCATCTCCACCGTCACCGTACTCGTCTCCTCCGTTTCCGTATTCATCTCCTCCGTTGCCGTAGTCTTCCTCACCATAGTCTCCTCTTCGGATGTTCTGGGCCAGGGCCGTGGTGGCCAAGACCAGGAGGGCAGCGCCGAACTTCATAGCGAAGGTTGTAAGAGGGCTTTGGTTTCAACGAGGGTGGTAGGAACGAGTGCTGGGGGTCAACAAGCGATAGTGTAGTAGTGGTTGAGCGAAGGTATTAAGTAACCTGAACGAGTTGGTTACTCAAAGGAACTCGAGGCCTGTATCGGGATGGCCGCTGATGAGAAGCTGGAGGTAATGCAAGAGAGAAAGTAAAGCCAAAGAAGGTTGAGGACCACGCTTATATCTGTATCGTGATGCTTGGGTGGCCGGGCCTCGGGGGGCAGGACTGAACAGAGAGGCCAGCCCGAAGCGACCATGCTACCATGACAACTTTGCAGGCTAGTTCCAACAGACTTTGTCGTTCCAACTCCACCTCGGGTTGCATTAGACTGACTCTTGCTGCGAGGAGACGAGAATCGACGACGAGGGAGGGGAGGGGGGTGGCCTTTGCCAAGACGTGATACGGACATCATCAGTCCAACCCTATTCGAACAGACTGTAGGATGTGGCTGGAGCTCACTGGAGCAAGAGCTTTGTGCAGGGAGGGTGCATCGGTAGCAAGGACGGGGAGAACTAGGACCGGCCGGACGAGGCATTAGAGCTCACGGTGATCCCAGTCAGAGCAGAGCTGGCCCAAGACGTGATGTCAACATCATGCACGAGGTCGGCGAGTCCCTCTCGGACACGGCCAAGACGCCTGAGAGCTCGCTTTGGCAAGGTTCTGGGAACTCCATCCTGGACAGGCAGATCTGCAATAGCAGGGCCGATATGTCGGCCTTCCTCGAAGCTCAACAAAAGATCCTGTGGCATCCAAGCATCGACAAGGCTGCCTATCAGCTCAGGTGATGCAAGGCAAGGCAAGACCAGACCCGGGCCAGTAGAAGGACGCGTCTGCTCAGTTGATCACTGGATCAGCCTAACGCTCCGTCTGGGGAACCACTAAGACGGGAAACGGCATGAGGAACCATGGGCACAGTCAGATACGAGCGAGTTTGCCATGTGCTCCTCCTCCCAACACGAACTACCATCACACAAGTCAGATAGGGCGGAACAGGGCGCCGCAACACTCGGGCTCAACTCGGGAGTCATTGGTGATTTCTGACGTCGGTCTCCAGGAACAGTGGTTAGGTGGAAAGGTAAAACGGACCGGGGATGAATGAGAAAGGCGGAAACAAAATGACTAGGGCTTAGACTGCGAGCTCGACCAAACATCGACGAGTGTTTTACCTCGCTTTGCCGAGAGGCAACTAGTGTCGAGGTACTTCATGTACTGACATGCGAGACTGAGATGTATTGAGCGGTTTGTTAGCAATGTGGCCTGCGAGTCGGCCTGACAGACCAGGTCTAGTCGTCCCGTGGGAGTTGGGATGCATCCCAAAGGTCAGCGCCATCAACAATTGTTCCCCACGAGCAGCCAACAAGACGTGAAGTCCATGCCAGGGCAGGCCGACGTGAAGCCACAGGAACCCAGCCGAGCTACGTGGACGGAGGACTTGGCGCCAACCAAGCCATGACACAAGGAAGACGCATAAACCTGCTTGCCGTGACAGCAGTAGCAAGTCGAGCGAGTGAACGAGCGGAGCGGGCAGACGGGCAGTCGAAGTGGATAGCAAAGTGCTGACTGTGCCTGTGCCTGTACTGGTGCTGTAGGTACCGCAGGTGCAAGGCGTGGGTGAGCCTCTCTTGTCTCGACGAGGCTTTTCCTCATGCCGAAGGCACCTTGCTCGGGTGGGTTAGTCAAGATCGTCACCCCATCTGTCGCCAATCGACGATTGCCTCGATGGAGGGCGAGCCCAAAGAGTGCCATGGTTTCGGAGGGGTGGGTCCTCTTCCCCAAGCGGCCCCCGACGTGCGGAACCAAGACTAGGAACGGGGGTTTTTGAGTGTTGATCCCCGTTGCCATGTTGTTGTGGGAGTGGTCGACGAGACTTGGCGGCCGGGTCTATGGGCCGATGGTGAGAGCGGTCGGGACTTGGCTCTCTCTGTCGACTGCGTTATGCCTGCGGAGATGGGTCGACGGGCACGACCGGCCGAGAGAGATGAGAGGCCCCCTCTCTAATCGTGATACAAGCCCTGTTCATGGCTACTCTGACATGCGGCTGTTGTACCAGTCCAGGTTTCCGGGTCCGAGAGTGTGGGATTCCATTCCTTGGAAGACGATAGTTCCGGACACCTCTGGCAATTCCGAGATATTCAGGCCTACTACCAACCACCGTGGATGGGTTTCAAGGTGAGGTCGAGGTCAACCGGCCTCGCCATGCCCTGTGCTGCCCTGGCCTTGGGTCGGTTGGCCATGTGTTCTGAAACTCAAAAAGTCAGCAGCACTGAGTGGCAGCGACGACGGGGAGTCGGATGCACGCGTCCTGTAGACGAGCACGGCATATTCGTCGAGCTGGACCTGCCTGAGCGAACGACAACCATTACGCGATGTCGGTTGGTCGCGGACCAATCGACAGTCTGACGAGGTCGAGGCATCAGCCAAGGAGCAGGCACATCTGCCCTACCACAGCGTCAACCTGCAGTAAGCCACCACGCGTTGTCCTTTGCCGAAGCCTGTTTTTGTTTCTCCCTCGCTGCCCCGGGATCTACGGCGTCAGGGCGGCTCATCTCGCACGGCCGAGAGCGCGAGAACAAAGCGAGGGGCCGGGGGGTTAGGAGAAGAAGAGTGATTGCTGTGCAGGAGACATTGCTTGATGTGATGCGCGGGTGTGTCGAGAAGATCCGCCCCTCTCACCAGATCGACGAGGTTAAACGTGCGCGCACTCAAGACCCAAGACCAAGCCAAGAAGCGAACCGTCTGTCTCAACCAAGCGGCTCTAGCGCATCGGTTCCGTGGGCTTAGCGCATCATGGCAGAGAGCGGAGGGGAACTGGGGTGGTCAGGGCCAATGCTGTGACGCTCTGCGGCTAAGATACCGACCCAAGATGGTTGCTTCGGACGCGCCCTGACGATGATGGTGTGTAGGAGGAAGGCGTTGAATACGAGAGAATGCTGCCCTGGATGGTGCTAGCGCTTGGTGTAGCTCTCAACATCGGAGGATTGAGTTTTAGAGCAAACGGGTTGAGATGGGGCCTGAGGAACCAAAACGCCACGATCAAATAAGGTAGGTACGAGGGGCGGGACATTCATGGTATCAGCACTGTGAAGCGAAGCGAAGCGCCTCACTCAGTGTAAGTGCCCGAGCAAGAGTAAGAAACCACCCTGTTGCCTCGCCATCATCTCACCATTCATGTAACTCGAATAGACAATATTCGGCACATTGCAGTCAGTCAGCGTCTGAAAGAGATAGAACTCGGCCGTGCCCTCAAGCCATAATCCAACCTCGACGGGGCCAAGCCGCTCTCACTGTTGGTACATACAGCATACAGGAAAAAAAATACCTACTCCGTTCAGCCCGCATGTGCTTCTTGGGTTGCACGACGCCATGTACGCTTACGGGATGGAGGGTGAGATGCAGGAAAAAAAGGCAGAAGGGAAAAAACTCGTCCTGCAAGGGAAAAAAAAGGCGGCTTCCATGAGGATGAGACCGACATGACATCAGAAGGGCCTAGAGAGTTGATCTGAGGGTCGGGGATAACAAGAGAAAAGCCGCAACTCGGGATTGGTAAGTAAGCTCATTGAGAAATGATTCACAATACGAAACAGCCTCTTTTTTTCCGTTCCCCAGCAACAATGCCAAAAAGAGCTCCCATGACTTGAAAGACAAGATCCATCAAGATAATCAACTTCGTATCGTGAACAGGTGGTGTGGTTGCTTCCTTCTGTACAACACTGTAGCTCAGCGCCAGCCACACCCACACCTCTTCCTTCACATGGGGGATCCATCCCAGCCACACCTACACCTCTCGCAACATCACGAGCGAGTCACAACTTTCTCACTCAGAAAACCGGGGGGTCAATCCATGGATGCAGGGCTTGAGCAAATGCGATGCAATTCGAAAAAGGATAATCCCGATGGATGACCACCCCCAATCGCATGGAAGCAGTCAGAACCTGCACTGTCGTTTCCGTCCTATCCGAGAGCCAAGAGAGAAGAAAAAGACGCTTGCCATCATCAGGCATGATGGAGCTGAGCTGAGCTTTACTTTGCTCTACTTCGCTTCCATCGCCTCCAACGATAAAGCACGCAAGCACAGCCAACACCAACACGTGTGGGTGTGCAACTTGACGGACAAGATACAGCTAACGCAGCGAGAGCTCCCTCCTCGGCGCATGGCGTCGCCGATTCGATTGGCTGGCCTCGAGCTGCACTGCGTGTCCGCCCTTTTTTCTTTGCGAACCTGAGCCAGGCACAGTCAGTACCTTACAGCGGGAGCAGGGCACAGACAGCCAGCTACCTATGGGACATACATACATAGCTGCTTGGACAGCTCAGAGTGTGGAGGTGGAGAAGACGGGAACCTCAACTGATTTCCACCGGAGTCGGATGAGCTGGCTAGCTGATGTTGAAGCTGCTGATTGCGGCCATCACGGCACGGCACAACGCACAAAGCAATATACGATAAACTAACTGCCAGAGGGATTGACTTCTCCTCTCCCGTCCCAGCGACATGCAGCAGTGTTGCAAGTCAGTGCAATGCCGGCCTGTCCATATCATGACTCCTCCTCTCCTGCGCTCGCTGCGGCCACTGAGGCTCCACCAATCATGGCAATCCCGGTCAAGCTCCTTGCTCTCACTTCAAACGACATCACATCAACCACGATGTACTGTACAATGTACCTACCTACGGATGGTACTGACCCTGGATTCAAGCTTATTCTCCGCTAGTCTCAACGTCATGACTCTTGATCTTCTCTTCCCTTCAACCCCCTCTTTTCTCGTATCGCCATCCCCATTCTCTACTGTACGAAAAAGGCGAACCCGACTCCCATTCCCATACCTCCATCACCGACTGGCCAAGCTTTACCTCCCACCCGATTCCATTGCCGAGACCAGCAGGAACAAGGCATCTTCTCAAACCTGCAGCCCTTTCTAGACCTGCATCCCCTCGCGAGACCTAGAACCCAGTCTTTGCAGCTCTGCCCAGATCAGCGTCGGCAACTTCCCTTCCCAGCAACAGAGCCCAGATTCTGACCAACTCAGAGCCCGCGTGACAAGACACGGCCCCTCCTCCGGAAGCAGGAAGAACAAGAAGAAGAGCATCAGGCATCTTGATGCGCCGGGGAGCAAGCAGACAGATGGAGCCCTAATGCACGTTTCTCTGCATTGCAACCAACCCGACAGAGGCAGAGGCAGCAGTCATCTTTTCAAGCTCGCAAACCGAAAAGGTTAATCACCGCGAAGGAAAAAAGTGGCATGCTTTTTCCACGGCATGAGTTTACTGCCAGGCCTTCCCCTCATGCCACGGCGTGGATAACTCGTGATTCTCGCATATCCAGTCTGACAGGCAGGAATACAACGTCTTGCCGTTGGAAGAATCGGAATCAACGCCCGTTCAACCTGCGTCTCCACGCTTGCTGCATCTGTCCCCCGCGTTGGGCTCGTCTCTTGATCGACCTCTTTTCTCTCTTCTTCGCAGTTGTCATTTGCCAAGGGCTATCCTTGATGCCTGTTGGCACGGGACATGCCATGATGTGACAAAAAGTCCACATTTAACCGTCAAAAAACCTTGTCTATTGGGAAGAGGTGATCCAGGTCGTCATATTTCCTCCATGTCTCCGGAAGCAAAAAAAAGGCAATTGGGTTTAGGTTTTGGTCTCGACCGAAAAGAATTGTTCTCGGTACCCATCCTCGGAATTATCCATCAACTCTACTTTAAGTGCCATTGTCTAGAATTGACATTGTAACCCCCAGACCTAGCTTAGAGGGGACCTAATATGCGGCTGAAGAGAATGAGTCGTGCGAGGAGGCAAATTTTGCTCCATTGTGTAAGTCGAGTAGATGTCTCACACCGGCAGTTAAGATACTGCATCCTCAGCGTAACGTGCGTCCCCGGGCTTACACCACGGCCCGTATGTATGTTTCTCAACTCTTGAGACACTTGACTCATTTCAAAAAAACAATCCAGTATCTTACAAGGGTTATCAGACCAGAAGATCTTCTGTTGTCTAGGTTAAGTGGCAACACACTAGACATGATCACCATGACCTTGTTAGTGAGGCCAACACATTCTGCAGAGTGACGCCCATTGCAAATCTCATGGTCTAGATATTTGGAATTAGACTGAGTATTGCTTCGAAAAATGAATCATCCTTTTGGGTGCCTTCTTTTGTCATTGATCATTTTATTCTTTCTTGTTCCCAAGCTGTCATCATGCTACCCTGCAAATACATGTCGTTTTTATATTGTGTTTTCCCACCACCAGAGCTGTCAGCTCACATGACCTTTTCTCTCTCTTGCAGCTCCTATGCCTTGAGGATCCGCGTAATCTCCTTGACGACAGCATCACCAACCTCCTTGGTGTTGGTGTTATCACCTAGATCCTTGGCTCGCAGACCACCGTCCAGGGCAGCATGCACAGCCTCCTCGACGGCCTTGGTCTCCTCGGGGAGGTTGAGGGAGTATCGGAGAAGCATTGCTACGGACAGGATTGTGTCGATGGGGTTGACGATGCCCTTGCCTAAGATATCAGGGGCAGAGCCTGCAAAGCAAAGTCAGCCAACGAGTATAGGTAGTGTAACACTAGAGAAGAACAGCTATTGTGGATGGGCTCGTAGATGCCATTGCACTTGCCGTTGCCGTCAGGAATGCCGCTCAAGCTGGCACTAGGCAGGATACCAATGTTGCCCGGGATGACACTGGCCTCGTCGCTGATAATGTCGCCAAACAGGTTGCTCGTCATAATAACACCGTTAAGGCCGGTGGGGTTCTTGACCATGCTCATGGCCGCACTGGCAATGAGCTGGTGTTCGAGCTTAAGGTCGGGGAACCCCTTCTCAAAGGTCTCGGTCATGACCTTGCGCCAGAGTCGACTCGTAGCCAGCACGTTGGCCTTGTCTAGAGACCATACCTTCTTATCACCGCGGCCATGGGCTAAGAAACCAGCCGGGCAGACGAGTAACGCGTTCCACCTGGGCGCGGGAGTAAGGCTTAGTATCTCAGGCAGATCTGGAACCGTCTTGCGCTCGCCAAAGTAGATACCACCAGTGAGCTCGCGCACAATAACAAAGTCGGTGCCGCGGCATACCTCAGCCTTGAGGGGCGAAGAAGCAGGGTCACAGATTACCGTAGGTGCCTATCTCCTTGCGGAGCTTAAGGAGGCTCTACTCGGGGCAGACGGCGCCGGTGCGCCATTCCGGGCCGCCGATGGAGCCGAGGAGGACGGCATCGGCGGCCTTGGCGGCGGCGAGGGTCTCGTTTGTGAGGGGGCTGCCAGTAGCATCGATGGAGCACTGTAGAGAAGCAGGCAGTATCAGCAAAAGGTAAGCTGTAAAGAGGGTATAGCTGCACGTAGACCGGTCCATGCGACACTTACACTACTTATAAGATGCTCCTGGGGGTTGAATTTGCCAACGCTGGGCTTGTCCTCCTCGATAGTCTTCAGGATCTACTCAAGCTATTAGTTATTCCTCCATCCCCACGGCTGCACATGGTATCTCTCATACCTGGATACCCTCGGCGATGACCTGCCCATGGTTGTTAGCACACGAGCTCCAAAAGCTCCAAGGAGCAGCCGGCAACGCACCTCGGGATAGCCAGCACGACACGACAATCTTGTGTGTTCAGCCATTGTTTCCTAATTCGTACGTATTAAAACTTTTGAATTGATAGGAAAAGAAGATAGTCGAAAAAGAGACAAGGGAGATAGAGAGTAGGTTGGCTTTTGGGAATGTGTTTCCTGAGTTCCAGCCGGGTGCCCCGCAATCGGAGCTGCTGGAGCTCCGGCGTCGTCGCTCAGTGGCCGGCTCGGCCCTCGACGGCAGAGCAGACCCCAAGTGGGCGGCAACGGTATTGGCCAACGAGAGGTGGGACAAAGGTCATTTTGGGCACTTGTTTGAGAAGAAGGCTGTCTTGAGCTCTTCACCTATGCCTTGCAGGGCTGTTATGTCTGCACAAGCAAGCAGAAGCGTTCTTATATCAACTCCTCCAGCATCTGATGCAGTGGCCTTCTATCGCAGCCTCATGCACTCAAGACCCCCCCTTTCACCACTCTGGCATATGGGACGTCAGCCCTCATCTACCGTGAACACCCATGTACGTCATCCTCACAATACGATCGCTCACCGACCTTGTTGCCCGTGTCAAAGGCAAGAAAACAAAAGCACATCACCCAAGCTGAGCATGTCTCAAGAATCTCACAAAACCAGATGCATGTGTATTCAAATCAGACCCACCCAGAGGACTCCTCCCATTGTCTACTCCCTCAGAAATGCTCATCAACCCAATCCTTATCGAAACGCCCTGAATGATTTGTTTGCCAGAGGTGACGGCCCAGACCCGACACCCAGCATGCTTCCTCGCCCCGTGTCTCGCAGTCGCCCTCCACGCATGTTCGGGGTGTTTGCGCAAAATGCGCAGATGTAAACCCTCGGTCGTGTCCGCGAATTCATATTGATACACTTGCCGTGTAGCCACATCTCACACGACTCGCTGGTTCCAAGGTCAGCCCAAACTCAGTTCATGTCTCGGCCCGCCACCAAGCTGGCTTGAAGCCACTCACCACTGAATCATAAAGCCGTCTCCCCCGTCCGCCCCCTTTCTGCTACAGACACACCGGATATCCTGTCTGTCTGTCATGAGGCTGGAGTCGGTGAGGGTCGACGGCGAGATCGTATCACCCCGGAAGGGGCCCAAGTTGTTGGTTTGTAAGTACCGGTGCTGTCCCGCTCCGCTCATCTGATTTGACCGCTTCTTGCGGTTCTCCATGACCTTGCGCAGCTCGCTCGTGGCATCCCCGACCTTTTCGCGGCGCTCATGCATGAAAGTCTCAGTCTCGCTCTCTCCATCATGTTGCGACCCTCCCATGCCATCGTGCGCACCGATACTACTGGTGCTCCTATCACTGACGCTGCGTCTGGATGAGTGAAAGATGGAGCCAACAGGCTTCAAGGGGTCCGGCAGAGCAAACGAGGCGTTGAATGAACTGGTCCTGCTAGGGATGATAATAGGCTCGTCGTCAGAAGATGAGTCTTCATCATCGGAGAGTCCCAATTCGCCTGTTCGACTCCTATCTCGGGACGTCCTTCGGTGGCTGAAGCTTCCATCCCAGTCACATTCATTGTGTACGACAGTCGTCTCAGCACGGGCTCTGCCTCTCGAGTCGATCGTGAACCGGACAGAAGTTCGAGTTCGGGGTGGCTGCAGTGGTGCCTCGGGTATAGAGGCAAGGCTCGATAGACGATGCTGGCTCTTCATGGGAGACAGTCTTCCGGTCGGCCGTGCTATGGGTCGTCCATTGTCACTGTTCGATCCATTGCTGGCCTGTGAAGTCGGTCGGACGGCGGGTGCCAGCTTGGGCAGGACTGGTCGGTTCTGAGTCTGAGGTTGATTTCTCTTGCCTCGGTTCTCGCTGACGCTTCGGCCCATCCCTGGACGGGAGTTAGATTTGACGGGAGAAGGAGCAAGTGCACGATCGGGAGCCTTGGTGGCTCTGAGTTCCTTCACACTGGCTGATCGCCGAAGATCCTCTCCAAGAGGTGTTCTCGACCTCGACTGGAAGATGGTAGCTTCAGCCGAGCCAGCTTGTGTCACAGGGATAAGAGCAGCGCTATCCAACATGGGATTCTGCGTGGACCCGAAGAGCAGTCCAGGATTCACTCCATTCGCTTGTTGGGACATTCCAAAGGGATCGTCTATGGGTGTAGACAGGGCGGCGGTCATGGCAGCACTTGCCGCCGTCGTTGCTGCCGTTGATCCGAGAGGTTTCGGGGCAATAGTGCGATCACGTCGAGCTGACTGAATGGGCTCTGGGTTCGAAGCGAAAGATGCAGCGGGATCCTGGAATAGCGGTATGTCGTTATTCCAGTCAAAAGATCCTGTATGGCGGTGGCCCTGAACGGGGGTTGTCTGGAAGACATTAGACGGAGAAGCACTAAAGTCAAAGTCCATGCCCATAGAAGGGTCCCAGAAGCCGGCGGTGCCAGGCGTTGGCATGGGGTATCCAAACATGTCACCAGAGGCGGCCATCAGAGCGGCAATATCATGTTGCTGCTGAGAGGCGCCGGTGAAGTCAGGCTGACCGAAGCTCTGATCATTTTGCATCGTGAGCTTGTCAGCGAGCTTCCGCTCTCCCCTACGTCCAGTGGGCGGAGGTGTCGCCGTCTGTGTGGGCTCTGCACCGCTGAGGTCGGCCTTTCTGGCTTTCTTGGATGACTGACGCTGCTTGGACGGGTCAGGGCTGGGCAAGGGAGTCGAATCGGCTATATATTCTTGAGGAACGGTTACTGAATTCGGTGATGAGGCCAGGCGGCGGGATGGATCGACCGGCGGCAGTGGCAGATTGGGATTAGAAGAGAAGTGATTCACATGGGTTGCAATCTCGGCGGCAAATGTCTCGGCGGAGAGCAGCCTCTTGTGGCGGCTGGCGGGCGTGGCGGGACTAAGGTCGACGAAGGGAACCTGGTTTCCCCGAAGGTTCCCTGGGGTCTTGTTGAAGACGGAGTAGTCCTCGGCGAAGCGCGGCGTCCAGCCCCCGGCGTCGGTGACGGAACCTTGCCCAGGCTTTGGGGTCTCGAAGATGGGACTGGGAAAGACGGCGGATGTGGGAGTTTGTTGAGAAGTCGGTGGACGAGGGTTCGGATCGGTAAAGCTGTAGGACAGGAAAACTGTCAGTGGTTGTGCAACAACGTGCAGGACTGAGACGAAGAGATGGCATGGTGCAGTTGAGGCAAGGTTTGGAATTGAGCTTGCCTGATAGCCAGTTGATCCCCGCTCATAGCAGCTTTAATTGCTTGTCATAAAGGCCAAACCAGAGGCAGGCCGTGGGAAGTATCAAGTTCGAGGTTGGTGGCGTGCACGGTCAGCCTCGGCCGTTGAAGAACACCTCAGCAACGGCGGTAACACATGCAAAGGGCCGGAAAATTAAATTTTGGGGAAACGGTGCAGGTAAGAGAGCGTATGCAGCAGGTCTGTCTGTAGCAGGGCGGTTTCGAGATGGGGGTTCTGAAGATTGATTTCGAGCTCGGCGTGGGCAGGGCAGGACAGCTTGTAACAGGGTCAAGTCTATTCGGATGTCGAAGGTCGGTGCACGTGGGTCATTATAGAAGGTCGTAAACGATCATGGCAGGACGGAAAGAGGGCATTAAGGTCTAAGACTGTTTGTTTTGGACAAAGAGTGTTGTTAGCCTTTGTTTGCAGCGTGAGGAGAAATAAGAGACAGTGGTAACAAAGGGAGGAATGAAGTCGGCATACGGACCATAAGCCCCGATAAAAAAAAGAGGAGGGGCAGGCAGGAAGGGAAAGGAAAGGGAGACAACAGAGACTGGACTGGGCCGGAGGGATAGAGGCCCCGCTAAATGACGCCGAGGATAGAGATGAATGAGAGGGGGAAAGCCATAGAGTTTGGGTATGAGACTTGGCTGAGGCCCTGTCTCGTTGCTAATCGATGCTGTGGTGATGATGGGAGAGATGGATGTTGATGTTGATGCTGATACAGACAGAGACGATTAGGGGAGAAGGGGCAGGGACCAAGGAGCCTACCTCGGGCGTAAGATTGGATTATTTCATCGATGCTTTTTCTTTCCAGATTCCTTCTCTTCAAACAGCTTCGCCTTCTCCTCTCGCTCTCGATCGTGATGCCGTGGCCGCGGGGTCGGTCGTTGGATTAGTTTAGGCAGAAGAGGGTCGAAGTTCGAGGTCGAGGTCGAAGGTCCGTCCGTTCGTTGGTAGGTAAATTTTATGGACAGGATGGATGGATGGATGATGAGATGTCCAATGCACGGGATGGATTGGATGGACGGATGCAGTGGATACGGACCCAACCTTCCTGTTTACAGCAACTGTTTGCAGGGCTTGGAGCCGAGTGGCAGCTGATTTCACTGAAAAGAGGCCAGAAAAGGAATAGGAAAAAAAGAGACTCGACAAAGGACAATGAGCAAACAATCAGACAAACAGCAGAGAATGATGGAATCTTGAAGCCTCCGTGGTGCATCAGGTAAACCAAGCTCACGCGATGGGGCCTGGGCATTTTCAGCTGGGCGGTTGCCCAACAACCAAAGAGGCGGTCCGGGGGACAGCGGCGTCTCCAGGGGCCTGCAGGGGGCTAGCTTTCAGTGGCGAGGACAGCTAGAGTGCGCTGCGGGCTCTCACCAGCCAACCACTGGAACCGGTCTAAGCTGGAAGAGGCACCAGCCGAGGAGGACCCAGGGGTGGATGAATGTGCGGGAAGGATGACAATAAAGATTTGGGGATGATAACCGTAGATTTTCCTGTCGGTGATAACTTGGTCTGTATACAAACTCTGTTGGCTGTCAATAAAGAGAGCAACGGAAAGCTGACCGAAAGCCAAGCAGTACAACCAACAACACCAATGTTAGGTTCCAATGGATGGCTGCCGCTATGACTTTTCCCCGTCACACATGCAGATACGAGTCTGATTTCCCAATGAAAAAAAAGGTAGTTGATAAAGTCCTAGACGACGACAGGCAACAACCATGACAACACAAAAAGGTCTTGTTCCCCCATGTCTATCTGCAGCTGCTGTCCCCGGGGCTGCATCTTTTCACTTCCAACCACCCCCCTGCATCTTTTTGCTGTCGGCTGCTCACAGCCAACCAATAAACCACCAAAACCACAAGTCAGCTCACCACTTTCTGTGATCGACTATCGGATGCTGTCCGTCGTCAGCCAATGTTCTAGTCAAAAACTTCCAGCCCCGTTCTTTTTAGGCGGTGATGCTTATTTTCTTTTATCCAGAGGGAAACTGCTTGGGCTTTTGTTGACACTGTTTCAGACGGATCCATGATACTCATACTTTTCCACCAACTAGGACGTTGCTCGAGGAACCTAGCACGTCACATACCTAGCTGTGTCATGATAGGGGCAACGGACCCCTGCCAAATCGAATAGTGTCCAGTTGCACTCGTCATCGAGGCGTTGTATTGTCTGAGCCGTGTCTGACAACCTCTGGCAACCACTTCAAGGGTCAAAAGTACTATCTATCTTTTCGAGTCAGCTGACCTAGAGTTGTCACTCATAGAATGTGAAACCATGACCGCCTCGACCTTGAGGTCTTAGCAACTATCGTGGTTTTGTTTAGAAACTTGGTTTGAATGGTTCATTTGTCTCAACATGGCCAAGTTGCCAACAGATACCAACTGCCAAGCAACCAGACAACTTACGGATACAGCCCATCCCGAGACCTTTACCACATACCTACTTCATGCGGTTTCAATTGACAGACATAAGCCTTGCATATTTCCTCCACAATGGCGTTCCTCCAACTCGGACGTTTTCCGCCGCTGCAGCTTGACATCAGCATGTGTTCCAGCGACTCAACCCACCTAACCGCGGAGGTTTCCAACCCAAGGTTTCAAGGGGACGGAACGGACGGTTTTGAACTTGCGAATAGCGTCCCTCACCAAACCTCACAACACCGCACCAACGTCAACTTATCAAATGCAACTCAACTCGCTTAACTGCTGCAACACGACACGATTTCATCCCATAATACACAATGCTAAACCCCTCCCCCTCTTCACGTGCCGCATGATTCCAGCCGGACGGTACAGGTTGAAGCACCATGCGACGGCGGAGCGTGTCGTGATTGGTCGCCTGAGACGGACGGGATGGTTGGTCTACTGTAAATAGCGACTCGACCGGGGTTTTAAGTGCTTGCATTCCATTCCGCATTGGAGGGGGGGATCTTTTTTTTCCTTTCTTTCAAATCCGTTTATCTTCTTTCATCTTTTCCACCAGCCACGTTGGTGGCTTGAGACAATGCTTTGTCTGTTGGTCTTTTTTGAGTTTTTTTCGTAGGTAAGCCGAGTTATCCTAATGAGGTGTGATAAAGGGGCACCGCACCAACGCTACCATATCGCATAAAAACATCATCCACTTGAGTCCCATTGAGAAGCTATTTTGAGATTGTGAGTAGTCGATTCCTCATCACCACTTTAAGTCGTCGTCAACCCTTCATCCATGAGCTGTTTCAGCTACCCATTAAACAACTGCCGACCACTGCATCCCCCATCCACTTCCCGTCCTCATGCGCACCATCCATCATCAATCTCAGCCCTCGATCTCCCGCGCGCAATCCCATTAAACCCCCTGACCGTCAAGTTTATGCGCCAGGCCCAACCTGTCGGAACGACAAGAAACCACCAAACGGCCGCGTCAAAAAAGTGTAAACTTTCTGGACCCTCTCCCCAACTGCCTGCCTTGCCCTCTCTTTCCGTCCGGGCCGCGACAAAGTATTCCCCGCTCCCGGCAGCACACCTCCGTTCCCGGCCGGCACCTTCGGGCTGGCCTCCGCGCCGCATGAATCTTGGGAGATTAAAAAGAACACACCAACTTGTTTCTCTCCGCCCACACCCCCCTTAAAAGAAAAAAAGATCCAGATCTCTCTTTCTTGCCTCCCGGAAGTGTTTCCTCTTTTCGCCCCTTGCTAAACGACCTTGGCTAGACGGGGCCCTCGCTCTTCCAAAAGGTCAAGGAACGTTTGTAAGGCCCTTGTTGACAGTCCGCTATAGCCCTACCGGGACAAGGAAGCCTTGTTGGTAAGCGGGATGCGTTGTCAACTCTAGTTCAGCCTCGCTTTTTTTCTTCTGAAAGTTAGTTTAGTTCCCCCCCATCATCGTCTGATCGCGATCCCGGCAACCGTTTCAAAGGTGCTCAAGCGAACCTATGTCCCATCAAGCCTTCGCTTCTGCTTCACCTCTGCGCGGCCCACGCAGTGTCCGGTTACAAACACCGAGTCCACGGATTCAGGTACCGTCCTCAGGTACCGTAACAGTTTAATCATACGACCCAAGCTTTTTTTTTCTTCCTTTCCCCCTCGAAACTCGGGTACCTGCGTCAAAGAAGCTTTTCCCCGGGACCAAGGTCGCGTCGCCGATCCGACAGCCCTGGGGCCTGGGACTGGGCCTGGCCCTGGCCCGCCGGCCGCCGGGACGCAACGTGTGATCACACACACTGGGCGCTAATCACGGGCTCGCTCTCTATGAGGACTTATACAACGGACTGCTAAGAGGTGACACGCACGTCCTGCCTTGTTTCAAGAGTTTTTTTAATTGTCGGTTGCCGAATCGAGTCGTCCGGACCCCTCGTATCCATATCACGACTTCCCATAAACGGCAACTCCCACTGTTTCTTGCAATTTGACAACCTCAACACCATCACCAACAGAGTGATAGACCCCGTTCGCAAGCATGAGTAAGCTCCCCTCAAGTGAGATCCTAGCAGGCGACAATCAAAACAAACATCTCCAACGTCACCCTACCGCATAGATTGGCCGTCGATCCTGCTCCATCCCTGGCATTAACAGCGCTATATAAGACAAAACGCGACGACTCGACTCCAGACTCGCTTGCAGAGAACCGCCGAGCATCATGCCAGCACCCCCTCGCCTCTGTAGCAGGCCCTAGCTCTATGGTACCACTTCCCCATCTCCAAAGATACATTGCATTGTTGCAACGGGGGAGGGGGCAAGGCAAGCCTTGTGTTTTAATTGATGTGACATCGCGCCCAGCCCCGTCGAAACAAGACGCACGCGACGATCTCATTCACAACGTGTTTCATGCCTCCTCAATCCTTTTGTCTCCGAGTCTAGTTAAGTCTCAAGCAAGTGTAGTGTTGGAACTAACGCGTAATACGCAAACGAAAACGACAGTGATATTCTTCTGGGTGACCGTAACCATTTCTATCTAAGTTGTTGTTATTGTTGAAGCATGAATTGTATCCGACTGGCCAGCAGCATCGTCCATCTTGCTCGTTTCAATCATCATTCGCCCCTCTCAACAAGAGGGTGCTCCCAATTCCTGTACCAACCATTCTATCTAGTGCAAAAGAGTAGAGAGAAAAAAAAAAAAAAAAAAGACAAACTCCTGGGTATCCCTCAACAAGGTGAGCAGATGAAAAACTATGTAGTAAAGAAAAACCTGATCTTGATGAATCCCTCACAAAATTCCCATTGGCGCATTCTCTTGCACCTTTTCCCAAAAACCAATCTGTGGCCCAGCTTCTAGACCGTAAACAACTTGGACTCCAAAGCTGGGCCCTTTTCTTTCTCCCAGTTCCCTTCCAAAGTTTCCAGAAGTAATAAAAAAAAAAAGCATAAACAAGAAGGAATCAAAAAAGACAAACAGAAGACTAAAGCGCATTAGGGGTAGATCAACTGTCACCCCCTTCAGCTCCGACTGGTGGTATCAAGTAATCATCCCCGGTTTTTTATCTTCATAACATGTAGGTAGTAGTAACGAGTGTCGGGCCATCCGCGGCCATGCATATGCTGTCGTGAGATGGCAAAATCAAAAAAAGAAGAAGCGTTTAAAGCATGTAATAAAAAAAGGAAAAATAAAAATAAAAAAAAAAGGTCGTGGCGAGTTAAATCATGTTCGGAAAGGGTTCGGTCATGGCGAGGACATTTCCAGACATTTGTTCGAGGGTATATGGCTCCTGAGCGGGAACAATCGAGGCCACTTGGGCCTGTGGTTGAGGATGAGAAGTGATTTGCGACATAGTAGCGGGTGTGGGCGTAGTGGCAACATCCATCGAGGAGGTTGGCATCTGGGGCGTCATGGGTCGTTGAGCTTCAGTCTTGGCCTTGGCCATGGTCGACATGGCCAGGGCTCTCGCGTTGCTGCTCTCGCGGCGACGCTTGGGCGTGTCTTTAACCTTGAGGTGAGTGTGGCACTTTATCATGTTAGCCAAGATTGTTGCTGGGGTGAGAGAGCATGCTTGCTTACCTTGTACGCGTGCCTGAACCAAGTCGTTCCCTTCTTCTTGCTGCTCACCAGCGCGATCCACTCATTACAGCTTCCACACAACCCCTCCCAAACATCAGGGTTGCCGTCCATGCGTCTCTTTTGCTGGGGTTCCTGGAACGAGCTTCCGGTTGCCGCACTGATGCCGTGAGAAAATGACTTGTCGTACCAGAAGGCCGAGTTCTTCAGGACAAGCCACCTTCCGGGCTTGCAGATACCACACCAACCCTCACGCTTGTTGCCATGGCCTCGCACCCATCTTGGGGTGTAGAGGTCGCCCTCAAATCGCAGCTCCTGTTCGCGGGGAATCAAGTCGGGGTCCGAAGGGTTCATGTCCTCGGGAGGAGGGGGAATCTGCTCCTCCTGAAGAGCGGCATACAAATCGGGTGGGTCGGACAGGTCGGCATAGTGGCTGTTCAGCGAAGTGGGATCTCCGTTGCTCTGGAGCATCCTGAATAGACCGTGAGACAAAAGAGGCGGGGGAGCCGCGAAGTGGTTCACATCCGTCTGCCAGGGCTGCGACGAGATCTGAGAGGGGAGCTGAGTCGGAAGAAGCATACTGTTCCTCTGGAACACGGGTGTGCTGGGAACCACGAATGGGGCTTGCTGCATCGCTTGAAGGTTGCCATAGTTGAGGGGGAGAGGAGCAGCGCCAACGGCTGGGGACGAGTGACCAGAGCACATGTGCTGGTGCGTGTTGAACACGTCCGAGCACGGGTGGTAGACGTATTGAGCAGGCTTTCGGCTGGAAGCTGTGCCGTATGTGCCAGTAGACCATCGCTTGAGTCTTGGGCCTTCAACGCTGTAGGGAGCAGATCGCACACCAGGTCGGGGAGAAGGGGATGCACCACGGCCGCGGCTCTGAGTGCGCACCAGCTCGGTTCTCGTCTGAGGGGCGATACGAGGCGAAGCCACAGGTGAGAGCTGAGTAGACGACATCAAGGAGTTGCGGTTGGAAGTGGGAGGGTAGTCGGAGCTGAATGAAGGGGCCTCGGAGAGGGCAGTTGAGAAGTCGTCGTAGGAAGGAATGTCCGATAGGGCACCAGAAGTAGACATGGAGAACGAAGAGCCAGACATGCGGCGGTTGTTGGTATCATCCGTAGCCATAAGGTCTTCATCCATCACGGTGCCTTGGTACTTAAGATCAAGAACAGGAATAGCCTCGTCAGTAGTGAAAGAGTTCATTCCCATGTTCATATCATGGTCGATGCCCTGTAGGTCAAAGTGATCTTCACTCGGCTTCTCCATCCACGTGGCTAGGTTGACGTCAGCAGTGCATCGTGTTTGGGCTCTTATAGACTCACAGTTGTCCATAGTGGTGGGAGGGAAGAGTTCTTGATGCATTGACATGGGGCGAGACATGGTCTCACTTGGGGTCTGCTGAAACGAAACGGAGGATGAATCCCAGGACGGCACAGAAGAGTAATCTTCAGCACCGCAAAAGGAAAATCCTTGGTAGATTGGCATAGGTCGGGATTTGGGTTGAGTTGTGGGTGTCGACCACATGTCGTCCGAGCCCAGCACGGACTCGGTCTCGGTGAACTCATTCGAATTCATTGTGACTGTAGGCGTTGTCGAAGCCGGCCTTTGAGGCAGACAAGAGTAGAAAGTAATGAAAGGCAAGTAGATGTATATATGTTGATTTGGCTGTGGTCATAATCTGTAAGTATGTGAAGGAGTGACCCGAAGGAAAGACAAGAGTGCTATGGCCTACAGTCAGGGTGTGACAAGACAAGAGTCAAGAACTCAAGAAACAAGTCAAGGGAGCGCGCCGTTAAACTATTATGCAGAACGGATCTAGCAAGGACCGGGCGCTTGTCAGCATGATTCCGCGATGATGGGCAGCCAGGTGAACTGGCTAGGGCGAGGTCGAGGTCCACATCATATCTGGATCTTCGGGAGTGCCGCGGGACATCTCTGGCTTACCTGGTCAACTAAGGCCGCAATGGCCAACTCGGAAGTGGGAGTAATTTCCGGGCTGCCAACATGCGTTGTAAATGAATGCGTTGTAAGGAACGAGTAGATTCGGCCAGGGTATATCGGCAGCTGCTATCACGAGAGAGTTCCCAAGGGCTGGTTTGGCGGGGAGGTGGAGGTTGAAGAGTTGCACGGCGGATATTCGATTCTTTTTCAAAATGAGAGCGAAGCAGTTGGTGTGGACAAGCTCATAGGCCGGATCTCGGTTAGAAGGAATGGACACGCTCTAGGCGTGGGTGGCGGTGGGCAGCTGGGCTGGGCTGGGTGTATATATTATACGCTTGCGTGGTATGTGAGTGAGTTGCGTTGCTGTATGTCAACGGGTAAAGGAATGACTGGAGACTGAAAAAACGAGTAAAGCTGATGAGCGGGTGATGTCGCGCAGAAAAGCAGGTGCAAGAAGAAGCAGATTGGAGGGCGGAGCCGGAACCTGGAGGTATAAAAGAAGACGTGTATGGAGGACAAGAGGCATTATCCATGGGGAGAGGCAGGCTCCGCAAGTCAGGGACGGGCACCAGGGGAGAGGTTTGGGAAGACGGGAGGGGCTGGGCCGAATAGGTCGAACACAGACCGATCTGTGAACTGGTACAAGTGAGAAGCGTAGAGAGGAGGGGTGAGTCCGGTGCAAAGCAGAGTCGCAGCGATGCTAGGATAGAATGGGCCCTGGTTGCGAGTATGTTCGTCAATAAGATGGACGTGGACAAGGAAGTTGAGAAGCCGGTGGAGCTAACGAACAGGGGGTAGGGACAAGGTGTCGAGGGACCCCGGACTAGGGATAATAAGGTCACAGCTTTCAGGCGACAAGGCTGGAGGGAGCCCGTGTGGATCGAGAGATTGAGAAGAAACGGCCTTGCCGAGCTTAGAGGGAGCAAGAGGGACGCTGATGATGGCTCAGGATCACCATGAGGGACGATAGCCATGATGAGAGGGAACCCAGAGCGAACAGGCCATGAGATTGAAGTAGGGACCTGACCTGTCGAGATCCCAGACGGACTCCGAGACATACCAAGGGCGGCGCAGGCGTCAAGTGTATCGCCAAGGGGCTCGATCGGACCAGTGGACCGCCCAGTCGGGCTGCACAGCAGCAGCTCGACGGAGGTGGCTTGTCTCATCCGGCGCTGTAGAAACAGAGTCGACGGGGGAGGTGGTGTGGGCGGGCGGGCGAGTGAGTCGACGACGACCGAACATGAGCGTGTCGACTCAAACTGGGCCACGTTAGGTCCGTCTGGGGTTGACAAAACTTCCGACGACAGCGGAGCCGGAGATGGAGCCACACCACCTCGGGCTCTCGACACCCTCAGCCGGAACGCTGCGACTCGACGCCTCGCCTCGTCGGCTCGATGAGACACGCCCCTCTGAGGGTCGGCCGGCACGCCCCCTGTGACCCCGAGAGAAGGACTGTGCGCTCTGGATTGTCCAGGGTGCAAGAGATGTGTGCTATTTTTCACAACAGTCGAAACCGCTAAGCCTCGGGGGTAGAGGTAGATGCGCCGTAATTGCTCAATGGTTCCGGTCGCCAAGGTCAGGTCCAGGAACCGAGCCGCTGGGGATCGTTGAGTACCCGGGCCAGGAGCTACTTCGGGATCGCCTCGAGACAGAGCGCAGACCACGAGTGCCTCCCGGTGCGACCATGTACATGACAATATAGCACACACGTCAAAGACTTCATCCTCAGATCCCCCGCATGAGGGGCTGCTCAGGTACTTTGTGCCCTGATCGTGCGGCGACGGAGCTTGCGGGAGGGGAGAGAGCCTTGATGGCTATCTATTTTGGGATTGGCAGCCAGCGTCTGCACGCCCACAGGCGAGACGGTAACTTCTCATGTCGATGTTTGAGCTTTCGCATGATGGGTCATCGAAAGACCCTCTTCTCTCTCTCGTCTTGCGTGTTGAGAGCAGGGAGAAGCAAAAGAGGCGGGAGCGGCCGATGCGACTTCAAGTTGGAACCTGACCGACAGATGCTGGTGGGAGACAGCTGTGACTGTTGAGCAGAAGAGGACGAATCGGATTCCCACCTCAGCTATAGCAAACCGCCTGCCGCTGATATATGCTGAGAGATTGTGGCCACGAGTCCAGATCGCCACATCTGAAGCGCTGTACGAGTCCAAGTCGTCCAGACATGGTGATGGAGGGTATAGACGATGAGGCGGTATAGCAGAATTCTGCCCATCTGTGAGCTGGCCATCGTGTCGCTGGCTGTAGCTGCGCCATTGCTGTAGCTGTCGCGTCGCCTCCGCCTCGTCCAGATTGGGTTGCCAGCCTTGCGAAAGTGCGCTGGAAAGAGGTTGCGGTTGTGAGAGGAGCAAAGCAAGCTGGACAAGCGTGTTTGAAGTTGGCCTGGAGCTGGTCGTGGGACGCCTTCTGATTTGCAGCAAGTGGGGCTCCCAGGGCAGGGGTCCAGGGTGTGGCACGGGAGCGTGCGGTGCCACTGTATCTTCTCTAACCCGCTTCGGCCTAGAAAATGTCTTTTGCACGCTGCTATTGGTCGAAGCTCCCTGGATCCGGGGCATTATCAGGGGCTCGTGCAGGGACATTGCCGGGGGCCGGCTGTCTCAGATCTGTCGCAGGACCAGGGTGTCTTCCAGCATATCCACTGATATGGATCCACTGCTTGAGAGCTGCCATCCATGGTTGCTTGCTGATTTCCGCTCTACGTCCACTAGAAGCTCGCTGGAAGCTGCTACTGTCATCCACCACCAGTGTCCGAAAAGAGGCGGTAGCCACCAGATGCTCGATTCTTCGATGAACACGTCAGAACTGTGTGGCTTGCCCTACTGGCGGTGGACGGTGAAAGTGTGGATCAGCTATAGCAGGCAGCTTCCTTTCCGTCCCGTCTAAACCTCTTCTAACAGCCGAATTATTTCTCCCACTTTGCCAAACCTTACCTGACGTCGCTAACCTGAAGCTTAGGCTTACCTTAGGTACCAAGGCCAACCAAGGTGTGATTATCTAGAGATAATCTCTCCCTTTCAAATCTCTCTCGCTCGGCCAAATCTTGCTCTCGAAACCTGATCATCGAACGGCGCCATCCTTCCATGGCTCCTCGGACGCGGCTCCGTCGTTTCTCATCCAGGCAGGGCAGCCAACCGCATCCAGCGTCGTAACTCAACTTCCAGATGATTTCCATCTCACAGCAACTGCCGGATCCTCGGCGGCCAGCGCATTAGCCCATTCGATACTGTTACATCGCGTTTGGAATTGTTTCCTTTTGCTCATCATTCAACCAGTACTTTTCCTCATCTCTTCTCCATACGGATTACTCTCATTCGTGGCAGTGCCTCGTTCGCCCATTCGTTGTTACCGCAATTCTTGTCGGGCTCCTTTCGCCTCCCAATGTCGTGCGCAACGCGTCATCTCGATGCCAGCGCGTCGTGGAGACCTTCTCTCATCTTCTCCCACCATCTTCCCCTCCTTCCCTCCCTCGAGGGCGTTGAGCTGAGCCCAGCCCGGCCGACGCTCGCAGAGCCCCGAGAGCTCGGTAGACCATCAGCGCCTTGACTATCATGCATGACCACCGATCCTAGCCATGATCAATGCTTAAGGAGCTGAGAGCTTGAGTGTTCCCCCCACGATGACCATGGATGCGTGCCCCTTGCGGCCGCCAACCTCAGGACGCCGAGAGATGGCACTCGCCTACTTCCCTTTCGAGACAAGCTGCGCCTCGTATCATATCCAGGACATCCAGGAGTTGTGAGTGACGGGATGGAGGGGAGGGGAGGGGACGCCCAATTGCCCAGGATAATCTGTCGCGCACTGACAGCAGACAGCGCCCTGGCTGCTTTCCGTCTTCTATCGGCGTTCCATGATTTGTTCTGTGGACCCCGGTAAGGCCGTTTTGTGACCAGGGGTTCCAGTCTTGTTGGTCCCTGGCACCACTCACACGGGAAATTGGATCACCACCTTCTCATGGCCACCATCACTCACGTCTTCTCTCAAAATGGACATCATAAGCCAATGGTGACGCCATATTACCCCCGCAGATAGTTCTTTTGGGCTTCTCGATGCTGCCTCGAATCCCAGATGGCCTCGCGGGAGACGTTTCTGGCCTTCGGCACTCCCTCCCGCGCCGTTTCCTCTCCCCGGCGCTTCTGGAAATAGAACAACGGAAACACCATCAATGACGGGTCCGTTCCCCTTCAAACATTAATTTATTTACACTCAGAAAGAAGCAATCATCATCCCGGCTGTAGCCCTACCATGGATGCCGAGGCAGCAGCTTTCTTGCCCTGCCCGGCCCTGTCCTGCCCTATCCCGCCATGCCATGCCATGCCGTGCCCTGTCCCCTCATCGTCCCTCCTATTCCTTGTTGATCCTCTTCCAGACTTCGTGCTCGGCGGCCGCGAGACTGTCACCAGCAGCTGAAGCCCACTTCTTAGCCGCCTGCCACACCCCGTCTCCATCCTCGTCTCCCATCAATGACAGGGACGGCCTTCGGTTATCCTGAGCCACGGCGGCTTCATGTGCTGCCCTCTGGGAACTGGAGAACTCGGATGCATGTACATTCTGGTGGTATCCTGGTGGGTGCGAGAAGTCGCTCCCGGAAGGTCCGCCCAGCCCGGACGTCGATCCCAGGCCTACCATCGGGGATGGGCCTGGTGCTGTCGTTGTCGAAGAACGTTGCGCGGCGAACTCCGATCCACCGAGGGGCGCATAAGACATCTGGGGAGGCATGGGCACTTCTGTAGCTTGCGCTTGGGCGCCGTGCATCGTCTCGCCGACCTTTGGCGGCGGCGGCAGGTAACTTGAAGGTGTCGGTGCAGCTCCCGGCTGCGGGGCCGGAGGGCTCGCGTCGACGGCGGCCTGGGTCGGAGTTGGCTGGACATCTGCCGAGTGGTGAGGCACCCCAGTCGGTGCTGGCATTGACGGACGAGCTCCGGGCTGGGCTGCTGGGTACGTGCTAGTAGGCGAGTCGGTGCTGTTCGGTGCTCCCACTGACGCTTCAGGGTCTTCTGGGTGCGCCGTCTGCGGCGTGATTCCTGATGGCTTGGCCGCCGTGATGGGGCTCGCCGTGTAGATGGGAATTGGGGGCATATTGATGGTGTCGTCGGCTATAGGTTTCGGGCGTCTGAAGGGTTGCCACGTGAGGTGTCGTCTCTTCTTTCGTGCCGCGATTGATTGTTCTCTTGCAAGTAGGGTTTGACAGGCAGTCTTTTCTTTTCCTCTGGTGATTATTTGCAGTTACTCTCAACTTGCGAGATGATGTAGTCGTGTCGAAGTTGAAGCGAGACTGTGGCAATCAATGACTGCCAGCTACGTCAGGTGATTGATCGGCCTCGCAGGTGCCTGGCGCACGCAAACATTGCATGCAGCGGGGAAGGGGAGCTGCCGATCAGATTCCGGCAGCTCCAGAGCTCCAAGCCATTGCCCGATGCGGAGGGTAAGAATTGCAGACCTGGCGGCAAGCTCTTTGTCCAAGTGGATGATGAATGGCTTATGACGTAGCTGGTCGCATTGTAGACGCCTCCGGCTGTGAGCTACCCTGAACCGCCGGTTTTCAACGGAGGGTTTGATACATCAGAGACATCAGACATTAAGAACAGGTTGTCTTAGGTAGGTTAACGAGAAAAAAATAGTAGAGGATTTCTATACGGAGTATTTCGATAAACATTTGACTTCTCGGGATTCTATTCGTGGTTGCCAACTTCATTGATAATTCTAGGCCTAGAACTTGGCATCTAATGTCGTGGCTGGGCAGGCAATAAACTTGTAGATCCTAGCCTTTTACAAAGTATTGTACCTGTTGGTCTCGCGAGAACCTGGTGTTTGACAAACATCCAATCGTGGGCCCGGAGAAACAAACATGACTGATAGGAACAAAGAATATCCATAGCTGAGGTTGTGACCCCCAGCCGCTGAAAGCGCCTCAAGGCTTTGCAACACCACTAAACGGACAGCCCAATGAGATCCTCTTCTTCACCTCCTGCTCCATCACCTTGCCCTCCTCTACTCCTTTGCCAACGAACCTGGCCGGCCCCAAGTCCTCGGGGAGGAACCCCTCAGGCTTAATCTCTGCACCGCCATCGCCAGGGAGCAGTCCGCCGGCCAACCGAGTGAAGAGTGCTTCGGGGTTCCAGCGGGACCAGAACGTCGAGGGCACGTACCAAGGCTCCTTCATGTAATGGTAGGCGCTGATACGACCTGTTTGCTCATCTGGCTGGGAGATGTACAGGCTGGGCGAAAACCGAGGGAGGCAAAGATACCGAACTGTAAGCTTCCTGACAAGCAGGAGACTATACGTCACAACTGTGATACCCAAACCAGGCTCCGGGAAACTATCAAGTTGTTAGCATCGCGGACTTGATATAGTTCTTTAAAATAATCTTACCCAAATGCCCGCCTCAGTCTGGGTCCCATGAGGACGCAAGCAGCCGGGTAGCCGAGGGGACGAGCAATCTTTGCATGAGATTGCAGCAACATATCCATCAAGAGATGGCCCAACTCATAAATCTCCTTCGAGGGGCGCAGATGCTCGTCCTCATAAACTTCTCCCCATCGAGAAACATCCTCAAAGAATTCCAGGCCGTCTACCCATGTATCCTTCTTGAGTACGGTCTTGTAGTCAATCTCCATCATGTCGGCGACGTACTTCCACATCGCGCCCAAGGCAGCAATTTCCATATCGGTGAGTTCGCGCCATTCATAAAGTCTGAGGAACCGAACTGGCTCGGCCATGGACGCGTAAAGAACATAGAGTAGGTCTTCCTGCAGAATCTTGCCCGCCTTGATGTATGGGGCGTGTAGGTAATTCATCCGTGCTACTGCTTTGTGAAGCCCAGGCGAGGCAGGAGAGTAAGATGCGAAGCTGTGGGAATTAGCGATGAAGTCAAAAGTATTCAGAGAGTGAGCATTACCAGCAGTATATGACCTCGGTGTCCGCATATCTAGTCGAGTCAGTTGGGTCTCGATAACCTCAGTAGCATGTTTCTCTGTACCTCTTCGGGGCTTTCTTCCATATATTCAGATCACTGACAGCATAAAGAAGCTTCGCAACCGGCTGGACAGCATATGTCTACTTGGGGTCAACGGTGCAAAACCACCTCGGCATTGGTTTGAGCATACCTCAAACAAAGCTAACCGAACCGAAAGGTCATAGAAAAGCGGGAATTCCCAATTCGCAATATTTCTCACAATCTGATGAGCTTCCTCGTTCGTCATTCGACCCAGAGATTTTCGGTCATGGAAGCCAAGTCGAGATTGGAGTGTGTTGATCCGTCGAAATCGAAGAATTGAGCAGAGGGCAGCATAACCAAGAAAGGCTCCTACAATTACTGGCCCAGACCATGAGGATGGCTGTAAACTGAGAAGGGAAGTCGGCATGTTGTCAGATACAGCTGAAAAATTTGAGAGGTGCTCCATGATCGAAACATGTGCGTCCATGGTGGCGCTCACGATAACTCTGGAGCAAGCGGCTAGTCGAGGTCGGAGATGGGTGAGAGAGAGCAGACTCGAGGGAGGACAATGGCGTTTGAATCAATATATGGGAGGTGAATGACGTTTCATTATGTCATCTCTGGCGTTTGACACAAGACAGAATCAAAGAAACCACATCTCCGAGGCGTATGATCTTTATGTGCCACAGCCTGGCGCCCTAGCACGGAGAGCAGGGATATATGTCATTGGGGAAGACCTGTGCCAACTAGTCCTCGACCAATGAACGACACGTTGATGACGGGCACTCGGAGGAATCTGCATGCTAGACGATGCAACTTGGTTTACAGCCCCCGGCACTTGGTGGAGAATCACGGTGGAAATCAGAGTCTTACCATCGGGCCAGATATGCAGGCTACTCTTCATGAATGAGGCCTTGGGGGCGGCCTGGTCTGAGACGGAAGATTCCGGTCAATGAGACGCCATTTATGGCCTCATGATCCTTCTACATGGCCGTTTTGCAGCCACGCCAAGAGCTAGGACTTTGGCTGACCATTGTGCAGCCCGCCATGAGGTTCTAGATGTCCCGGCTGTGCAAGCTCCACAACGGGAAAGAGGTCCGGTGTGGAGGTGATCCGGAGGCGGGGGCGTATCAAGGGGTCAATGTCGGTCGGATCATTGAGAATCCGAAGAAAACGCGCTAAGCCTCATTGACACAAATTGTCTGTCCGCGATCACGGCCATGGTTGGATGCGCTCCTGGAGTTTTCAAGAGCTCAAAGCAGCTTCAACTTTAGCCTTCTTCAACTTCTAGCACATGTGAGATCGCCTTTAGCATAGTTGTCGCCACAACTTCTGCAAAGGTTCCATCGCCATCATGGTCGGTAAAGTCAGCGAGAGGGTCCTCCTACGGGAAGGTATGGTTTGTTGCTTGCTTGGGCAATCCGGCTGCGCTCAAGACACCTTGCTGACGAGCTTTTCTAGGATTGGAGAGGACCGACAATGGCATGAAATTGACAACATGGCCTGATGTCACCCCCATCAATCAAAAGAACTATTACACGTACATCAATCCCTTTTCAAGGCGCGTCAAATCGATACTAATACTCAGCCAGCGATTACATGAAGCGCGATGATCAAGTTCTCGCCCTCCGTCTCCAAAGCGATGCGACACGCGACCGACTAGTCCAGAGTGCCCGAGACCGAGACCGCGCCCTCTCCAAAACTGCTAATGGCGAACTGCCCCTCCCCGTCGCGGACTTGGCTGAGGAGGATGGTGCCACGACGCCCTCCACCGGCATGGACCCCTCGAGGGTCATTGTGATTCACCCCGGCAGTCAAAACCTTCGGATAGGATTTGCCAGCGACGCGCTTCCCAGGACGATCCCTATGACCCTGGCGACCAAGTTCCCCCAGACCGAGTCCGAGATGTACGAAGCCCTTCCACGACGACAATTCGAGGCCAAGACAACCGACCAGCAGTACGGCGAGGAGTGGGCCAAGAAGTACCAAAAGATGTGTAATGATCTCAAGATCGAAATGCGGGCCAACAAGCGCAAGGTTCTCCCCAATTCCAAGGAGCTTGTGCAGACCTTCAACCGTCGCACGGAACCTGAAATGATCCAGAAGCACAACGACCCCCTTGAAATCGAATGGACCGATATCGAAACATTGGAGGATCCCGAGTCACTGGCATCATGCTTCATCGGAAACCAGGCTCAACGCGTGCCTGACGACTCGAATCCCAAGTTCAAGCTATGGTGGCCGATCCAGCATGGTACATGGAATGAGGATGGGTACACAAGCCAGGAACATCTCTACGACGATTTCGAGACTCTCCTCGACAAGGCCTTGAGACAAGAGCTTGGACTCAAGACTAACAGCGAGTGGCAGCAATATAGTTGTGTGTTTGTCATTCCTGATCTCTATGACAAGCGATACGTCGAGCAAGTGCTGCGATCCTGCATGACCTGGTTCGAGTTTAGTAGGATATGCTTTGTCCAGGAGAGTATGGCTGCGACTTTTGGTGCTGGGTACACACAGGCTTGTGTGGTCGACGTGGGAGCTCAGAAGACGTCAGTAACCTGTGTGGAGGATGGTCTTTGCATCGAGGACTCAAGAATCAACCTGAAGTACGGAGGATACGACATCACCGATACATTCGTCAAGATGATGCTCTACGACAACTTTCCCTACCAGGACATGAATCTGCGGCGGCGATATGACTTCCTCCTTGCTGAGGAGCTCAAGATTAAGCATTGCACCATGTCCCAGGCCGACATTTCTGTCCAACTCTTCCAGTTCCACGTTCGGGCGCCTAACCAGCCAACCCGGAAATACCAGTTCAAGACCTACGACGAGGTCATCCTTGCCCCAATGGGTGTATACGATCCTACCATCTTTGACAACAGCACGAAGCTGAGGGGCCGACGGAAATTGGTGGATCGGTCATACAACGCTTACGATGTCGACATCCCCGATGACCCCTCATCGGCCGCCCAGCTAGCGATCCTGGCACTTGTCCAGCCATCAATCACCTCAAACGCCAATGGCTTCACCCAGTCACAACTTGATGTGTCGACCCCTAGCAAGGAGAAGGCGCAGTTCAACTTCCTCGGCAAGGATGGTGTCGGAAGCGGCACCCCCATGGGTTCACACGCTGGCTCACCTGCGCCCGAGGGAGCTAGCACACCTGTGCCCCCTGCTTTTGTCTTTTCTGGCAAAGACAAGGAGGGTGCGAATGGAGGCAGCCCGGCTCCTAATGGCACCCGGGCTGCGGGAACGCCCATCCCTGGACAGAGCGCCCAACCGCCAGCGGGCATGTTTGTTGATGCCGCCGCTCGAACCGCCAAGTCCATGGCCGCGGAACGGGATGCTGTGCTACCTGTGGCGCCTCTCGATATTGCCATTCTTACGAGTATTCAGAACGCCGCCAAGGGTGACGAAAAGAAGCTGCGAGACCTGTTGGGAAGTATCATGGTCATTGGCGGCGGTGCAAAGATTCCTCACTTCACGGTCGTCCTGGAGGAGAAGATCAAGGCTCGACGACCAGACCTGTATGATAGAATCCTGGTGAGTCGAAGCGCAAGAGACATGGACGAGCAGGTGGTTACATGGAAGGGTGCCAGTGTCTTTGCGAAGTTGTCAACCAACGATTCGTGGATCACACCCTTTGAGTTTGAGCGTCTGGGCGCAAGGACTCTTCACCACAAGGTGCTTTGGGCATGGTAAATGGCCGGCGACAGAGGATAAGCAGTGGGGTAGTTCATGGGATTTCTGGAGTTGGGGGCAAGGATATGGAGTCTGGATCAATTTGCATCAATTGATGATCATCATTAAGGGTTGATGTAGCGGTAGAGAAGAAAGTAGTAGATATATTGTCTATTACTCTCTGTAGTATTCTTAGGTTAAGCCATGATTCTAGCTAGACCAATCGACGAGATCATGGTGTAACTATTTTTACCAGCGACCTGTCACCTTGAACTCATGAGCGCCAAACAACGCAACTACAAGCTTATACCAACAACAGCAACATGTCAGCCATTTGCTACAAACAGTCGACCGTCTTTTACATGATGATCCTCTCTCAACTGCGATATCGGGCTCGGCGCAAAGAGGTGTTGAGCTTATGTAATGGCCCCGTCATTCCCCCCATCTCCCGACATCCGATCCGAGCTTGGATAGCTCCATCCCCAGCTTCTTCCCTTCCCATCTAATCTTATCATCCTGACTATTGAGCTAGACATTCCAATACGTCAACACTCTCCCATCTACGCGATTTTCCATTGCTTCGGCCTCGCGATGTGATACTGCTTCTCTTTCCCCTCCTTTGATATTCTTTTCATTCACTGCTATCGACTTATATAACAAATCTCCGAGGCTCCGAGTATCCGCGATCGCATCTGCCCCACCATGCCATCCCTCCTTCGATATCTCCCGTTTGCGCCCTCGACGACGCCGCTCCAGGCGCTGACGTACCTCCTCGGCATCTCGCTCTTCTCCATCTCGTTCCTGGTATTCTTGAACAGCTCTGTCTCGTTTGTTATCACCGACTTGATTGGACAGAAGGAGGGTGTTGGCGATGTCGTCGGAACGCTTGGTTTCGCCGATGAGCTTGTCGCGCTCGTGGCCTGCCCGGGATGGGGTCTCGTGTCGGATCGCTTGGGCGTGAGATGGGTCGCTGTTATAGGATATGCCATCATTGGTATGTCCCTGGCGCTGTTTGTTCAGGCGCGCGCCGTGTATCCGCAGTTGCTGCTTGCGCGCGTCCTGTTCGCGGTTGGCGCCTCAGCAGCGTGAGTTTGAGACATTCCTTGACAGCCATTGGCGAGATGCTGACCTTCGTAGGGCGACTATGGTGACTGCGATTCTACCTTCCCTGACGGATGATAGCACTGGCGACGAAGACGAGGCCCATGCGAGGTTCAAGGCTCTTCGGACAGCTCGCAACAGCGTCGCTTTCTCTGTCGAATCCGAGGCGACGATTACACAAGATCGATATACACACTCCATCTCCGAGAATGGCTCGACAGACTCGAACGACAAGGCCGGAAGACCATCCAAGCTGGCAGGGTTCGTGGGACTCTTCACTGGATGCGGTGCCCTGGTGGCACTGGTCCTGTTCCTCCCTCTGCCCGTGCGGTTCGGTGCGATCGACGACGTGACACCGGCCGATGCAGTTTCTTACAGTTTCTATGTTGTCTCTGTGGTCGCCTTTGCCGTAGCCATCTTTGTCGCTATTGGCTTGCGCAATATTAAGGGCGAAGAAGGCAAGGGTTGGAGTGTGCTTCTTGGACTGAAGAAGGACCACGAAGACAGCCATGAACGACGAGTGAGTCTGCCGACCCCTTTGAAGTATAGTTGCTAATATTGTTAGAAACTGGTGCCCTATCTCCATCTCATGAAGGACTCGGTCTTTCTCGGATTTACCGACTCGAGGATCGCTCTTGGATATCTGGGCGGTTTCGTAGCCAGAGCTTCAAGTGTCGCGATCTCCCTTTTCATTCCTCTTTTTGTAAACACCTTCTTTATCAACAATGGCTTCTGCAAGGGCGATCCCCACGACTCATCCCCCGAGCTCAAGGAGGAGTGCAGAGCTGCTTATGTCCTCTCTTCCATCCTAACGGGCGTGGCACAGCTCATGGGTCTCATCTGCGCCCCTATCTTTGGATACGTTGCTAGTCGGACCGGCCGTGTCAACTCCCCCATCGTCGTCTCGACTATTTGCGGTATCGTCGGTTACATCATCCTTCCACAACTCTCTAGCCCGGAGATTAAGGATGTCGACGGCCGAGGAGGCAGCCCTGCCATCTTCCTCGTGGTCTCTCTCCTTGGCATCAGCCAGATTGGCGCGATCGTCTGTAGTCTCGGTTCTCTCGGCCGTGGTGTCCTCGCTGTCGAAGTGCCCCGAACCGCACGCCAGGAACCTCTACTGCAGCCGGATGAGCACGAGTCAACCGACGACGAGAGCGAGCCGCTCATGACTATCTCGACGGATCAGGAGGCTGCTTCGCGTATCCGCCTCAAGGGTTCTATTGCAGGCGTCTACTCGCTGTGTGGTGGTGTTGCTATTCTTCTGCTCACAAAGCTGGGTGGACTCTTGTTCGATCGACTATCCAACGGCGCCCCCTTTTACATGATGGCTATCTTCAACGCTGTGCTGCTGGTGACGACACTGGGGATGGATGCCTCCCGCACGTTTGCGCGACGTTTTTAGAGTCATCTTTGCTTCTTGATCTGGTTTATAGTCTACGAGGAATGAAAAGCGTCTTTACCTCTCCTACTCATCATTACACTGGGGTTACATCACGGGTCGCATATTGTTAGGGGTTCACATCGAGAGAATTGTAGATGGAGCAAATGTTTTTTTTTCCTCATGCTGATACAGACTCACCATTGAAACGAATTGAGCTTACTCTGCTTATGTCTTGCTGGTTCGCATCGCTCAGGGGATGCTCACCTCCTGGCTTTCCCTTCTTGAAGACTCACGTCGCCTAAGGGTAACTCGGCAATTGAGACACACTCACTCGCCATGACTCTTTACTTTGTCATCAGTCGTTCCCCTTGAGTTACCGTCCAGACACGATTATCCCTGGAGACAATCCTACGAGGCTCCCCCACGGGTGCTCGCTCCTCGTACTGGATCGGGTTTTCGTCGCGGGACGAGTCTGGGTTAGACCGCCTCTCTTCTCTACCCCCTTCCAAAAACAGCACCGGTTGTCTCGCTAACCACGCCTTCTTCTCCCTTCTGCCCTTGGGGAGCTTACTCAAGATGCGCTTCTTGGCCCGAGTGATCTTCTCCTCGAGATGGTAGATTGGGAGGAAAAGGGAGTCGCTGAGAAGGTGGCGGCCGAAGCGCATGCAGAGAGAGGTACTACAGAGATCGTTTCCACCCATGGTTGATAGGAGTTCGTGTGGTGTGTCCTGGTTTCTTGCTTGTGTTTTGTGCTTGTGAGTCAGTTTCTCGGGTTGTAGAGGTTTCTGAATTGAGAGTTGCAGGGGAGAAGTTTATGGGAGGTGGGGGATCCTTGAATATATAGTTTTCGGGATGTGAAGTTCTGGTGATCTTGACAACGGATTCGAGGAGTTAATGTGCGCATAGAAGCTAGTAGGCATTCACTATAGAACTGAGCATGGCAGGGGAGAGGCGTAGAGAGCGTAGGAGAAAGTGCCTAAGCATGCCTGCTGAACAGAGCGATTTCTCACGGTGAATTCATTCATAGTGTTCTTGATAGAAGCTTGATGAGTTATTCGAACCATTGGAGGCATTCACCTGGGATAGAACTGAATATGTCGAGAGAGAAGATAGAAGAAAGGCCGGAACAGAAGCATCTCTCACGATAACCTCATTTGTATTTGTCATTTATGGAAACTTGGCAAAGAGCCTATATACTTATCTGAAGCGCCAGGTGTTATGGAGCATTGACTGTATATAGATTCAATTGAATAGAGAGAAGAGATATATAGACTGAACGAGTAGGGTCTGAACATTCTGAACAGAGCAGTCTCCTTTGAGAATTCACTCGGACTTGTTATTTGGAAAGTATCTAACGCATGTGTTACTGTTCAGGAGATCCTCAATCCAGTTCTAAAAGTCTGGCCAGGGGAGGGGAGCATATACAAGATCTCAATTACAGAACGATATATCTCGAGTTTGCTTGCATCAAAAGACTCGGACTCGTAGTAGGTATCCACCAAACACCGTTTCTTTTATGCGGCGTTGAAAACAATGCCGGTCGAGTCGAAGAATGGCTCAACACCACAAAAAGGGGGTTCGGGTTAAGGGGCTAAAGGCAACCCATTGACTTCTAGAATAACAGAGAATTTTGTATGTACAAGCAATTGTTCTCGATGATAGGATTACCTACTAGCGTCAACTTGGTCAATTCACTAGGCATATTCTTAAGAGTGAATGTCGAATTTCATCATTCACAGTAAGATCATGACATGTCAAAAGGGGGTCGACAAGACATCACGCATATCGATGACACTCTGGGATTTATCTGATTTCACTTTATTTCACTCAAAGACTCCCCGGAAACCACACTACCGTGAAGCGCATTTCAACTGAATTTTGTACGGAAAACCTTTGAGAAGACCTAGAGGAAGAAAACTTCTGGGTGCCAGCCGAGCTGGTGAACGAGGTATCGAGCCAGCGAGGGCACGACATCCCGGCCACGGAACCAATGGTCAACTTTTTCAACCTTTCAAAAACAACGGATATCATCGCCCTCTTTGAATGTCCACGGTGAGACAGGAAGAGAGGGGTGGACATGACGTTGACCCAATGTGCGTATTTGACATGCCAAGGGGGTTTAGGAGAGCAGAGATGACTCTCTCATGCGAGTGCTGGCAATCTAGTTGCCGCCGAGGCTGGGGAAAGCCGACTGGTCGCTGGTGTTGATGGGAGCGTTATTCTCGCGGCCACCGCGACCACCGCGGAAGTTGCCTCCACGGCCACGGTCAGAGCCACCACGCTCACCACCACGGCCTCCACGACCGCCACGGCCGCCGCGGCCACCACCTCGGGTGCGCTCAGGCTCGACGAAGCGGGGGTCGAAGTCGATGGTCTGCTTGACCTTGCGCTCTCGCTGGCGTTGGGCCTTGCCGCCGGTGCCGGCAAAGTACTCCTCCTCCTCGTTCTCGAGGGGCTTGGCGTTGGCCCACTTCTTGTCGAGCTTGCTGCCCTCGTTGGCAGAGCGGACATTGAGGTCGGCGTCGAGAGCGGCCTTCTTCTCGGCCTGCTGGGCGAGGTAGTCGGTGTAAGAGACCTGCTTCTCGGCCTCCTCGGCAGCGGCGTCCTCAGCGGCGGCATCCTCGGCGAGAGCATCCTTCTGCTCGGTCTGGGCAATGGCATCGCCGGCCTGCTCGTCCTTAAGCTCAGCAGTACCCTCGGTGGCACCCCAAGACTGGGCAGCCTGCTTGTCGGAGCCACTATAGACCGTTAGCATCTCGGGCCGAAAAAACAAGACTTCAAGAGAACTGACCCATGGGCACCAGATCGGGTGGGGTGTCGGTCATCGCGGTCGCGGGTGTGTCTAGCGCCACGGCCTGCAGAAAGTATGTGAGCTTGTTTTCATGTGAATTGGCAGACGGGCTTCTGCATTACTCACCACCACGGACACGGGCACCGGCACCGCCTCGGGGGCCAGATCGGGGGCCCTCCTCAGTGGATCGGCCGTGGTTTCTATCGCTGCCAGCACCACGATCCCGGAAGGCTATCGTTCGAATGTCAGTACGATGAGAATCCGGATAAAAAGAGACCAGGTGCAACTAACCACCCTCGTTGCCGCCAGGACCTCGGCGGTTGCCTCCAGCACCACCGGCTCTCACGGGAGCTTGGGGCTCGACATTGCGCTTAGTAGTGCGAGGGTTGATCTTGTCGACAGTCTTGACAGGGACGACGGGCTTCTCCTCGCCATCGCTGTCGTTGCCTGGATAGGAGCCGCTAGGTCAGCAAGAGTAATTGGGAGATGGGCGTTGGGCAGCGTCGGAACGAGTCGACCGAGCGACGTTGGGATTTGACGCGGGAGGAGGAGGGGAAGTTGGAATCGTACCGAGGTAGGCAAAAGGGTTCTAAGAATCAGGTTAGCATGCTTGAGAATTTAATCGACAATTGATGAATCCGCGGGCGATGTGATTGTCTTCCATGGAAGCGGTGGGAGGGGCAGTCGGCGTTGCGTTAGGTTAGGGCAAACAACCTGACGGGCGATGACGAAGGAGGTGGAATGAGGGGCTGTATTTTGGGTCGACGGCGAGGGCACACGGCGGAGGGCGCTCGACGGCAGGAATATGAGGCAGAAGATGTCGAGAAGAGGATGATCAGATTCTCATATAGCAGCGTTGATGAGAAGCCCGTACAGCTCGAAAGTAAAAGGCTCGCATTTGCTGAGGGCATCCAAAAGCCACCGTCAGGCAGAGAAGCCGTGGGCGCCCATCTCCCCTCCTCTCTCTCACTCACACACACACACTTCGAGGGGCGCAGAAAAAAGCAGGGCAGGTGCAGCAAGCACAATGGAAATATGCGCAGAGAGCAGCACACCCGGAAACAATAGCGAGAACAACAACAAAAAAAAAAGACAATGAGAATAATACACACCTTTGTGACAACCGACATCTTTGTCGTCGCCTGGGCTTATCGCCTTCCGTCCGGGGCGTAAATCAGAATCTTGAGGGCGACGAGGGAAGTTGGTTTACGGTCGCATGACCTTGTAAGAGGGAGGAGCTGTTGCCGGAGAGGGAGGGGCGGGAAAGATTTGTCTGGTGGTTGATTTTTTGGTGGTGGAACTAAAGCTGGTGGTGATGGGGACAAAGCCCGCGCGCGGTTCAAAGAAAATCCGACCTCTTTTTTCAACATTTTTTAT